>JAODKE010000001.1:26426881-26449454 GCA_026779605.1 Mormyrus hasselquistii | reverse complement strand
TGTGTGTCTGTCCCCTGTCTCCATGTGTGTTTCTGTCCCCTGTCCCTATATGTGTGTCAGTCCCCTGTCCCTATGTGTGTGTCTGTCCCCTGTCCCTATATGTGTGTCAGTCCCCTGTCCCTATGTGTGTGTCTGTCCACCGTCTCTATGTGTGTGTCTGTCCCCTGTCCCTATGTGTGTGTCTGTCCCCTGTCCCGATGTGTGCGTCTGTCCACCGTCTCTATGTGTGTGTCTGTCCCCTGTCTCCATGTGTGTTTCTGTCCCCTGTCCCTATATGTGTGTCAGTCCCCTGTCCCTATGTGTGTGTCTGTCCCCTGTCCCGATGTGTGTGTCTGTCCCCTGTCTCCATGTGTGTTTCTGTCCCCTGTCCCTATGTGTGTTTTGTCCCTGCCCCTTTTCTGTAGATGTCAAAGGAGAGACAGATATCGAGCCAGGGCTAGAGATGTGTGTATGTGTGTGGGAGGGGGGTGTCCCTTTATCTGCCTGATACCTACAACTGGTCCCACACATGGATGCTTTGAGCACAAAAAAATCATCATCTTTCCTTTAGACAATAAGACAGGCTTAAGCAGACTTGAAGAGTGTTGTTACAGCACAGTTGCTAACTCCTTTAAATTTAGTGCTTGCTGGGCTTTGGCACCCAAACCAATATCCTGCTGTATGTAATTTTCTGTAGGTACCAAGGACCATATAGGCTGCTGTGCTGCTTGACAACCTACTAGAATCTCTGCAGGAACTGCAGTGAGCCGTAAAGTCATTGAATTTCACAGACACAGAGGCGAATGGCATCCAAAGAGAGAATCCAGCAAATAAAGAGGGCAAAGAGTCCAAGCCAAGCTCATCAGCAACTCTACACAGCTCACAAGGTTAATCGAACCAGTGACCACAGCTACTCAAGTCCCACTAAAATTACATACAACAAAACCACCAACAATTTAATTCCGAGAAGAGAAAGCACATCTAATTAGCAGATGCTTTTATCCAAAACAATGAACATCTTTTTTTTTTGAAGATGGCAGTGTCAGAGCTATTGTGACTTAGAAACCTTACTCAAAGGCTCAAGAATGTAATCAATAGTCCTGGGGTTTGAACCAGCAACCTTCACAATCACAGGGTCCTAATCCACATACCCACAAAGCATTACATATGGAAAGTTATATACTGTACTAATATGTACTGTAATCTTTGTCCCATATTATATTATTTTGGTCATTCTTTGTCTTTTTGGACCTTTCCCAGCACACTTTCTTGTACCTTCACTCAAAATCTATTTGACTGTCATTCTATACAAGCATTCTCTTGCACATAATTACTCAAAATATAAATATGAAGCCACACGCAGGGGGCTATCAGCCATACTCATGCTCATTTCGCATGGAACCTCCGTCGTCACGCTAAGCCCTGGCTGGCATTAACCTTTTGGACAAGTGTGCCTTTCTAAAAATGAGAGGGTGCTTTAATTTCAATGACACCACACAACTGTCCTCCCTGGGGCAAGTGGCATGGTGCTTCCCCTTGTGAAATGTCACCAGGGGTTTTATGTGGCCTTTTAACAAGTGGCTGTTTAGAATCTGCACATTTACGGAAGTTTCTGTGTCCTGGAGATGATCCCAGGAAAGCCATGAACTGGAATGGGGGTTAGCTTTTCAATGGAAGGTATTTATCCTTCTGCTATTGAATATGCCAATGTGATGCTAATGCAATTTTTCTTTTTGACGTGGCTGTGAGAAACTCTTTTGAAACCTCTCAAGTGACTAGGATCACATAAAAGGTGGCCATTTTACTTATCTGTCATTTGCCCTCCTTCCCGCCCTCCCCTTCTAGTGCTCTCATTGGTCAATTTCACAGTTGACATCCAAGCAGACCAATAAAATTCAACAAACAAGGTGAATGACAGGCCACCAGCAAAGCAAGTGTGTTGACACGGGAGACATACTTGCTGGTCGTTTGCAAATCCAACAGGAAGAATGCCTTACTGGATAGCCACTGTAATTGCATGCAGCTGTCTCTGTGAAAGTATCAGCAATTAGCAGACTATATGGGCATTTTGCAAGGGCAGTTACTCTTTGTAGAGGGTTTAAAGAATTTTTCCATACAGATCCCTCATAATCATTCTATGCTTATCAAACAAAAAGAATTCAAATATTTATATCAGTGTGGGTCCTCGGGGACCCATCATGCTTTGCTCTCTCTCAGCTTCTGATAGAGCAAAAATATGGACTGTTTGGCAGGAAGCTCAGAGGGAGCAAAAACATGGACTGGCTGTGGGTCCCTGAGGATCGGATTGGGAGACACTGATTTATATCATAGATTTAATGAACAAACTGCTGACCGTTTCACTTAATCCATACCCTAAGACTGATATATCCTGAAAGTTGTCAAGGCTGCAGAGTCATTCTCAAAGTGTTGACTTATTTTTTTCATTGTACTGGTGAGGGTAATGATGCAGCACCATTAGTCAGTGTTGGAAAAAGTGAAAAGTCACATCCATCCTAGAAACTATGGATTATTGATGAATGGATGGATGAATTGATGGGCAGCAGCAAACGGATCACTAAGGAAATGCCCCAATAGGAGTACTACAATTCCATCCATCCATCTTCCAAACATTCATCCTGGTCAGGGCCACAGGGCCCCAGAGCCAATCACAGATACTGTAGTATAAGGCAGAAGGCTGGGATGCCAGTCCATTGCAGGGTATGTTCACACATACAGTATTATTATTAAATCACTGTAATAACTGTTGTGACCGAAGTTAGCAGGCTAACAGGGAACGAAGCAGCGAGCCGTAAGTATGGGGAAAAGGGGTTTATTAAGGCAAACAGGAATACGGGGTAGTAGACGGCGACAAACATTATTGACGGTTCTGGGGATACGAACTCCCGGACTAATATACACAGGACAGGCTGAACTTAACAGGTAACAGGTAATTACAATTCGGAATTAACACAAGGAAACGAGGTGGGCGTGGCACACAGGAGGATTGGACGAGCAGGTCATGACAGTCCCCCCCCCCCATAGACGCGCACTCCAGGGAGGCAACCGAGGAGACGATACCGGGAAAACAGGACCTGGAAGACAAAAAAGCAGACCATCAACAGGGAACCGGGAACAGGACAGAAACACAAAACAAGCACAGGGGCAGGAACCAGGACAAGACCTAACACAGAACGGGAAACGCGGATAGACAGATCAGAAAAAGAGACACGGGGGAACACCGACAGGCAGAACAAAAGGGCCGGGAGTGAACACGGGAGGCACAGAGGGACGAGGAGCAGAGACAGGAGGAACAAAGGGATGAGGAGCGGACAAGGGAGGCCATACAGGAAAGGTCGGGGGACAAAGGGGAGCCCGAGAGAACCCAGGCGGGCGAGGGAAGGCAGTCAGAGGGGGCGCAGGCGACAGGGAGGCAGGAGCAGGAGGGGACCACGCAGGGGGCAAGGAGACAGACAGAGGGACGGACAGAGGAAACAAGGAGGGAGCAAGAGGGAACACCGGCGCAGGCAGGCAGGAGGGGGAAGCCATGGCAAGCGACGGCGCAGCCAGAGCCGGCGAAGGCGCCATCTGACGCCCAGCCGAAGCAGGGGGGCCTGGAGGTGGCTAACGAGGCGCTGACGGAGGGACCACAGGTGGGCGACGCGGCACCGAAGGGGGACCCAGAGGCGACAGCAGAGCTGGCGCCACAGGACCTGCAGGTAGCCACCGAGCCATGGCCACGGGACAAGTGGGTGAGCCAGGGGGCAGGGTGGGGGGGACCCGACCCCTGCCCAGGTGTCCCCTGCCCTTACGGGACAACGACAGGTGGGGTTTTGGCCAGGCTCCCCCATGCTGGGGTGATGGTGGAGGAGTCCTTCCCCCACCTGAGTCTCTGGGGCCCAGTAAGAAGATCCCTGAGGGGTCCCATTCGAGCTCCTCTTCCTCTACCTAGGGCGGAGGAGCGAGGTAGTCCGGGACCTCGTTGGGGACAGAGGCCATCAGCCCTGTAGCAAGAACGGGAGCCGGCGAGATGGACAGGACAGCCGGGGCCGGCGAGATGGGCGGAGCAGGAAGCTCGGGCGGAACAGCTGTGGGCGGAGCAGGGAGCTTGGGCGGAGCAGCTGGTGCTGGGACAGGCAGGACGGGCTGGACAGGCAGGATGGGCGTGCCGCCAGCAGGGGACGCCTCAGCGGGCACCTCGGGTGTGGGAGCGTCTCAGCGGGTACCTGGACAGGCATAACAGGAACGGCAGGTGCCGGCGGGACAGGCATGACAAGAACGGCAGGTGCCGGTGGGACAGGCAGGACGGGTGTGGCGGCTGCAGTGTCGGGCAGGGCTGCAGGCAGGCCAGCAGGGGACGCTGCAGCCAAAGCCTCGCTGATCGGTGCAGTAGATGCTGGGACAGGAATATCAGGCTGGATAGGCACTTTGGAGGATGTCTGTCCCGCTCGTAACAGGAGCAGTCTCCTCAAATTGCTTGCCAACCTCTCAAAATCACCCCGCGGAGAAGTTGGGCTAAAGGCAGCAAACTCTCTTGAAGCTGCTCTGTGAGCTGGGCAGCTTCTGGAAAGTTCTGTACTGCCCGATCCTCCAACACCCTCCAGTACAATCCCTGTAACGCAAAGTATTGTCTAGCCAGTGACGGAACCAGTCCTTTAAGGGGCGGAGCCAGGGCTTCGGTCGGTGCAGGAGCATTTGCGGCCGTGTTAAACACCGCCGGGTCCAGGATAGGGAGGCACTCCTCCTGACACCCAACTGGGAGAGAAGCGGAAACAGCCCCCAAGAAGATCGCCAGTACCTCTTCTTGCTTCTTTCCTCTCTTCTTTTTCAATCTCTGATTTGCAGCCGTAGGCGGTTGTTGGGACTTTCCGAGGAGATCCGGTGGCAACCGCTCACTGTCGAGTGGGATCAGCTCAGTCAGCCTCCCTTCTTCTCCAGCAAGATGCGCATCAGTTTCTAGAGACAACCCCTCTAGGATGTCCTGGCTTTGGCTGGCTAGAGCCCAAGACTCAGGGTCTCCCTGGACGTCGGTCTGAGCGAGCCAGTATAGGACCTCATCAACTAGGCGGAGGTAAACTTCCTCAGCCAAGGGGGGTACCTTCTTGTTGAGATCTGTCATTCTATTGTGACCGAAGTCAGCAGGCGAGCAGGGAATGAAGCAGCGAGCCGTAAATACGGGTAAAAGGGGTTTATTAAGGCAAACAGGAATACGGGGTAGTAGACGGCAACAAACATTAATGACGGATCTGGGGATACGAACTCAGACGCAGACTAATATACACAGGACAGGCTGAACTTAACAGGTAACAGGTGATTACAACTGGGAATTAACCCGAGGTAACGAGGTGGGCGTGGCACACAGGAGGATTGGACGAGCAGGTCATGACAATAATTATTATTCCATCCATTAATATTCTGAAACCACTTGTCCTATTCTGGGTTACAGTGGGTCCGGTGCCTACGGGCACAAGGCAGGGAACAGCCCAGGATGGGGTGCCGAACCATCACTGGGCTTCCACACCATTCACTCACACCGATAGGCAATTTGGTAAAGCAAATTAATCTCAGCATTTTGTTGGACGGTGGAGGGAATCCACAGGATGACATGCAAACTCCACATACAAGGAACCCTGGAGGAGATTCGAACCCCAGTCTTAGAGGTGTGAGGCAACAGTGCCAACCACTGCCCCACCATGCTATTGGTGTTTTATTATTATTGTTGTTGTTGTTGTTGTATAACTTTAATAACAGTGTTATTTTTCTTTTTATTATCATTATTGTTGTTGTTGCATAGGTTAGAAACCTGGATGCGAGGTGTTCGTACTTTTAGATGTAACTTTGCGTGAAACTTACACAGCGCCGCTATTACTTCTTTATAACACAGCCTTCCTAAAGAAGATGGGAGAGAGATACATGTCAGTGCCACATCACAGAAACTCTTGCACTGATTTAGAGTCTGAACTATATAGCCGCTCACTGTGACATGTATTCGCACAGTGGCTTGGAGGGAAGTACATTCCCGCTGGTGGCTGGAGATGAATCTGATTTCCCAGAAAGCTGTGCTGCTTGTTCAGTCACTGCTGGCTGTCCTGGGAGATGCGAAATGTATGTTTCTGTGTGACACACAGCCCTCTGTCCAGTTGTGTGCATTGGAGTGCATCTGTGTGCTCAAAGGATTACAGCGCAGCGGGCAGCGTGAGTCCTGGGTCTAGATCACAGAAATGACTACATTTTGCATCACAGTAGAAGAAAACTAGCTATTTTCAACTTAATAAATGCATTTTTTTCCTGTTAAATTTTTCCAGATTACTAGTTACTATCAAACAACTGAAACTGGTTATCACAACTAGCATATTTAATTCAACCTTTCAAAGACAAAAGGATTGTTATTGTTGCACATTTTTTTGTGTGTGTTTGGTTAATGATGAGTCATTACAATGTGGTAAATTATATGATGGATCTATATGTCAGTCTGCTCCCTGCCACTGGAGCAGAGAGTTCATCATGCAAAAAAAAAAAAACAAACAGAATCTTTTTAATGCTGTCTAGATAAATTCATATTAATGCAGTTCACCTGCAATGCTGCAATGCGGCTGGCCACCGAAAGTGACAGCGAGGGAGCTGCATAGTTTACATACTCACAGTTTCACGTAGCTGCAACAAAAATTTTGCTTTATTTTCTCTGGGGAGGGGGGAGGATGACAGCCCCTCATTAGGCGATCGGTTATTAGCTTGAGAAGAGAGCCAGCACTGAAGGGATGAGCTATTATACGCCGGAGAGAGATAATGAGAAAGACAGGATGTAAAGGAAGCATCGAGAGAGAGTATAAGGGGATGCGGCGCAGTAAATGCAGTGTAAAGAGGTCACGATAAAACCAGGGCATTGTCAGGAAGTCCCAGGGGAAGGCAGGGCCTTGCCATTTCTGAGCGGGCGGTTTCGCGTTTTGTCGTCTGCTAACGGCAGGGTCTAGCGACCACCGGTAAGGCTGGGCCTTCTATAGCCCACCTCACTGGCGTGTCATCCCAGGCCTCATCTCGTTACTGGCTGCAGGAAAACGGCAGGAACTCTGAAGGTGAGTGAGACAGGCCCGTCTCCAGGGTTGCGGCAACAGGGAGCGGGCCTACCTTTAGCGTGAAGGTTAATGCAATCTGACACGAGAGGCTCAAAGACATCAATATTCATGTCATCCGGCACACGGGGCACATCCAAATGAGTGATTCCTTGCTGTAGGGGAAAAAAATCTGACCCGCAGGAAAATCCCGAGCATGCAGAAGCTGTGAGCATGTGTGAGCTATCAGGACGCGTGATTCCGTTTCTGCTGGACTGATTTTAATAGGAAGGGCTTTAACAGCTTAACTGTGGACTACTGACTGCTAGTTTTTATTCTGCTGCAGTTTGTTACAGTTTAACCTTTTAAATCCCGGATCATTTGTTTTAAGGTCTGTTTAAAGGTAACAGTGTCCAGAAAAACTCTTTTAAAACACCAAATCAGATGATGAATAACATTGGTTTATAACCATACAACACAGTCATATAAAGAGTAATATGGTCCAAAATCAGATGGCTTTCACTCTTTATTTATTGATCCACCATGAGTGTAGCACAAACATTTGGGCATTAAGGTTTTGTTACTGTGTGTTTCCAACAATGTGAATGGCTGTTTATTAAAACAAATATAATATATATAATATAACATAATTAGCTAATAGTAGGTGATAAGTTATTAAGGTAGCAGTCAATCAGTGCTAGTGATACATTCATGGTATTCAAGCTATCCGCATGAGAACAATATCATGTATGTAAATTTTAGGGTAAAAAATAAAATTATTGCAACAAAGCTTGATATCACGATAAGATCCAGGAATGTATGAAAGGGTCTCTCTTATTGTAATGGTGGAATTTTATGTTAACTTTCACAAAACCTACACATACTGTAGAAAACAGACATTTTGAGAACAATACTCTATAAATTCATTTATTTAAAATACGCTCATGAAAGTAAGGAAAATAACCATTTACATGGTTCTTGGTAGGGATGATTTAAAAAAAAAAAAAAAAACAATTTCTGCCAAGCCATTAAATCGTTTTTTTATTCCTAGTATGAAAACCGCCTTCTTAACCATCTTCCAAAAGAATAATTCTGCTGGGATTTCTTTGCTATCTTCACTTTCTTGGCATGTACCTTGTTATGAAGAAATACATATAACAGTTACACATATCCACGTATGGGCACAATATGTGAACTGATGCGCACCTCACAAATATTTGTTGGGAGGATATGACTGCATATTTTCCATTTATCCATATTTATAGCTGGTTATCTGCTGTGAGTTTGCTGTTGTCCGGAACTTCTTCCTGGAAGCAGACTGCATAATCAAGGCACATGTTACATGGAATGCCAGTACGCTGCCATTCATATACATTCATATTCACTTACTCACAGTCTCCAGTTTAGGTGAAATGCATTTTTGTTGGGGGCAGAGTCACAGTCATGCTGGAAACAACTGACACGGAGTACTGTGCAAAAGCCTTAGGCAGTCAACGGTATTATGTCTGTCGATGTGTGTTAGCTTAGTCGAAACCTCCCCTAAAATGGCACCCCAATTTTTTTTGCACCACGTATATTGTTTAGCAGTGTCCTGTATCATGTGTTGTATGTACCTGTTGCGCTTAGCCAATGAAGAAGAATCATGAATCTGTTTGCAGGAACCAGCCAAAATGCCCATGTATTTGCTGACTCGACCACTAGCATACCGTGTTTGGCCAAATGACACATCACTGAGTTATTTAACGAATGAAGTTAATTAATTAATTGAGTTGCTGGTGAAATTTAATGAATGCATCGAATGTCTGCTGTAGTGATATAGTCAAGACCACCTAAACGGGGACCAAGTCATTACCAAGATCAGAGTGTATCCAGACTGAGACAAGACCAAGACCAAGGCAAGATCAGAAATCTAGACCACAAAAAAGTCATATTGAGACTTTCATTTTTTTTATTGTACTACTATTTATTTGCATATATTCTAATGTTAAAATGTTTTTTTTCTTCTGAGCAAATATGTACTTATAATGCATTCATTCTTACATTGCTCTGTCTTGTCCTGCTTTGCACTGCTGTCTATTCAATGTCCTCATATACCTGTCCCTACCCCTGCAACTGTGGCATCAGAATTTGATCATGTTCCTCAGAACGCATGTTACAAACTTGAAATATGGGAATTGCTTTAAACACTTTCTTGGGCTGTCTAAAACCTTTGCACAGTACGGTATGTAGGCTACTTAAAAAGCACTGCTTGAAAAAAGACTGAAACTAAGTGTCACGTCCGGTAGCGGTGCACGAGACGGGGAAGCAGGCGAAGGACACATAGGATTTGGGAAGACGAGATTTAATCAACAAGGCACCAAACAGGAAATGAACGGCAACACTATACATTGAGACTTCAATGACAGACCTAAGGAAACAGACTCTAAAGCAGACTGAAATACATAGGATCGTACGAGCAAGTCATGACATTAAGCACTGTCAAGCAATTCATGAAGCACACAGTACTGTGCAAAAAGTCTTAGGCAGTCAAAGGAAATGGGTAAAGCTGTTTATCTGGGTAGTAAGTACATGTTTGCTCAGAATAGAAACACTATTTAACATTAGAGAAATGCAAATTAAGAATAACATAATAAAAGGTAACCGGAATATCTTCTGTTCTCCAAAAAGTTATTGATATCTAGTTGGATGGCTAGATGAACACCTCTTCAGTTCCCAAACCTCTTTTCAGGGGCACCTCAGCCATTCCATGTATTTGTTAAATTGCACTGCCAGCTCAATTAATGAATTTGTTTAGGTAAAAAAGTCAGAGAGGAGTTGATTAGCTGAACATGATGTGATAGTGGTGGAGTCAAAAAATACATTGATGTATTGCATGGTTGCTGAAAATACTGGGATGATTTCAGAAGAGGTTTTGGTTGAGCTGACACACTTTGACAGACATAAAATCATAGTTTTGCACCAACATGAATATAATTTAAACATCATTTTCTTTGGCTGTCTAAGACTTCCGCACAGTACTGTATATCATCCCGTGGAGATCTGCAAATGTAAGGAGCTTAAACTGAAGTGGATGCTGTATTCCCCAAACGGCCCTGTCATCCACCCTCGCCCCCCCCATCCAATCCCTATTCCTTCCACACCCCCCAACCCCCACAATCTCTAGCCCCAGCCCCCAATAGTAGGTTTGAACATAGGGCTGGGCGGTATGGCAAATTATTTTACCACAATAATTTTCAATCAATATTAATTATTGACATGATATAATTCAAGTCATTATTTACAAGTCCAGGCTCCAGTTCCCTTGGTATTCCCTTCAGAACATAGAAAAAGGGCAACAAGTTGAGTGGGCTGAAAACTGAAATCTAATTTTAATAAATGAATCATAGGTAGGCCGTAACACTAGAAAATGCCGATAGTATAGATTATTGCTATATGTTTATGACTATGAGCACCTGCATTCTATATGTTCTACTAGATGCCAATGCTTCAGTTGGGGGGGGGGGGGCAACGTGTGACTCAGTAGGCTAAGCCTCTGTGCCTTTGATCAGAAGGTCACCAGTTCAGGCCTGGCCGAAGCAAATCTGCTGCTCCTTGAGTAAGGCCCTTAACCCCCAGCTCCCTGGGTGCCACAACAGTCAGCTGCCCCTTGCAGCCAGCTTGCTCTCACCAACAGAGATGGCCGTGCCCAAGAGGTCATTAAAGGCCTGGATCTTGGTTTTTATCTAGGAAACTCACAAACTCGGACTCCTTGCTCAGTCTCTCGAGAGGCCTGATCAGAGCCTCTGTTAAGTTCAAGAAGGTCACAGCATCATCGGCAGTCAAGATCAGTAAATCTTTCCTCACCAACAGATGCCCCAAAGCCATTGGACCCCATGAACTTGCCCAGCATCCTGTTCATGCAATTGAACAGAGTAAGAGCAAGAACACACCCCTGACAAACACCAGAACAAACTGGGAAGAACACAGAGTACTGCACAGCACTCACAGTATCAGTGTACAGGCTGGCCTGGATGTCCAGCAACTTTAGGGAGATCTCTGAATGTCCTACAGGGCAACCTGAGTCGAACACTTTATGAAAATCAACAAAGGCTGCAAAGAAATTCTGCCAATATTTGCCTTTGTGCTCAATGAAAACCCTCAGTGGCAAGATGCGATCGATGGTAGACTTCTTAGGAATAAAAGTATACTGCATTGGTCACTGGTAGGTGAGCAAGTGAAGATGGATCCTGTTGAGAATGACCCTAACAAGGACCTTACCCGGCATTGAGAGCAGTGCTATGCCCTTGTAGTTGCCACAATCTAGCTGATAACCCATTCGCTTACCAGTTATGTACAAGAAGTCCTGGTTTCAACTCAGTTGGGATGAGGCCCGTCTCCCAAATGGAAGCAATGACTGCTTACAATGCCTGGAGGAAAGCCTTCCCACCAGCGTGTAGAGGTTCACGCCAGATACCACAGATCCCTGTAGCCTTCCTACCTCCAGCTGGTTCATCACCTGGGCACTCTCAGTGAGATCGGGTGCTTCACAGCTAATTGGAGGATTGACCTCAAGCACTGTAAACCCAGAGATATCCTGGCTGGAGGATCAACTTTAAACAGCTGCTTGAAGTTGCTGGCCCAGTGGGTCATGACTGCAGTGTCATCCGTAAGGACCATTCCATCACCTGCTCTAACTGCGACTCTCTGAGGAACGGATTTGGATGTGTGTAATGCTTCGATTCTTCTGTAAGCGGGACGTGGGTCACTAGACCATAGATGGTGCGCCACGTGCTCACACATCCCTCTAACAAATGCTTTCTTATCTGCCCTCAGAGCCCTCACAGACGTCCTTCTCAGTTCCTGGTAAAGAATGAAGTTGGCATCAGGCTGTGTGCTGTGACTCCTCTCGATAATATCCAGGGTGCTGGGCAAGGTGAGCCACTTCCCACACATTAGTCAGACTCGTGGGGTCCAACATAGTCCTCAGAGTCAACCCTGTCGCTGCCAGTGATCGCGGTGAAGTCACCCATGACCCGAGGAGTGTCACCTTGTGGGCACCCATTAACCACTGAACGAAGTTACAAATAAAATGTCTACCTCACTGAGATATCACTCACCGTGGTCGGAGCAAACATTGAGACAAAAGACAAGACACTCATAATATTCTCATTGAAAGGAGTGACAATGGACACCATCAAGAGGAGCTTATTCGCCACAGCAACAGCTACTCCCTAAATATGACAGCATATTTAGAACGACTAGACCAATAATACCCACCTACAGAGATCTGGCCGCTCCCTGGTCTGTGTACCTCAGAGAGTGGAGTACAGTACTGTGCACTGTGCACTGTGTACAATGTACTTTATTATTACTTTATTTAATGTTGGTAATGTCTTACTCTGTGTAATTTGTAAATTAAGCTTTACCATATGTATGTACATGAAAATCATGTTATAAATGGGGGATACTCTATTATTATTATTATTATTATTATTATTATTATTATTATTAATAATAATAATAATAATAATAATAATAATACCATTATCATTCAACAAGAAGATCCAATTATCTGCAGAGAAGCTTTTTTGGCTACCTATTATTATAGCTATCTGTCAAGGTGCAAGAACACCTGGCTTTTAAAGGGAACGTGAGATACTATGATTGGTTTATGGCATGTCACGCCTATGACTACTTTCAAGACTGAGTACAACACCTTTGGACCATGCACCTGGCCCTGTCACTATTTTTCTGCCATTAATCTAGCAAAAGTAGGTTGGCCATACCCTAAAAGAACTTTGGAGCATGTTGTTAAAATTGTTAAAATAGCACCCTTTGTGTTTTCTGTAGACCTTCACCCAGATCTCCATCCAATGCAATACCTCTACAAAGTTTGAAAAAGATCAGTCCAATACTTCTTGAATTATCTTGCTAACATGTAGATGTGGGCAGACCCACCCAAAAACTATGTATTCCCCTCCTTGGGAACACAATTGAATGTTCCTGCAACTCTCTTGCGCTTGTCACTGATGGGAAGCTCAGCCTAGCACTACTTGTATCAAAGCTGGCTTCTTGACATCTGTATGTTTAGTTGGTGTTTCCTATATTACACGAATTTGGGAAAAAAATAAATAAACAAATGAAAAAAATATATATTATACAAGCCCATTCATTTTCTACACACAATTGTGCACTGCAGGGTTAGAGGTTTCAAGAGTCTATCCTGGGAACTATGGGCACAAGACAGGGAACAACCCAGGACAGGACAGCAACCCATCGCAGGGCACACATATACCTGTACACCATGGCATCCCAGTTCACTTCAACATGCTTCTGGTCACTGGGAGGAAACCCCACAGTGAGAACATGCAAACTCTACATGTGTGGAACCAAAGCAGAGACTAAAACCCGAGTCCAAGAGGTATAAGGCAGCAGTGCTGACGACTGTGCCACCCAAAAACCATTGCAAGTAACTGCAAATATTCTTTAAAACAGAATATATTTATGCAACTACTGTTTGTTTAGAACCCATTGTGATTCAGAATTCATGTGAATTCATCCTTCCACTGCCAGTAACTGTAAGAAAGACAGCTGGGCTACTGATCACACAGCAACATGGAAATATTCATGCAAAATTTGACCGTAAATAAATTTGAAAAACGGGTGTTGCTTCGCTTTTGTTGACAGATATGGCAGCCAGCAAACTGAATAAAGTTAATTTTACCACGGTGCCAGAGTTAAGGTTTCAACACTGCTATAAAGTTAGCTTTATATGCAGTTTTCCGGCTGTAATATTTGTCAATTTGTTATATATAAATTTCAGTGTTTATGTGCGCACTTAAGGTTCAACAGTTCTGGCTGTGAATTAGTATAAATAAATGACTATAAAACACATAATATGAAAGTTACATGGTGTGCATTGTTCCCTAAAGTTTAATGCTTAAAGCATACTTAACTGGACATGTCTGTATCGTTTATGTTTATACTTATTAGTCAATAAATAGGTCAAAATTCCATCTTTCTATTCCATGTTTCTATATTCACTTATATTCTAAACAGACCATACGAAATGTCTAGTCTGCCATTATGAAACTGGGCATTGAAGTAGCGAACTAGCAAACACAGGTCATTTGATCATGTTTTGCCCATCAGTACAATTCTCTGAGTCTATTTTCATCTCTTTAATGCTACATTTATATAAATCACTAGAACATTCATATAATTTCTGTAAAAAAACACAATCAAAATACCACACAAATACAGCAACCGCACCTATTTTTAAAATTGTATTTTTGTATTTGTATTTTTAAAATTCCCTTTCTGTACTGTTTCCCCTGCAGCATCCAGTAAGTCAGAAAGACACATATAAACAAAATTACTGGGATTAAACACAATAAAGAGTTTTGTAAGTGTTACTGCTGAAATCATTTTATTTAGATCTCAGCCACGCGGCGTCCATATGCATTAGAATATCTCATTGTGTACATTTTTCAGGGGGACCCTCCTATTCAGACAGCTGAAGGTGCAGGCTTTGACGACACCATTCAGATTATAAACCATCCGTTTCGATTTGCATTAATTTTTATTCAATAATTTGAAGGTATTTACCCATCCAGTTAACCTGAGCAGCATTTTTTTTTTTAAAAAAACAAAATAAACAGAAAATGTTGACGGTGAAACCTCAGCATGTTAGAATGCACCATGCCCTGACCGCTAATTCGCGATGCTCACACTTTACCCCCTATAAATCTTTAAACTCTGCTCGATCATCTGCCTCCAGCAAGAACATAACTGCAGAGCCCGCCGATATCTGGATGAATAAATACAGGCAACCGGGGGGTAAGGAAAACCCATCTCACCACGCTGGTAATGTTTTAATCCTAATGCGCAATTCCCTGTGCAAAAAGCACCACTATGATCTATTACACTGCTAATAAGTTTATTCAAGAAGTTGTTTCAAAAGGAAATCTGTTAATAATGACCCCAAAAAAAGATCAGAACCCACTTAAATTAGGGTTAGATTTCATTTAAAGGCTCCATTTCCAAATCATGAAGACAAATAAAGGATACAGTGGTTTCCATATTTTTAGATTTCATTGTTTATAGATGATCCAGTTTCCCCCCCTTCAAAAAAAAAAGACTGTATTATAGCATAACACACAGATTAAGCTGCAAAAGCCCACATGCACATGGTATTTCAACCCATGGTATTTCTTGTTTTCTCAGTATTGAAATAGGTGTTACTGAATATCTCTCTCAACAAAGACATTGCACATTGGCCATCCATCTCCTAAACCCTCCAGCAGACGACCCTGTCCCTGGAAGCGGCGGGGGGGCCACAAGCTAGTCCATGATAAGGTACGAATGCACACCCGCTAGGTATGTGATTTCGAAGTACATCAAACCACTTTGGACTCCTTGAGGAAACTAGAATATCCTATATGAACGTATGAATCATGCCCCCTCCTATGGGCCCCACCTTAAATGGTCCTAGAATCGCCCCTCCCAGGCAACGTGGGGAGAACACGCACACTCCACATGTAGAGAGTAGGGGTGAGATTCAAACTGTAGTATTTAGGTGGCAGTATTTCCCATTTAGCCACCATGCCACTTTTCATAATGCAGAGTGCAGAAATAAAATGCCAAAAGAAAGAACAGATTCTATATCTATATATAAAAATAAATCCCGATTCACCTGTGCTTATACATAAATTATAATACATTTATGTAATGTATTATATGCCTCACTTGTACATTACATTGGAAAAACGCATCGACTAAACAAATAAGTGTTCAAAGTAATGTAAATGCAATTTATTTACCTTACCATAATAATGTGGCTTAATAATGCACTCATTTGCTACATCGGAAACAGGAAATTAAAAGGTTTCACAATTTAGCTTCATTCCCAAGGCATGACTGGAAATACCTTTTACGCTTGGAACTATGAATATGTTTTACATTTTCACAATGATCGATAATTTAGGCTTGAGAAGAATGCAAAGAAAATGAATTTAATGCGTATGCCACGCGACGGTAAGCAGTTATGGGAAAATGAATGGAGGCACTCGTGCATCCGTCAAGATTTTCTGGACTGGTTGCGGACAGTAAATCGTGCTTATCTCAAGCATTTACTGCTATTGTCACACTAAAGAAAGTGCTGAACGGTAAGATTTTGATGGTAGAGGTGGGTGCAAATAAATGTGGGACTTTGGAGGTCTGGCGTGCATCCACAATCCGTCACCCCAAAGCAGACAAATTACACTTGCAGCTCTCCTGGCAACCTTCTCTATGTCTATTAAGCAGTGAATACCTCCAATAGCCATGTTCACAAAGCAGGGGAGCACATGCCATCTCGTGCCCTGGCAGAAGGCTGGGTGACTATATGCTTGCAGAGATCAGAATCATATAGGCAACTTATTAGATTCAGTGCATTTCAGTGTTGATGAAATTGAGTTATTCTATCATGGGACAACTGTACCAGCCCCAATGCAGATGGTAGATGTACAGAAATGCACACTATAATTCATCCTCAAGGGCGGCCAGAAAATTAATCTCAGTCAAAAAAAAATGAGCATTATTATGAGATCTCGAAGTAATGTGATTATTTAGATGTTGTGGTGAATCAACGTTCAGGGCTTTATGGAGCTGACATACAGTCAGCAGTCGATGTAAACTTTATTTCAGTTTTGATATTGGAGATTAGTCAGACTACATCAGAGAAACGGGTAAGAACAAAATCGTCCAGATAATCTCGTAAAGTGAGGATCATCACCAAGCTCCTTGAGTATTTGTTAAAAAAAATAACAAGCACGATTATAGGTTACGCAACTGACCCACAGTATTTACGGCTGATTATAGTACTGACACTGAAAAAGACCATTACAGATTTTCTGAATGCGGACACAATGGCCATATTTAACATAAATACTTGAAGTGGTTCTGAATAGATGTTAAAATGTAGCTACAGTACTAATAATCGGTTGAATGGTTGTCCTTGCTTTAAAATATTTTATGCTGTTCCACATTACTACCATTATCAAGAGGAATCAAAAGCACTTACATGCAGAGAAAACGCCTCAGACCTTTGCAGTACACAATGGGCTTATGTCCAGTTCGCTTACTCTATGAATTCTATGCTATGTGCTATGCAGGTGTCCAGTCAGAATTTCTGTGACACCGTTTTGTTTTGTTATGGGGGGGTGATCCTTGTGGTCTTACTGTGTACAAAAAAATGCCAATTCTATATATATTGAGTACCAGCTCAGTCCTCCATCCTTGAGACAGGACTGCATTTCCTGTATGTCCAGATTCTCCAGATTTGTTGATTATTTCCCATGTCCTGGTTCCCGTCACCTAGCTACTTCAATTCTCCAAACCCGAGTCCCCCTGCAGGTCATGTTCTGAACTGCCTGTCCTCTTGTGTTCAGTTACCATTTCCCTGTGGTTTCCTGTCTGTCTGTTTCCTGTGAGCGACCTGGAGGTGTGGGCGTGACAGCATGTTTTTTTTAGCCTGTGAAATATATATAAACAAAAAAATCAGCAGTTTTTTTCTCTTGCTCACTCATATATGCACCTCTGTTGTATTGTTTATTTATATTGTAGCTAAGTAGATGAGCAGCATCAAATATTTTTTCCTAAATATTATTTGTCAGAGAGCACAGGAATATACATTAAATGCAGATGTAGATATATCAAGGAGTGCATTTACATGTAATATTTTGGTTGGTTCCATCTCTGATGAAAATAATGTCCCGAGAAAGGAAGTAGTTTCATTTAAATGGAAAAAAACTGCTTTTTTTCTTTCTAACTATCCATCATTGTATTATGCTTGTGGGACCATTTAACTCATTTCTCTGAGGCTTCCATCTGAAGGGTTACGATTTATGCATGCGCCCTAGAATTCAAGAACATGATTTTTGCATTGCTAGCATGGTACCGTACTTGTTGAGCTACACAGTTGGTTAACAGGTTCCTGGACCATCTTGGGGGGGGGGACTTCACCAATGGTGAACTCAAATGTAGGATTGAAAGAGGCAACCTTATGCTCACAGACACAGCTGCTGAACCCACTTGGCCACACGCAGCCATCTTAAAATGTCAAATGAAAAGGCTTTTTTTCAGGAGTACAAATCTTACTCCACTTATGACAAGCAGTAATGTTTAACACCAGGCATTAAACTGCAGGCGGAGAATTATATTGTCTAAATGGCAGGGCATAGAGGATTTAATATGAGAACACCAGAAGTTGAAGGTGTCAAGAATGTGACAAAGCTGTATTTAAATATTTGAACATTATTGAGAAGGAATTGGCTGGTACTGACTGCATCTAACCATAAAGAATTTCAAAGACTTCATTGTTGAAATAGTGGGATTTACAGAGGTGCTCTTTCTGGAGTGTTGGGGAAATTCAGCCCTTTTCCAGGAGTGGAACATCCTGGAATATGCCAAAATGTTTATTATTCAAAAGACGTTAATTACTTTATGTTTAAAGGCTCATGTTTATCACTGGTAACCACCATGAACTACCTGAGGAACCTCCCTCGTAAGCTAATTACTGTCCACTGCCCATCCACTGTTTATAGCCACACAATACTCTTGCCTAGATCCCTTGATTACCATACTAAACCATACTAAATGAGGCGGTAAAGTATGTTTTGTCCATTAGTTACATTTGAGCTAATGCCTTGCCGCTTATTCGATAGCTAGCTACAGGTTTGCTTTTCGTATTTGTAGGTGCAACATTGGCTATAAAAAGTCATGCTTGTAGTCTGAGATGTATATATGGTTCTTGTTATAAACGATCTAAAACTACAGGTTATGTTAGTCCTCAAAACTTTACACAGTTGTCCGCGTAAGAAAAATGAATTTCCCGTAAAACCACGAAATTCCAGAAATCTCATTTAAATAATTCAGTAGTCTGCATTAATGACTGAGTGTGGTCATTACACTAGAGGTCATTAAACTATTAAATGGATCCCTATACTCATCGCGTCGTTTGTTTTGCACGCAAAACTGAAAAAACATAAGCATTTCACTAACCTATACACTCAGTGGATTAGCCACACCAACTTAATCACGTAAACAAGCTGCTCCTGCAGACTGCACATCGTATGACTACATACAGCACACAGAAAGGCTCAGGAAAGGGCTGCTGTTCGACTCAGCATGGCAACTTGAAAGGTGTGTGGTGACCACCAAAACTGAAACTGCTAGTCAGTAAAGACTGACATTTTTATGCAGGAAAATTCTGTAGACTCAATGGCTAGAAAAAAACTCACTATTGTTATTGAACAATCTATGACTTCCAAAATCATCACACCATGGAGAATCTAACTCCTCAGTAGCCTGCTATGTGACAAAATCAGCTGATAAATCGACATGTTCCTTTTTTTCTACAGCATAATTTTCCACAAAATTAGTTTGACTTATTATCTTATGGCTCCTATTTAAGGACAGGATATCGTGCTTTATTTAATGCACGCTCAGCTGCTGAGAGATTGCCTGGAGAGAGCAGAAGCATTCAAGAATAATAATAAAAAAAAACTAGCTTGTCCAGTTGGGTAAGACATGTCCTATTTATTAAGATGCCTGATGTACAATGGCTGGAGTTTGTTTATGACTAGACACACTGGACGGCCTCCTGACTGCTCTATACAGTTGCAACCCCAACCATTTTATTGGCTACAGAAGATGCAAGGTCAACTTTTAAGCCAGCACATTAGTCTAGAATCCATTAGACACCTGGCAAATAGTCAATTCTTGTAAGAGCCGAGCAGATAATGTAATTGAATCTCTATAAATTCCAGTGACACAGCCACTACACATTAATTGAATTGCGTTTTTAAATCCATTCAGAATTTTCTCATGGGCACAAGAAGAAGCATATGGCTCTTTTTTCCATTAGGACTCAATTACACAGGTTGTTTCTGCTAATGTGTGAAGATTATTTTTCCCAATTACTTCTTATATGCTACACGTCGCTCTCCGCTCTTTGGAAGTTGTGGCAGAACCAGGCCTATGAAGTATACGTTAAACGTTTTGTCAATGAAATTTGCGCTGCAGAGAATGAGTGCTACATGTTTCGCAAGGCAGTGCAAACCTGCTGGAATAGCGTATGGTCTAATCCACAAAAGTAGAGAAATTAAAAATACATACAGTTAATATATGATGTCCTTTTTAGGGCGTAAGAGTAATTTACAAGAGCTTATGATTTAGACATAGAATAATATGTCTGTCATTTATAAACAGAACAGTTTTAAACAAATGACACCCTCTGCACCTTGGATCTTTCTTTCCATATCACCCAAAATAAACTGCCCTCAAAACTCAGTTCACTCTCTTATTGGTGAATGTAGAAAACCTCCAAGAAGGAACCAATGGTTTCATGGTTTGAAAATCACCAGAGACAGTGGGCAGAAGATGCACTGAGAGGCGAGACAAATGTTAACAGGAACAACTTGTACTATTTTGGTTTTTATAAATACAGCAAGTTAACTTGGATATCATTGGACTTTTTGTAGGTAAGTAGGTAGATATATTTTATTGGTCCCCAGGGTGGAAATTGCTTTTCTGCAGCAAGTCTGAGCAAATGCATGCAGTTTAACAATGATGCAACATTCCCCAAAAAAAGAACCATTTTAGCTACAGTATGATACAAATGCAATACAATATAAATACAATACAAAATATACGCGTAGCTGAACAAAATTTACAACAATAAGTGGCATCAAACAGAGACATACAGTAGACCAAGCTGATTCAAGGTCAGTTGACCAGTGCTAGGAGGTGTTATGGTGGTAGGTGGTTCTTGGCAGGAAAGTGCTCCTAATGCTGACTAATGGTGCCCCATGAAAATGCATGGTCAAGAGCATGAACACGGATATTTATAACAAGTTTCACCCTGATCCTTTCTTCTTCCACCACCAACACTGTGCCAAGAGATAGTCCTGTCACTGATTCAGCCGTTTTGATGAGCTTATTCAGACAATGAACTTCGCCAGAGCCCATGTCACCACAGCAAGAAAGATGACATTAGATACCACTGAATGATAAAACATGACTAAAGGTCTGTTCTAGACAGCACAGGACCAGAACCTCCTCAGGAAATAAGGTCTTCTCTGTCCTGTATTGTTAGAGGGCGTCTGTCTTATTTGTCCAGTCCAGCTTATTGTCAAGAGACACATAGAGCCTGGCTAGCCTCAGTACTCCTGATGTTCAGTCGCAGCCGGTTGTGACCACCCAGCGCAGCGAAGTCCCTCATTAAGTTCTCGAAATCTCTTTCGCCGGCCTGTCAATGCAGCCCACGGTGGAGGAGTCAGCCAGACACTTCTACAGAAGAGAGGCCTCAGATGTGGATTGGAAATCTGACGTGTTTGAGGGTGAATGGGACAGAGGAAAACACACTTTCTTGTGGGACCCTTTTCTGTTGACAATCATCTGTGACCCACAGTTTTGTAGAAAATAGCCCAAGCTCTCATATTCATTCTCATGCTGTATGGTAAAGCAGGTTCATCAAGCAGTGATATAATTTTCATGGGACTTCCATCAGACTACCTAACGAGAAAGAGGTTCCACGGCAGGAACCTCTTTCTAAATCTATTTTTTAATATTTAATGCTTTGTGAAGACATTCTGGAAGGAGGCATAAAACAATAAGACAACCAGTCATATTAAAACACTTGAAACTGTAATAAAATCCAGTCAACTAGAAATTTGTGCTAGGAAGACTTACTTAAGCAGGTATGCATAGCTGACTAAACACAGGCATGTGTATAATAAAATTTACTAAAGAGCTGGGCCATTGGACAAATTCATCATCCAACAGGTAAGTTTATAATGATTGCTTGCAAGAAAACGTAGTGATTTGAATCAACAATTAATAAGGATTTATGGCCATGAAAGTTAACATAGGGCGCAGAACGGCAGGGGACAAATTTAAAATTCAGGGTGCAGACGCATGGCCGTGTTTTTTGGAGACATTCTCAATGCAGTCAGCTGAAAATGTAGAGAATCTTAGAAGGAAATTTCAATCCATTCATCCAGCATAGATATATAAATGAGACAAAGATGAAAGCTTCTTATATCATAATTATTTATGATGATACTTGCTGCGGAATGGATGGTGTAGTGGCTTTGAGGCTAGCAATCTGTAGCAGCACTCAGAATTTTGCTGGTTTGAATCCCAAGAATACCAGTAGTGATTCTACTCCATTGGGCCCTTGAGGAAGGCCCTTAACCTGCAATTGCTTTGTCATGTGTGTGACATTAGTTTACATCCAGCCTTGTAAACAGGCCCTTTAACTTCCAGGAAATATATGGGGGTTCATGGCAGGATTGGCACTCCAGCTGCCAGAAAAACTTTGCACCATTCTGTTCCAATCAAACGATTGTGGTGATGAGAGGGCACCCTGCTGCATGGCTGCACTCAGGTTTTCATCACTGAGGTGGGTCGTGCTGGGAGCAGCAATGCCCTGCGTCAGTGTGTGCTCCATACCGCTCTCTCTGACTTTGATAAACGCAATGCCCTGCGTCAGTGTGTGCTCCTTACCGCTCTCTCTGACTTTGATA
>JAODKE010000001.1:26312399-26329907 GCA_026779605.1 Mormyrus hasselquistii | reverse complement strand
CTGGCTACCCTCACCCTGCACTCCTCAGTATAGCAGGCAAACTGCAGTACCTGCTAATATCCTGTGGGGGGTGGGAGTTCCACAGCACGCAGGAATCATCCATCATGACTACGAAGGGCCAGACGTCCTGCCTGTTTACTCCTTGGTCCTCCATCCGATTGCGCTCCAGCTCAAGGTTATGGTACGATAGCTCTTTGATCATAAAACGGGCCGCCCCTGTGACAGCAACAACACAAACCCATTTAACGGTACAGTTAGGAGCATCCCTCCAGAACTTATCTCTCCCTCTGAGGAAATGTCACCATTTAGCAAGTCATTATTAAGCTCTGCCAGAGACAATTCAGTTTGATTATTCACAGGAGCTCTACTGACAATATGAACTTAAATGCTTCGATGGTGCTATTTTTTCCACCATCAAAGAAAAGATGAAGTTTGTTTTTTCTTTGCACTGACCCACTCCAGCACTGTTGAACATAGCAGGCAACACCAGCAGGATATGGTTGGGCCAGTACTTCCTGTAGACAGACATCTCACAATCCTTTACCACCAGAATGTGTAGGTGGGCTGCACCTTCCAAGGCGTGGTAGATGTTGAGTAGGCCGTACTCATGACGCCCAGTGGTGGGGGTGAAGATCGGGCTCTTTATCGTGTTGGGGTCCTGGTCCAAACAAGGGCATCATTCTCTCTGTGAGATGACTTTGCATAAGGCAGTAATGACTCAAGTAAATCATTCTTAGAAGCTTGCGATATCGAACGTAATGGAAATAAATCATGTGGAAAAAGGAACAACGACTATCTTAGCTAGATTAATTCCAAGAACGAAACGTTGTGGTAACAAACTAACTTTTAAATTCACAACATACAAATGACGAAATCAGATCAGCATTCATCTTCCAAATACTTATCCTGATCACTGTTGCATAAAAAGCAGTATTCTTGTTATCTTTATTGGTTCAATGGGTATGTTTCCTAGTCCATTCAAGGTCTTCAGCATCCTTATGAGCATGAACGTGAACCCTTCCATCTTCTTTCTGGATCCTCTTACCCAGAAACATCAGTGCATGCATCTGATATCTAATATATCAGCAATGGAGGTTGTTCTCCTCTATTCTCTGTTCACAAATAACTTGACATCTTAGAACAGCTTTGTTAAAATGACCAAAAAATGCAGATGACACCACCATCACCTGACAGAGAGTGGAGTGGAGCATCACCTGGCGTATCAGTAATAACCTCATTCTCAACATGGCCTTTCTATAAGATCATTGTTGATTTGAAGAACGCAGAACTTCAAAGATCCCATTAACGCACATGTAGGAAAGGACAAGAAGACCATATTTAAAGAAGAGCACAGACCAAAAACATCTCTAATCAGGATCCATATATATCCATGATCAAAAGCATCTTGAACTTCTCATTTACAGTCTAATACAGAGGCAAGTCCAACAAGAATAGCTTAAGACTGCATTATTTCTAGTTCTTCTGAGATTACAGGCACTGAGCTCTGCTCCCTCAACTCCAGCTACATCCAAAAAACCAAACAGGTCAACAAGAATGTCTCACATTCCTCATGACCTTCTCCAGCTGCTTCCAAGCAGCAGATGGCTGCTATCAAGACACTGAACAGCCAAGGCGTTGCTGAAGCTCAGGTCCTGTCTTTGGACAATGTAGCCCCACTGCAGCTCAGATGGGTCTTCTGTTACTCGTAGCAGTACACACTCCTGCGCTATAGTCCGTGCTCATTCATATTTCTGTCTACTCCACACTCTCACATATTTATCTGCCTATTTATTTCTTTGTGAATGCCAACATGTATATTCATATTTATGTATATATGCATTCCTGTCTGTTTGGACCTAAATATTCAGATCCCTCCCAGTATTGTAACTATTTCAGCGTAATTGTTACAATACCACCTTGCAATAAAATTTACAGCAGGCAGGTTGTGTGGTAATAGTTTCTATTCTATTCTATTCTATTCTATTCTATTCTATTCTATTCTTACATTGCATGTGATAGCCTGTGCAGCATCTGGACACAAAGAACACAGTGGAGCTGTCTCCAGGCACCGAATGTGCTGGCTCCCTGCCCCAGTAATAGAAGCAGAGCTCACCTTGTCTGACATAAGAGGCAGCCTCATGCTTTGCAGGTGTTTGCCCTGCTGGCTGAAGAAGAAGTACTTTTCCTTTGCCTTGGGGATGATGAAGTGTAGCTGGACCTCCTCACCCAGCATGGAGCAGCAGAATGTGAAGGTGTGCAGAGAATCATCTGGATGCTAATTCACACAGAAACACATGCAATGTCCCAGTCACACCGTGAGTGATATTTAAGGCAAAAGGGTGCTGATCGTGCCACTAGATTTCTTATAATGAGTTCATTTGTTCTGCCTCATTAAGCCATCCTCAATTTTTTACATGTTATCTGTTGTTTTTATGCATTCTGCCTGAAGGACATGACAGGCATTTGAATTCATGACACTGCACCTATGAACATTTATGAAGGGAAACTCACCGGAACAATGGCTCCACGCTCGTTGTACTGGTGACACTGTTCACAGTGGTGAAAGGCATTCTGGGATGCAAAACTGGTCAGCATGACTGATATAGTGTCACGCCTCGCAGAAACATCTGGGCTGATAGTAAATTTCTGTCCTGTACAGAGACACGCGTATATATAAATAAATGCATAACAGTTTCTGTCATCTATGCTTTCAAATACTCTGGAATCATTTGCTTATGTCTAGTTACAGAAGGCCATTTCTGACTTACGATTCTTTGTACCATCATGGTTTCTTGGTTGAGTGCCCTTGGACACTACTTTTCCATAAAGAGGACTGGCCATACGGAACATGGGATCTCGTGGAGATAAATCAAATGGTAGATTCTGGATAACGTTTACGTCTGGAAACTTCTCGTAGATTTTCTGTGCAAATTCCGAGTCTTGAGGTTCTATAAGACAATTACACGTGGTTATCAGAAAATATTCTGGCTATCAGAGTGTCATTGGAAAAGCTTGATTTAATCTGGTCATACAGCGATTGTTATGATGGGGTTGGGGGGGTTGGTATGCATGTACGAGGGTTGCTTTCACAAACCTGACTCTAGTTCTGGTTCATCATAGACATCCACCTCAAGCAGACGAATCAGCATGTCGGACAGAATGCGGAGGAACTGCAGGTAGGCACCTGTTTTCCCCACCTGGAACATCACCATTACATCACTGCGTGCAAATTAAGCTAATCTATCATTTTCAGCAATTGCCCTAACTTCTTCATGTTGGTGCACAAGATTCCACTAAACTATAAGTTCTGCAATCTCAAAGTAAAATATTAAAGTATTTGGACATTTTAAGCCGTATTGCAACACAGATTAAAACACGTACATACAGAATAATGCATACTGTAGGCATAACAAGAAAGAAACACACATTCTGTGAATTAAATCCCCCCAAAAATATCCATGGGTCATGACAGGAACCCTATTAATAAGATTACTTTAAGAAAAAAACGTATAAGAAGGGATTGACATAACTGGTACGCAAGTACACATTCACCCTTAAAAACGCACTGTACCATTTATGTCAATCCCTGCATATAATGCAGGAATGACGCATAACACAGGACATAAATTAATGTCCATTCATTATTGTATATAATGTATGAGTAATTGTAATGTTTTTAAATTCTTAAATTCTGTTCTGAAACAAAATGATCACATGCGCTACATGTTTTACACAGTAGGGGGAGCCCTTCGTACCTGTGGCGGCCCGGTTAGCAGCAGGCGCCGGGGGTGCCGATGTTCCTGAGCCTTCTGGCCCGTTTGGCTGCTGTAATCGCTATGGTTCTGAGGGGGACTAGCACGGTCACGGAAGCATACAGACCGCTCGGTCCCCTGGAGGTTCTGGAGGAAGGGAAGATGTGTGGGACTGTTCCAGGTCCCATCAGCAGGGGGCAGGAGCCCCGACGTCCCTGCGAGGAGGTTGTAGGCAGCGCAGGACAGGATGAGAGTGCAAGGACCCGGACCCAACAAGGCGAGGGAGGCGTGGCTCAGCTGGGATGACTGGCTGGTCCTTTGAGTACATGAAGAGGAGGATGTGCTGGAGCAGAAGGACCGGGGGGCATGAGCATGGCCAGCCAAGTGGGAATCACACTCATGCTTATGCCTCTGGGCTGAGTCCCCTCCCTTAACAATGGAGTCAGGGAGACCAGAGGAGCTCACGTCATTGTCCGTGGTGGAGCCTAAGACAAGGACGTGATGAAAGATTATTTCTGCGGGCATCATGTAACTCAGTGGGTTAGAACGCTGTGCCAGTGATCAGATCAAGTCCTAAGGTAGGAAGAGTGATTTGAACTCAAGCCCCCGTTGGATCCAGAGACTGGCTTTGAGCAAATAAACGGCATTCACTTGGTTTATTGTGAAACAGTGTGGTGCTGATTGCGTCTAAATGAAATATATTGGGAAGCAGAGCACCAGAGACTCAGAGGAGATATGCAAAGACTCTGCAGAAGAATAAGAGCCGGGATGTGGCTCTGCAGCTTAGCGTGCAGTACCGGTGATTGTGTTGTGTTAGCTAGGTGATTTCACAGTTGGGCCCTCAAGTGCTGCCCTTAACTCCAATTGCTCTAACTGTCTGACATCAGTCTCTAAATTGTGTGCTGCTTTGGGTAAAAGTGTCTAACAAATATGTAAGTGTAATAACGGCTCTGCGGCCATGCAGAGCCTCACAGCAAGTGGGCCATAGAGTAACTAATGTATGTGTGATGTTTGGGTGCATGTGGGAGCTCAGCAAGCGCACTGCTGACAAACTTTATTCATGCTCCATGACTCATTAGCTGATTCAGTGGTTCAGCTGTACAAGGTCCAGGTTTCTGACACAGTGGGCGTCTGGTGCCAGATCCAGCACTCACTCGAGTTTCCTGTCACGGCGCTGCTGTTACTTGGTGGTCTCTCTAGCTCCATCTGTAGGTCATTGTCCAGCATGACCTCCTTGAGTGGCCCCACTGTGACTCTTGGGGACACGTAGGAGCAGGCAAGGCCCACCTCCCGCTCTAACGCCAAGTGAGTCAGGCAGCTTGAGTCGATTAGCCGCAGGTCACAGTACTTCAGAGAGCTGCAAAAACACAAATGCACATGCATTGTTGCTAGACTTTGTAAGTACTGCTGGGCGGGTGGAATTCTAGGATTTTTTTTAAGATGTGGGGTTTGGGAGGGGTAAATCCTATTATTTAGCTGAGGTCACGGCTCCAATGGCATCATTTGATTATCTTGCATACATTATTACTACGATGCCCTGGATTTCTACAACACTTTGGAGAACCATCCTATTGCTTTTTTTTTTTCAGCGTTCATGCTATTCATTCTCTGTTAGATAAAGCCTGATTAGTTAAGAAACAGGTTAGATTAGCAATGAAGATACCCAATCTTGGCAAAGGCACTTAAATGAAAGTTTTTTCTGTGTGTTTCTGGTCTGTGTTGGAAAATCACATCAGTCCTGGTAACATTTCACTTATCACTCGAAGTAACCTTGGTGCTCTGCAGCACCACTGAAGCTGTGATATCAGCACCTAGATCACAGAAGTTCCGTGTTACCTTGGGAATGTCTCTCCCAGGGGGTCTTTCCCGGTGTGGATGAGGATGCAGGGCAGCCCTTGCAGGTCCTCGTATGTGTGTGGAACCCAGTCCTCATTCTCACAGCCCCGCCAAGCCTGGGGCACAGCACAGCGAATCCCCGTCAGCACTACCACACCACCCATAAACCCTGTTCTCATGCCTGTACCTACCATTGAGGACACTGAGGTCAAGTCTTCCGTATTTTTCAGCAACTCTAATAACCATGATCCATTACAGGGCACACCTAGGAAGGGCTAACACTTCTGGCTATGACCCTGCATCAACTCCTCCATTTTTTTTTTTTAAATGTAATGAAAGATTCTGTATGGTACTGTGTGCCTCTGTGGGTTAAGGTTCTGTGCCCACGATCAGAAGGTTGGTAGTTCAAGTCCCATGGCTGGCTATGTGATGTCATCATTTTGCTCAATTGCTCCAAGTACTGGCTGATCTGGTTCTCTGATCCCCACTTCACTTTGGACTAAAGAGTCTGCTACGCAAATGTTAATATGTACTGGGGGTGCAGATTTTCCCTCAAACTCACTTTCAGACGGGACAGGAAATGTGGTGCCACACAAAGCTTGGCATCGGGGCTTCCCAGCAACACCTCGAAGTGAAACTGCAGGCCTAGCCTGTCTCGCGCCTCCTCCAGACGCTGGCGTGCTTGCACGGCCAGCCGCGGAGAGGGCATGCGGATCAGCACCATGTGCCCGTGGCCACTCTCGCTGCGGCCCGGCGAGCTGAAAATGAGGTCATCCATGATGCCCAGTGTCTCCGGGGTCACACGGTCCCGCAGAGAGCGGACAGCCACCAGCGACACCATGGCTTCGATGTACTGCTGGATCAGCAGGTAGCTGCGGACGACCATGCTGTGCAGACGTGGGTGGCTGGGAGAGAGCGTGGTTGGTTGATAAGAGACTTTCTTAAAATTCAGTAAAAAAAATCTATAATATGATGATATCCATTCTAAGATATATAATGATACCCTGTAGCAATGTATTTTGTAATAATGCTGCATTATGTAGTAACTTGACAGAATATGGCAAATTGATTGATGATAACGATAATAATGATGATGTTAATAATGATGATGATAATAATAGGGTAATGTTGCAATATAAAATTATAATATAGTCAACAGATTTGTAACATTTTATGTATTTATGTATTTTTTATTACGTATTTATTACATAATGAAGTGTTATTACATAATGTGTTGTTACACAGTGTAAAATTTGTTACATTTTGTCGAGTTATTACATAATGCGGTGTTATTACATAATGTGACATTATAACATAATGCGCTGTAACCTACCCATTTTAAGATATCCATGATATAATTACATCCAATCTATTTTATCTTATCAACTCTGAATTACATGACAACGGGGCATATTACTACAAGAAAGACCACATACTTCTCCAGAAGGGTGCTGGCCATCCTCTCAAAGGCCTCGTCACAGCGCAGGATGGGACAGGCCACGCCCCATCCCAAAGAGCACCTGTAGCTGTCCAGACCAAAGTAGACTTCTTCTTGAGGAGACCCCTAGAGGAACAGCATGGTTAGTTGTCTATTCATTCATCCATTTTTTTATAACCTCTTGTCCAATACAGTGTCGTGGGGGTCTGGGGCCTATCCAGGAAGCTATGGGCACAAGGCAGGGGGTAACCCAGGATGAGGTGCCAACCCTTGGCAGCACTAAACTTGGTTGTGTTTCTTTTGATTAACAAACATAATAGAATGAAGAGTATCAATGCAATGACAAATATAAAGAAATGAAGAGCATCAATGTACTAAGAAGAAAAAAGGAATGAGGAATATCAATTTAATAACAAACACGCAGGATTGAAGAGCATCAGTGCAATGACAAACACAGAGGATTGAAGCAGTATCACAGCAATAAGTGAGTAACACAAAGGACTAAAGAGTATCAATGCCAAGCCGCTAAGCTTGCTTTCACCTACATAAATGCCTGTGTACGTCATGTACAGCAATGTAGTTTAAGCAAAGGGAGAATTTCCCCACAGGGATAAATAAAATTGTCATTATTATTATTATTATTATTATTATTATTATTATTGTCATCATTTTTATTATTATTATTATTATTAACACACATAAGAGAATGAAGATTACCGATGCAATAAGAAACATAATGGAATGAAGAGTAACAGCTTTTTGCGGTTGGTCCTGATAGAGAGAATGGAAAACTCACTATGTCTGCTGAGGACCAGGAGACCTCATTGTCCGGAATGACATGGGGCTGCAGTGTGTCAGGGAAACAGCTGACCTGTAGTACTAGCACATTGACTGAACTCAGAACCCCTGAACAGTTGATGATTTGATCAGCTAGCTCCTGCAGTTCACCTTGGCACCCCGACCCTGTAAGGAAACTGAAGGATGTGGAAAAACAGGACACAAGCTTCAATCTATGATACACAGTGATTGATGAAGATTGTTAGTAGGGAACGACTCCGGACTCAAAATCACGACGATAGTACACAACAATTAACAGAAGAAGAGCATTTGTTAGATTTTTGTTCCCTCAAACTCCCAACCGATCAAGAACACCAAACATCTGGTACAGATGTCCTGGAAACTGGGAGGAAGCAAAACTGTGGACTGTCTAGGTCTCCCTGAGGACTGTGCCGCGAAGCACTTCGTTAGATCACATTCTTCCGTGCTTTGCTGAGAGCATTCTTGTGATTCTGCTGTGATTTCAGGAAGAACAAATACATGCACTGAAAGACTGAAGGCTGCTGAACTGCTAAGGACCCAAACCCTTAATCACTATGAACCTATTGACATATAAAGGATGCACTTCCTTAGAAATGTGTTTTTGATCTTTACCGGTTTGCACTCCTCCAGTGGGACAGACGAGCCATTTTAGACTGTTTGTAATTATTCTTCTACTGATATAATAGCAAATATACACAGAACACAGCAACATCTATCCACCCAGCCATCGATCCATCTATTTTCTATAACAGCATCCCAGAGGCTACAGGTGCAAGACAGGAAACAACACAGGACAGAGCGCCAACCCTTTGCAGTACCATGCAATGTTTCCCATCAATCTCAGCTACTCCTAGTGTGCTTTTATGTCACTGACCATTTCACAGTGGATTTTTAAGTAGCTTGGATAGTGCCAGTATGTGGTTGTTAATGAGATGTCTGGTGAAAGTGAATACTTACTTAGTCGAGGCCACATGTGCATCATCATGGATGAGAACAAAAAGCATGTAGGGATTCTCTTTCACCTTCTGTATGAAGGACTCAATCTTTTCATGTGCATTATTATCCAAACGGACAATGTACTTATCCAGTATCTGATGGTCAGAAAAGGATTCCTCTATGCCAAGATCAAGCAGGACACCTAAAAAATAAAGTCACAGACCTTAACACTAGCATCGTTCATTATATTAATCATGGTCAGAAACCTTCTTAATTTAATGATTTGGGGATGTCCATCTGTTCATTTTCCATCTACTTTTCCTGAACAGGGTGATACGGGGGAGACATACAGTTTTTATTTTTAGTAACATTAAAGCTCGTCCCTGCTTTGTGTCTGTTGAGCATGTATGTTTTCTCCAAGTACTCTTTTGCAGTCCCAAGGTGTTAATTTAGCAAATGCTTCTATCCACAGCAGCATGTAAGGTTCAGTTGGTCCCTGGAGCAACTGAAGTTAAGGGCCCAACAATAAAATTACTCTGCTGACCCTGGGACCTTCTGCTCATAAGCCCAGAGCCCTAACTCACCCAGCTACATGCTGGCTTCTAGGCTAACTGCAGTCACCCGTAGTCTGTGTGCCCTGTGATAGACTAGCATTGTTTCTGTGATAGCCCCCAGGCCTCATCTGCAACACTCTTGTTACTATAGAGCGAAGACCGTCCCACCTGATTGTCTAATTCGGCGTGCAGTTTGGTGCGCCAGCACTTCCGATGGAGGGAGCAGAACGAGGAAGTCCACCTGAGAGAAGCGGCCCAGGTCCAGACTCTGGCTTCCGGAATCAGCGATGGAGCAGACCTGCGAGAGCAGGCGACGGGCAACATCCAGCTGGGCCGGGTACATCCGGAATGCCTTACTCACCAGGCCTGGCAAAGGATCATGGGAAATACACCAAAATATAGCTTTATTAGTCCTCAAAGTAACTGCATAAAACATAAATCCATCCACCCTCTGCAACCAATGTCCTATTTAGGGTCACATGGGGTCTAAGGGCCTATGGGCGCAAGGCAGGGAAACCCATCGTAGAGCACACTCACACCAACCCACAATTTGGCAACCCAAATTTACCTCAACATCATTTAGACTATGAGGGGGGGAAGCAGAGTATCCATAGGAAACTTCACAATGACACAGGGAGAACACGCAAACTCCACACACACAACGCTGCTGGAGACTCAAACCCAGGTCCCAGCGGTGTGAGGCAACAGTGTTAACCAAGGCACCACCCCATAAATCATATTTCAGAAATTGTACAAAGAGCTGAGGTTTTACTTCATTGAAAATTTGCTATAGCTTGATCAATATTTAAATTTTACATATACACTAATCTTACATTTTTATATTGCTTAATTTCTTGCCATATGCATTGCAGTAGGTATAATAAATTAGGAAATGAAACCACGGGCCGCACACATAGACAACCTGGCGGATAAGAGCAGAAATAACCCTGAGGGAGAATGGTTTTGTGCTCCTCACCTGGATGGGGGGCGGGCATCACCTGGATGGGGGGCACCTGATGGTAATCAACTCCATCCTGCATACCCCCTTGGAACGACTGGGTCACCTGCTCCCCCCATCTACTATGAAATGCTGCAAGCTGCCTGTCCAGCTGGCCTTCTGCAATGAAAGCATGCGCTAACCTATGTCACCGCCATCTAGGTAGTATCTACATATACTCTCAATTACAGTAGCTAGCTTTCCTAGAATATTTGTACATTTTTATTCAAGGGTCAAGGTATTTTATCGTGAAACACTTAAGGACCGCATAGTAATGTAACTCTGACTGTCCCAGGATTCAAACCAGCCACCTTCAGATCACAGGGACTGCATCCTAACTTAAGCCATACACCCCCTTTTACATCATAGGTCACTCTGATGCACGTTTGACTACGTAAGAAAAGATCATGGTAAAGTAACTGTGTATATTCTGCTTTACCTAAAGAAGTTGTTTGGAAATGCGAGGCCAGAATACCGATTCTTCCTGTGATGAGCTCGTTACTGATCTGTTTTAGAAACTCATCTGCAGACAGCACGCTCTCTGCCAGGGCTCTGGATTGGTGTTTACCTGAAAAGAACACATGTCCTTATAACACAAGCTTCAATATTTTTAAATGCTTCAACTGTTTTTCTCCAAAGCCATGACATGCTGTAGAGAGGCATAACTGACCTAGAACCATGACACAGAATTCATTTCCACGGATTCTGGAGGAACAGATGATCATCACATAGTCAGGAAGTCGCTGGTGACGTGAGCCCTGACACACGGAGTGCAAGGATTCGGATATGCCTTCCCCAAGAGAGTTGTGGGTGACCAGGATCTGGACAGAGTCTCTAGAGACGCTGGCGGCCAGGCGGGCCAGCCACGAGAGCTGGGTGGACGTAATGACATCTGAGCCTTTGTCCCCCGAGAGTCTGTTAAGCACGGCCTTCAGAGTAATCTGCTCAAACTCCTCACGGTGAGGGATTTGGTCGGGGCCTACAAAGAAGAAACCAAAGATGAGAACATGTATTATGAACCTACTGTCGACAGTCCATTTTACATCCATTGTACTTTGCCAGTGTTGTTAAATTATCTAAATACATGATGTCACTTCTATGAAGAACAATCATAAGTGAAATACATGTATTCCCATATACTGTATGACATACATGCACTAAAATGACAATTTAGTTAAAAATACTGCTGTAAACATACTTGACTGCAGTGTTCCTAAATCTTTTAACAAATGGTGTCGACTGAAGACAAAAACAGGCTTTACCTGTTTCCCTGCTGCAAGATTTATGTTTACATGGAAACCAAATCACATAAAGAAGATGCCACTCCAGCTAAGGGAGGATTTTCGGAGCCTTACTTAGCCGTACGAGGTACTGCAGCGTGAGCAAGATCATGGCTTCCACGCTGAGCGATGGTCTGCTTGGGGTGCCCGGTGTCTCCCTGCCCAGTCGGCTGCCCTTACGGACGCTAAGCAGCAGGGGACTCACCACTATGTCCTCTACATTGCCGCAGAAGTAAGGTAAAGTGCCATGTCCTGAAACCAGAGGTCTGTATGTTATAGCATATAGCAGTGATATAGCCATTTGGGACCACATTCCGTTTGCACAGATCTTGATTCCTGACACAGTAGCATTGCTTCTATTACCCAATGGAGTCATTCTATTCTTGTTTTTTCCCATAGTGCAAGGGCTGTTTTGTTGTTTGTTTCACTGATCTTGACATATTTTGTTAAACCCATACTAGAGAGCAATCATTGGTAGTATGGGCGGAGCTTAGCGGCTGGTGATGTCATAAGGGCCCGGGTTTATATGGAATTCCTTCGCAAGCTAGGTCACCAATATTCCCCCCATCCCTAACACCCCTTTATCGCAAACACTAGGTGCAAGTTGTTTTAATAGTTTTAAGGTAGGTCACGTTTCACCCTTCATCCTTCAGCCAAATAATGCTTCTGAATTATGGGGTGCCAAGTGTCAAGTGCTCATTTTTGTGTATCAGATACATTCTGTGACACAAAAAGCATTATTTGATGATGAAATCAAGCAATGCCTTGCTGCTTTCTGTCAACAAAAGCAAAATTACTTTTGTGCACAGAAATCAAAAGGAATGTTGCAATTTGTGCACTGAATTGATATCAGCACTTTGCATTTCATGGACTGAAGAAAGTAATTTTGTGTTCAGAATGTATTTCGTGAATGAAATAAAGTCATTTTGTGCACAAAATGCATTTTGTGAATGAAAGAAAATCATTGTGTGGACATAATACATTTTGTGAATTAAAGACAGTCATTTTGTAGACAAAATGTATTTTGTGAATGATACATAGTCATTTCGTGGACAACATTAATTTTGTCTTTTGCTGGGTCAGGAGAGGTATGCCGATTGCATACGCCTGTGGGGGTTCACCAGAAGGTGGAACACCAGCTTTGAATGTAATAAAAATTCAAATAACTGTACTCATTAGTGCCACTATTTTTCCATTACATTTTTCATATTTTTAGCCAAGCCAATGAAAGATCACGCAGCTGATTCTCTCCAGTTGTTACCATGCCATTTTCCCCTGAATAACACTGTCTGCAATAGTTCAAATCAGACACACTGGGTAGCCTATGTGTAATATGCAGCAATAAAATGATGAATATGAATGGATTAACACAAGGAGTCACAGACTGTCTGCAGATCCTCATAAAATCGCTGGTGTCGCAAACTGTTGATATAGTCACAGTTACTCGATCCGGTCCATTGGGTTTTCAGGGGTACGGCCAGGACAGGACAATCACCGGTCAACTGCCTGTTGTGAAGGGGGTTCTTGTTATGGTTCCAATTAGTTAGTTGAGTAACTGTAGCTCCATCAGTAGTTCATAACACCAGTGATTCTTTGAGGAAGAAAGTGAAGTATTTTTGCTTTCGTGGACAGAATGCAGCAAGGCATTATTTGATTTTGTCATTAAATAATGCTTTTTGTGGCACAGAATGTATTTTATACATGAAAATGAGTGCTTGACACTTGGCACCTCATAATGAATATGCTATGGCCTTTATAATTTGATAATCATGGGAGTATTAGATGTTCTACATTATAAAACCCCTCATATTTCTGATGATAAATCTGTTCATATATATCTGTTCAATAAGACTCTAAAATCGTTCAGTGAGCAAGTAACATCATAACATTGTGATGAGTATTTTTTAAGATATTGGTAAGTGTCCATTGGTGAATTTTAAACATAAACAAGTGGTTAATCATGATAGGATTATGAATTTTGAGTGTAACGTGTCATTTCAGGTTATACCTGTAAGTATAACAGGTCGGACTCCTATGTTGTTCAGCAAGTTGTCAGGGACAATAACCGTCTCCTCCAAAGGAATGGGCTGGGGCTTCAGAACCCGTGGAAAGGGGCTCCGCAGTGTGAGGCTTGCAGATGAAGCATCTTTAGAGGCAAAAACAGAAAATACATCTAAGTTAGGCATGCTCCAATGTGATAACCCAATGATGTCATCGTGTGATAACCCAATGATGTCATCGTGTGATAACCCAATGATGTCATCATGTGATAACCCAATGATGTCATCATGTGATAATCCAATGATGACTTCGTGTTATAAATGCTCCATTGTCTTATTTCCATTTTCCCCTGTATCATGGAACCATTTGGTTTTTAAGCAATAATATTGCATTCACACACACTCTTGCCAAGTGCCTTGGGGCAACTGTGTTGTGAAAGGTGCCTTATAAAAATAAATTAATTGAATATGCAACAATAGCTGATATACCCCAACAAGAACTCAAATGATTCCATTACCAAAGAGTGCAAACAGTAGGTTATAACAGAAACATATGAAACTCAAAACAGAATTTTAAAAGTTTTACTTCTTTAGACCAATAGCAGCCTCACAAACTAAATGTTGCGTTGAGCACAAAATATTACTTCGGGTACTGAGAGCATCACCACATATATATATAAATATTGCTAATAGCTGGTTGTTCTAGGTGCCATTATGGGACAGGTAAGGAGGGCCTCTTGAGGCTGTCTCTGACCTGAGGCCTGGCTTGCTGGCTGAATGACGGGAGCAGGGGCAGCAGTGGGGTGACCACGGGAGGAGTCAGAGCACCAGCTGCGGTGGCGTTTCTTCGGGGGGCCAGAGGTCACGGATGAAGCAGCTGGAGTGAACGAAAAGCAAAATGAGCATGGGGGGGTTTAATAAATACCGCTGGTTAGTGAAGCACACCACTGCCCCCGGTGGTCGAAAAAACATTCACAGAGCGGGAGAAACCGCGCAGCACTATCACTATATACCGCGCCCTCCACGATTATTGGCACCCCTTGTAAAGATTTGTAAAAAGGGTTAGAAAAATTCCACCTTTTGGTAAAGTAGCTTCATCTCACACTGAACATGTACTGACAATTACTGACACCCCAGCATGTAATGCTAAGTACAGCCCCCCTTTGCCAGTATGGTGGTTTTGGAGAAGTGGTAACCCCAAAATTGGGGATTTTTTTTCAGGATTCTCCTCATTGTACGTGGGGACAAAGTAAACTTGGGTCCTCATCCAGGCAGCTTTTTCACAGTTCCAGTTGATCGCCACTTTTTTATTATTGCCTTATCAGTAGAAATGGGCATTTTTAGGCAAGTAGTTACTTTTTTAATACCTATTCCCTGACTTTTGAAGATCAGCACACTTCTCCCTCATTTGGTCTGTGTTCTCTTATCTTTCACATGTTGATGGATGACTAAGGGAATTTGGCCTCTGTGTCACCTCATGTTCGTGTCCCTGTTAACCAGGAAGTCACAGATTACAGCTTGAAGGTTCCAGTTCACTCCAATCAACTCAAAGATATACAATTTACATGGGAAACATGCTTCAGTTACATTGTGTTTCCAGGGGTGCCAGTAGTCATAGAGGGCCGGTGATATCAAGATAGATCAATAAAAGAGGATCAAATATTAATAATAACAGCAACAATAAAATTGTGAATTTATATCTTACTATTTTTTTTTTTTTTTTTTGCAAATAATCTACAGTACAATCCCGTTATAAAGGACTTTAAGGGACCTGACAAAATTATATTATAATATATAATATAACGTTATATCCAGAGTTGCTGTATACCCAGGACACCATTTACTCACGCCACACCCTAGCAGACACACTTGTGGTATAGATTATTATATTGTATATTTAGTAATCCAAACTTTACCTGACTGTTGGAAGTATATATGACCTATAAGTGCTTATACATGTATGGTACAGTAGTAACCTTGACCACATTGCTTACTATGTCCCTCCAGCTGCGAGCATCGTCTGCCGACGCACAGCGCGCCTGGTGATGGACAGCCACACAGACCAATCAGTATTGCCTGCTGTTACACCATGCCTATTTATAGAGCGTGACTATTAATAATCCCAACTACGTATCTGCGCTGGATATCACCGGCACACCACGCGCCTTGTAGGCGGAGCCTGCATGTCTGTTATATCCGAACAAAACTACAGCTAAAAGTGGCCCTGGGGACCAAATTGTTTGTCCGTTATAAGCGAAATTCCGTCATATGCGAGTCTGCTATGCTTTTTCTGCATGTTCCTAAAGGCATACAGCCAGCGGACCTCATCCGTTATAGACGGATATTCCGTTATGAGTCCACTATAACGGAATTATACTGTACTAGATGTATTGGATAGTTAGAAACTTAAGTATTGTACATAAAATGTTACATATATGATTGTATAATACATTCTAATATGTTCATACAACCGATGCACATGCATTGATAATGACTTTTCAGAGCAATGCCTTTGCAGAGTACTAAGATGCGTTAAACATTTATCTGAGCCACACTCCCACTGCTCTGAGTTGCGGTGCCCTGGGCTCCCAGTTACCTTACTAATTTAATGAGGGTACTTGTCAGGTTCAGTAAGCAAAGCTGCCCTTCGGTGGTGAGTCCACTCACTGAAGAACTCGCTCGTAGAGCAGTGGGAGCTGGACCATGAACAGGCATCAATTTTCAAACTGCTACTCAGGTACTCAGGTGAGTGACCTACAGCTCTAACACCGCAGCATCGTTGGGAATGCTTTACTCGAGGGGACACAAAGAAGGTAGTAATGCATTACTAACCAGTAACTAAGTGTTGGTTACATACTGATCCCATCTTCGGTCATCATTAACCACTCATGGCGGTTCATGTATTTCATTAGATCATGATTTGTTCTTGAGTAATAACTGAGTAAATAAGTTACTTATAATTCAAATATTCTGTTAAGCATTTTTTTACATTGTAAAATTTACACTCAGCAATACTGATTTTATGTACACTAATATAGTCAGATTTACACTAGTGTCCATCATTCTATAGGTTTACCCTTCGGTTCTTTTACATGGACAACATTGTTACCATATATTCAGATACATATACAGTGTTCAGGTTCATTTTAAGGGGCCAAGCAATGTCGCTGTACCATATAGTGGCTATGCTGCTTAAGTTAGATATGTTTTTTCTTTTAGTAAATGCCTACAATCTACAACAAGTCCATGATGTTATCCCATAACATGTATCAAAAGTCCATATCAGTGTCCGAATGTTTTGAGTAATATGGATACACTACTGTCACAAGCACAGTTGCCTAGCAACAACACACACCATGTAGCCAGAATATTATCTATCCATTTTATAATCGTTAATCCTAGTCAAGGTTACAGGGTGTCCTGGAGCCTGTCCCAGGCAGCACAGGGCAGCAACAGGATGTATCGAACAGCATGTCTTTGCACTGCGGAAGGGCTGCAATCCCCAGAAGAACATGCAAACTTCACACACACACAACCGAGGTGGGATTCCAACCCATATCCCTGGGGTCGCACACCAGAAATGTTATCCATAGAGTGACCATGATTAAATAAATAAATAACCATGCTGAATAGATTTACAAAAGAAATGTGTTATACACGTATAATGGATTATTTAAATGTGTGTGGAAAGATTACTTGAATCTGTTGGTAGGGTCTGCACCCCCTGGGGTGAGGTCAGTGTCTGGACCTTGGTCTTCCTGCTCCCTCTGGCTGGTTCCTGACATCCCAGCAGGCTGGTAGAGGTGCTGGCAGCGGATCGGCTTGCGGGGGGATCTGTGTGTGTATGGGGGGGGGGGGGCTCGGTAGTGAAAAGGCCTCCCCGGCTTGCTGTTTAG
>JAODKE010000001.1:26291257-26302485 GCA_026779605.1 Mormyrus hasselquistii | reverse complement strand
TACATAAAGCAGAAAAGAGGAAACATTACATGCAAGTAAAAGCCATACACAGATATCTAAATTCCAAGCTTACAATTTACAGCTGCAGTCAAAGCCAAAGTAATTTTATGCACTAAAAATGAGCAAAGCATCGCCTGGAACAGAGAAAGATGCATCTCCGCTCCTCTGCTATAGTAATATCTCTGTGAATTTGTCAGGCAAACAATGCAAGGCCAGAGTCAACAGAGAGAATGCCACTGCCTCCTATTTAAAAGCCTCAGTTTATTACAGCCAATCCTGAAAAACACACTAACAAAGTCACATGCGAAGCCTTCACAGCTGCAAGCTAGAGATACTGTAGTTTAATGCATTGAATTTCCATTTATCAACAAAAAGTGCCAATCTACACAATAGAGGGGCTTTGAGACATTACATATACATTAAAATTATAAAATAATTACAAAACAGAGCTACTGGAAGGTACTGAAAGATATGACCACATTATTCCACTAATGGCCTCAGCAATATATGGGTAATGTCCATAAGATATTGACAAGGACCAAGACCAGGAACTAACAGCAATAAAACAACCTCATATTTGAACTCAGTTTGACCGCTAAAAACATACCACCACAGAGTCATTACATTATTTTATTAAACTGCTTCTGTAAAGATTAAAATCCCCAGATTTTTCAATATGCATACAGTATACCATTTGAAGCAGAACAAACTGAATCTCATCTTAAATTTCCCAATCTGAAAAAATCTTGCTTAGTAACAAAATACCCCAAAAAAATCAGGCAGCTAGACTGCTGCTGTACCTCCTTCCCACCCAGCAACAGCATTCAGCCAGGGTGTTAACAAACAAAAGGAAGCATGTGTCTCCTGCCTCCTGCTGACAGGTGAGGGCTAAAGCCTTGGAATGCGGTTCTGTTTGAAAAGCAGTCTGCCTGACTCAATGCTGTGCAGCACATCCCAGGAGGGAGACCAGTCCATTTCGGCCATAACAACTCAAGTTACTTCTACAAAAACCTCACGGCTCACTTTTTTTTTTACCAGAGCGCTTTTTTTATCTTCTAAAATACCATGGCTCTAGAGAAATAATGAAATAAAATATTACACTTTTACTCATTAATACTTGGAATATGGCACATTTGACAAAAACACACAAAAGTGAGCAGTACAGGTTTTTGTTTGGTTGTTGTTATTTTCTCAGCAAAAGGTCCTGTGTAATTTAGCCTGCAGTGCATTTCACAGTAAATGCATTAGTCACTCTCTGTTTTTAGGTTACTAAAGAGATCCGATTACTATAGGGCCAGATACCAGACAAATGCTTTTCACTACTGATGTTCTGACGAGTTGAGCTGCTTTATCAAGTTAGGCTACCTAGCGCTAATCGATAGCCGAGTCAGTCGATTAGAGATATAACTGTCATCGCATAACAGCATCTTTATTTATGCGTTTGGATTAGTAACATATTACTGACATTAAAAAAATGTTAGCATAAAACTGTACTTAATAATATAGGGTAGCCAGTATGCTTCCAGTATAAAATGACATAAGGGGAACCTGTTTTTATACTTTATTTTAACAGACACTTAATAATATAGGGTACCCTACCTACTGTAGATGGGCGTGGTTATGAATCCCAAGAGGGCGGACCTGCACATGTGCAGAAAGGCTCAGTAGCACATCTCAATAGATAGCACTGGTCGGTAGAACACCTACTGTCAAAGTGAACTTATCCTTTACAGCAGAGACTCCCTCAGAAAAAAGTACCTTTTTCATAGCAGAGAAAACTCAATATTTCTAGCAAACTATAACAAAGCAATCAATACAATTTAATCTTTTGTCTTAGGAAAAGTTCTCGAGATTAGCCCATACCCAAAGAAGGGGTGTTCTCGTCTTCCACTGTGTTTAGCATAAATAATGTGCTTAATATTTCCCCAAATTAGTCCTCAGTATCTATATCAGACATAAATTAGACTCTTTATGCGTGTTATAAAATTCAACACAAACCACTATACTCTATATAAAGTGGTATAAAGCATTTTTATTTTAAGAATTCTGATGTTATTTAACGTAAAACATCCATGTTTCACACAATTACCACCCACACAAAACAGATATGATTTAATTTGAACTTGTCTGCATTTGAAATTAAATGCCAAAGTGGGGTATATGAAGATACACAAATTAGATATAATTACAAAGAGTGCATTGCTGTTAAATATTTAGAAATATGCACTATAACAGTAGCTACTTTTGTTTGTTTGTATGTTTGTTTGTTTTGACACAAAGCACCACTTTTCCCTGTTATAAGTTAAACTAGAAGCCACATTCTTATTTTATTGTACATGGGCTGCCACCACCCCCCCCCATCATAGCCGGTGAAGAGAGCATGCTGGGGGTGGGGGGTTTGGGGTCTGTGGCTTGGCCAGCTCACGCAAACAAAAGGCCGCATTCCAGCTGAATGCCAGTGCTAAAGCCAGCAAATGAGATCCTCTGTGACTCAAAAGAGGATGGGGGGTGGGGGAAAGGTGGGATGGGAACACACAAAAGGGACCTTCGGGCAGATGAAGAAGCCATCATCATTAAACCGCAGGAGGTTTACTGTCCAGTTATAAAACTTATTCTTGTTTGAGACAGTGGGAAGATTTAAATGGGCTATTCGTCCTAATAGTGGCCAATGTGTCACTGTAGGATTACAGCGCCGATCCATTAGAAGGCAAACCATTGTGTTTTCATAGAGCTGACCAGAGCACTGACCTCATCGCACAAGCTCCTGAGTGGATGGTTTTAGAGGAAAGGCCATTTAACCTTATACTAAAGCCTAGCAGCAAATAAAGGTGGGAATTATCTCCTAACAGAAGCACCCACAACCCCAGACCTGTGTCTTCTGTGGGGATTAAACACTGTATATGTTCTCCTCTTGGGATAATGCAACCTATGAACAGTATTTATTACTGAGATGTTTGCAAGTTCCTTCTTTAAGAGCTTAATATTAAAAAAGCACCATCGATAACCAACGGCTCTGAGCGGTGAGAGAAGGCAGCACGATTCTCCTAGAAAGCCTGAGGAGCTGATGATGCTGCAAGTGGTCTTGACAGGCCGAAAAGTCATTTATAGCATTTTATCTGCCTAATGGCTTTTACAAATACTTTGGGGCGACCTGAGTGCACCCTGACGTGCAATATGGGGTGTTTTCTGGAATTTACTTTACTTATTTGACTTAAGGTTCAAAAAGTCCAATTAATTCAAGCAGAACATTCAAGACTTACCTTCAGTGTAGATTGTACACAATTCCTGCTGGTATTTACTTGTAATAATTGAATTTCCATGTACATTAACTGCACGAGGCACATTACTTTATTTATGTAGTAATTTTATTATATTTATTATATTGATCATTTTGCATGACACCCCAAAGTAAATTCCATCTATTACAAATTAGTTTGAGATTGGATTGCTATAAGGTACTGGGGTTAAAGGTATATTTTAGAGGGATTATCAGGATTCACCAGCAACTACCTAAGGCTTTTATTGAGGTAGCTACTATTTTCACTGTACTATAATAAAGGAATTTTCTGATCATTTGTTTTTTTTGTTGTTTAATACTCAGCATCAATGAACAAATTATACAATGATAATTTGTCCATGTCACATGGAATATGCACATACAGTTTACATAATGTTACATTATTTATATTAATGCCTGAATGACATAAAAATTGTAAAATATCGACAATCTCTTATGCAATTTCTACATTTGTAATTCTTTTTTCTACTTAGAAATACAATAGATGAAATACAATATGACTGATCTGTCAGTCAAAGCTTTGTTAACAAGAAAATTAACATTGCACAGATAATGCTTCTTTAAATTTGCAGTTATACCAGTTTAACTCTTCCATACTCCTTCTGCACCTTAGTGTGAAACCCTATCAGCTCCTTTACCTCAAACAAAGTCCGAGGTGACGACCGCCAGCAAAAGAAGTTGCTGCATTCAAAATATTGTAGGTCCCAGGAGTAAGCAAACCATCTTTATATTAAATTATGTGATTTAAATTATGTGAAACGATATAAATAATAATTAGCTTTTATAGTGCTTCTTGTTTGTTTTGTGTACTTTAATATTAATTATGCTAGTTAACAGCCAGTTCTTGAAGCTGATTTATTGGAAGCACGAAAAATGGGCAAGCGTAAGGATCTCAGCGGCTCCGAGAAGGGCCAGATTGCGATGACTGGACAGCTGGGTCACAGCATCTCCAAAACGGCAGGTCTTATGGGGTGGTCCCAGCATTCTGTGGTCAGTTCCTACCAAAAGTGGTCCAAGGAAGGCCAACCGGTTAACCGGCGATAGGGTTATAGGCACCCAAAGCTCACTGATGCACATGTAGGGCGAAAGCTAACCTGACTGGTCTGATCCCACAGAAGAGATACTGTTGTAAATTGCTAAAAAATGAATGTTAATGCTGGCTATGATAGAAAGGTGTCAGAACAGACAATGTATCACAGCTTGCTGCGTATGGGGCTGTACAGCCACAGACCGGTGAGAGGGCCCATGCTGACCCCTGCCTACTACAAAAATCACCTACAATGGGCAGGTTAAACTACTGTAAGAACTGGACCATGTAGCGATGGAAGAAGGTGGCCTGGTCTGATGAGTCACGTTATCTGTTACATCATGTGGGCGGCTGGGTGTTTTGTGCATCATCTACCTGGGGAAGAGATGGGAAGCCGACAGAGGTAGCGTTCATGTGGATGTTACTCTGACAGGCGCCACCTACCTAAACATTGTTGCAAACCAAGTACATCCCTTCGTGGTAATAGTATTCCCCGATGGCTGTGGCCTCACTGAGCAGGATAATATGCCCAGTCACACAGCAAAAATCATTTAGTAATGGTTTGGAGAACATGAAAAAGAGTTCAAGGTGTTGACTTGGCCTCCAAATCCCCCAGATCTCAGTCCAATCGAGCATCTATGGGATGTGCTGGACAAAAAACTCCAGTCCTTCCAGTCCCTTTATATTGCAGTTTAAATTGCAGTGTTATTTGACAGATTTACTATACAGTTTTCCTACAATACAGTTTTCCTACAGTTTGGTATGTTTCATGATCCCGCAGTAATGGTATGGTTTAGGCATCTTTATATTTAAGAAGAAAATAAAAACACGTCACCCTGTAATATAATAATAACTCTTTATTTTTCCATGTAACAACTCTCCATTCAGAAAAGTGACAGCATGACTAACTAGGCCTAGTTTATGTGCCTGCTGTTTGAAATCAAGGACAGAGAAACATTAAAAGTGTTTCTTTTCTTTGATAACCTGTAGTTGTTTTGTATATTCTTAACAGCGTACCTAGTATGTACAGTACGTGTACAGGCAATATTATTCTTATATATAATTCTTTAAAAATGAAATACACTCCTTATAAACAGCAACTATCAGTTTAATGCTAGCAGTGGCACAGACAAGGAAACCCACCATTTACATGACACTCACTGCTACACGCAAATGAAATTAACTCATTCCATAGCAAACATTACACAGTTATGACATTTACAGTGAACGTAAATGCACGGATATTAATAAACATATTAATTTACACCATTGACAGATGAACGCAATGTAGCACATACAGTAGCATGCCTGCTGCTAACCAACCCCATGACACCACATCATGTTAGCCAGTCGTCCACAGCGGGTGGGATCGCCACACATTAAACCTCATATGGCTGAAACGACGTTGATTACACTTGAAGTACGCGGCTACCTATAGCCAGGGGTCAGATAATTTCCACCATCGGCTGTTATATAATGGCATTTAAATTCTAGCCCTCAAAAATAAGACAACCCCAGTTTTTTTTATTTTTTTTTGGGGGGGGGGGGTGGGTGGACATGACATTGTCTTATGTTTGCAGCAGTTCATATAGGAAAATGACAGGCATATCGTGATACCGCAGTTCACGTGGGAGAGTACCAAATGCTTCGATAATAAACCGTGTACCGTTACACCTCTAGTATTTAGTGTAATTCCACATCTAAATCCCATGATGTCTGATACACTGTTAAATGTTACTACATCTCCATAACTACTTATTCAATGCAGGTCCTCCTGGCAGCCTGGATGGGTAGAGACACTGTGAGCATTCTGATAGTATCAGTTCACCTAAGTAAACGTTTTGGGGTCATTGTGGAAACTCATGCAAACAGGTAGGCTGCGGCTCAAACCCACGCACTCTGGTATGAATAACAGCGTTTCCTACCCACTAAGCCTTCAGGATAGGAAAATGTTTCCCCTCTATTCCTGTGGGTTTCCACAAATGGCCCAAAAATATGCAGTTAGTCGAACTGGGACCCATAAGTTGCCCGTACTGTGTGATTGTGTGTGTGAGAATGTGCCATGCAATGGACTGGCATCCCATCCTGGGATGTGCTGTATTGAATAGAGCTTATGGAACCATTGGGGGTGAAACACTCAGAGGAGGATGCATTGACCTGTCCCTACACAACGTTCTCCAGCAGTCCCCTTGACTTCCTCAACACATATGTCAGGATCCTATTTATGGACTTCAGCTTAGAGTGTTGTGATGTCTTCCATCACTGGCCGATTGCCTGCTGTCTCCGCCATCTCCAAGACCAGGCTACAACATGTGGTCCGCTCAGCTGAGAAAATCATAGGCTGTCCGCTGCCAACACTAGAAGACCTTTTCACCACCAGAGCAAAGGGGAGAGCTGGAAAGATTGCTGCTGATCTTACCCACCCAGGCAGTCACCTCTTCACCAAACTGCCACCATGGAGGAGATACAAGCTCATCACGATCTGAACCTCATAAACATCTCCATAACTTCTTTCCTGCAGTCATGCTGCCCCTAAATAATCTCATCTAGTACCTCAGAAATCATCAACCACCCACGCACATTCACTCAGCCAGGGACCATTCCCTTTTCTCTTTGACGGACCCCCATGTTCAAGCACCTCTATTGGCTTAATTTGCACTTTAACATTGACAAACTGTGTTTTTTTTCTTCTGGTGTTATTATCTGAAGATGTCTTGCAGAATGTGCTCTGTTAATCTTGTGTGCTCAGTTAATCTTGTTGTCTTCTGTTAATCTGTAATATCTGTTGTATTTTATTTTTCACATACCGGTTATGTCTTGTGAAATGTTTCTCCAGAAGTGTTGTAATTTCTGCCCTGTACTTCATGTTTGGCAGCAGACTATAAACAATTCTGCTTTATCCTTATACACTGGTAATAAAGTTAGTTCTGAGTTCTGAATGAATGATTGAATAAATACTTGCTTTTGAAAAATGCAGTGACATTTTAAAAATGAATTTGTCTTACATTCACTCATTACACCTCTTTTGTCCCTTCGGTTCATTAATGCATCATTTACTTTCACAGTAGGAGCCACTGAAAGAGGGACTGTCTGTGTTCCCCATTCAAGCAACGCGGCAGATAAGAGCCAAGCAACGCGGCAGATAAGAGCCAAGCAACGCGGCAGATAAGAGCTCTCCATATTAGACACTTCACAGTCTCAGTCTGTCCATACAACCGAATAATAAAGAACATAACTGTATATTAACATGGGAATCAAACTACGAGTGTCTTCATTTTGAACAGACAATCCACATGTTAAGGCAACACAAATGCTCTTTTCTCAGTTTTATGAAAAAAAATGCATGGTTACAAATTGGAGACATTTTCATATTCTTACCTGAAGAATGAGAACCCTGTAAAAATTATCTTCAGAGAAAAGGAGAATCACTCAGTGATTATTCCATTGCTGACACTGATTCCTGTAACACGTGTGATTGACTCATTTATACCGATATGTATTCTGCCAAGCGGACATTTAAATATTTTGGAAGAGCCGAATCATTATAAAACGTAATTCAATGTTATGACTGTTATTAGTGTGTCTATTCAGTGCTGTGGCACAAGAAGCTTTTTCTTTGACTTCTCAAGCACTGAAGAAGTGTTTATGGCCCCTGAGCAAAGACCTTGAGGCTTGCAGTCCTGCACGTCCCAAGTAAATATTTAGTCTCCTTATCAAAAGCTTCTGCAAAGTTTCTTCTGTGGCCAAGAGGACACAGACTAAATAGAGAGCATAAATCATTTATAAAGAGTGTGTGTGTGAATCAGACGACAGTGCCAGACTTGAGAAAGCAGGAGAGTGTCCCCGACCTCCCAGACAGGCGGCAGAAAGCTCCCCAGCCCACTCACAGACCCCAAAGCCATCTCGTTCGCTCCAGATAAAACTTTATGGATCTTCTGCGCTGGCTGTAAGATGGGAGCCCACGCTGGTGTGTTGTGACTGAGGACTCAGGTTTTGTGGGTGTAATAATCTGTGAGAAACTAATCTACTGCGGGAGGTTAAATGCCAGTCAAAGGCGGCCCAGTCAAGCTGACCTTATGCGGTACGGGCTGTGACTCCCTGGGGGGGGATCACACTTACCAAATCAACTGTCTAGAGCTTTCGTGCCTCTTCTCACTATTCTACCGTAGTCTGTTGTGGCAGGGTAATGAGTGGATCTCCTGTTTAACTGTGTAACCCATATCCGTCATTAACCGAATAGAAATGCATGCATACAACTAGCTATGAAGAGTTATATCTCATTTTTACACTTGACCGTGCTACTTAGCTACTTGTCATTAGAAATGCAGTTCTCTAAGTAAGAGCACAAGCTACATCACTTTCCAACATGTTTTTAGCTCTTTGATTCTGCAGATGAGTATAGCCCTGTGACTTGATATCAAAACTCCCAGAATTCCTCTTGAGGATGGGATGGTCAGTCATAGAATAGCTAGTGTCACCTTGCTTGTCATACTGAAGTCGTGGCGCAAATTAATGCTTCAATAAGTTAATAAGTGTGTTGTTCTGATAGGAAACACAAATGCTTAAGGGATATTGCAGCTCTTTTCATGTAGAAAAACGAAAGCACTTAAATTCTGTGAATATGGTAAGTATATTTAAAGGGATCGGTACATAGAAATGATTAAATAATTACATCATAAATAACCACAGAGCACAAGCTGTGCATTATTAATGCTGTTATTTTTCTGGCTGGTTTTGAAAAGGGTAAGTACACAACTGGAAACCAGTGTGAGAATAAGACTGAAACCTAATGAGTAGTCTAATTCTAATTTATTACATGGAATAAATACATTCTCTTCTAGGATTTCGTAAGGTGGGGGGCATAAGAGGGGTCGTATGTAATCCAGATGTGCTAACCTTATCATAAACCAATAATATGTTTTGAATCAGTGACAGGGAGGGGGCACTCCGGGGGCCAATCACCACCTACCCTGTGCATACCTTTGCTAATACTTCAAATTCATTGGTTGCCCACAGCCATTCATCCAGGGGTGGATTAATGCATAGGCTGTCCTAGGCTTTACACTAGGGCCATGGCAAACATCACCCCCCCCAGGGGAAACAGGATGGTTAGTTAAATCCACAACACTTGAATGTCCTCACTGACGCCAGATTAGGCCCCCTGTTAAATTAATCTATGTCTGCATTCATCCACTTTAGCGTCACGGTGATCACTTAACCACCCTGCATGGATTGGGCATAGAGAGTTTGCACCAGACAGAATTCCATTCCAGACACACTTTAGGGACCCCATTTCACTATTGCAGTGCACTTCAGATTGTAAATGCTGGAGGAAATGAACCCACAACCTAAACGTGCAAAAGGCTCCATCAATGCTGAGCCACAACACAGTCCATCACCTAGAACTTACTATTTTTTTATTGCCACTTTCCTGTTTACTAATTACTATTTTTAAAACACTGACAATTTATACCATTAGTATACTGTATATCTACCTCAATCCAATCATCTACAGATATTTAGTCAATATATATTACAGAAATAGTGCTTTTGTTACATTTTAGGAAGATATGAAATCAAAAGTGACACATTTCATAATGTTTTACCAACACCTATATGCAAAAAATGCGTATTTATCTTATTTCCAAGATTTTCTCTCCCCCCAGTTCAGGTTTGCCCTTTGTTGTATTACTTACTTACTTATTTACTTACAGATTCATGTCTGCTTGACAGGGGGCTCCTGAGAGCCCCACAAAGGCTCATTAGCTGCTGACAGCTACCTGGATAACGAGCAGAGCGGTGCCCTGCAGACACACAGCACATAGCATAGGAAAGCAAGCCTGCTGCACGGTATTCTGCATTTCCCTGCGATAAAGGACAGGGAGACAGATACGAAAACATATTCTGATTTGTACTTTTGTGTTCCAACAGATAAAACAGACACAACACAAGATATTATTGATCCCAGTACTTAAATCTAAACTGAAGATCAACAATTTTACTCTATTCTAGTTAGATTTAAATTACACTGCTGTCAGCGTCAGTCATGTCAGACTATGCTTCCTCTCTCTCCCCTTTGACAAGACGCCATCTGCATCCAGGGAGAACATCTACAGAGCATGAATTACACTGCCATAGCTGTAAATGTGTTAATATTTACACATTTGAAGAAATGGGAAGAGGTGGATGTTTTGGGTAAGGTGTGAGGATAAGAGGTGAATGAATTATACTGAGGAAAAAATCAGTTTACTGTAAATGAGATAGAGGCAGCAATGGAATTGCTTAAGTGTAGTGAACAATGTGTGTTGTCCGTTAGATAAACTGGCTGTTTCTAAGGTCATAATTTAACTACTGAGCTGTCGCATGGCACACAAATCATATGTCCTCTGAAGTCCACTTTCCTGTTTCTGCTATTATTATTATTGTTTTACAGTGTCGTACAGACTTGAAAATACTAAAAAATAAAACCTTTTTAAAGGAACTTTATCACTCATGCTACATGAATAACTGCATCGGTCACATATCACCGTAATATACTGCATGCATTTATCGCATTATTATTTTGCAATGTATATATAGTCAGGTGCATGTTTCCATATCAATTATGTACTTCACTACACATATGTTCAATTTTAAAAGAAATACACCACGTATGTGAACTGCTGATAGTTTCCTGTCGCTGTTGCAAACATAATTTCTCCTTTATATAAGGTACTGGGAACATTAACCCAATGTGTAGAACGGGAAGTTTTAGCGAATATCAGAAACTAAGTAAACGTGTTTTCCTGATAGACTTGGGTTAAAGAACCCAGGATGATAATGGAAGTGTAATTTCTCATTAAGTTAGAGTAAATTACATTTAAAGATATTTTTGAGTTAAGTATTAAAGAGAATTTTACCTTC
>JAODKE010000001.1:26255354-26287478 GCA_026779605.1 Mormyrus hasselquistii | reverse complement strand
ATATATATATATATATATATATATATATACTGCAAAATCATTTTACTTGTCTTAAAACAGTTCACCTTGTCATACTGTTGTGTGTGATTATGTGACTAGGCTTCTGTGCCCATGATTGGAAGGTTGACGGTTTGAATCCCGTCCTCAGCTGAACAGACACTTTTCCGTTGGGCCCTTGAGCAAAGGCCCTTAAGCCCCGAATTCCAAAGTACATAATAAAGCATGACTATATACTAAATACTTAGATTATAATACAGCACTTTAAGATATTTCAGACCTTGGATGGAACTTCAATTTCAGCCACTTCTTCTGGCTTGGTGATGCCGCACTCCCCACCTCGACCACTGAGCAGAACAGTCACACGCTCATAGAAGTTATGTTTGGGGCATAGGACAAAGTCGTAAACGAGGGCAGCCATCACACCTCCACACAGAGGTCCCACCCAGTACACCTGAGACCAGAACAGCACGGCTGGGTTTAAACAGGCCGCGACAAATAACTAGCACACATTTACAGTTAATCACATAATGTAGGACAACTGGTGCACTGCAAAATATAAACAGAATGTCAAAGTGACTGCAAATAAGCAGGAACTGATGATAGCTACTCAATGTTAGATTATGTCTTTTGAGAGACTGCATACATTGTCAAGGATATGTAACATGACACATAATGCCAGTAGTTTTAATTATTTTTGATACCCACAAAAAAGGGGAACCATACATAATGGAACCTGTACTTACAAAGGGGTCATATCCTTCATGGATATACTCTTTGTATTTTAACCAAAATGACCATTGTACCATAAACAAGAGTGTAAATGTATCACTGCCCTATTCCTACTCATGTTGAGTTTGAAAGTTTTGTAAAAACCCGACATTAATCATGAGTAAGCCCTAATGTGACATTCACAGAAATGCAACATACAGCATGTTGTGTTATACATGCTGTATGTACCTATTTGTTACCAGTCCTTTACTGAAGGAAGAAATACGGGGTCAAATATTGTGTGGATTATGTGTTTTTTTTTCATTTATTTATGGAAAATGTCACCTACCCAGTGGTTTTCAAAGTTGCCCGTAACAACAGCTGGGCCAAAGGAACGGGCAGGATTTATACCACAACCTGTGTAGCTGATCTGGGGAAAAAGAGAAACAGGAAGTTACAACCTCAGCTACCTGCCTGAAATAAGGTCACTGTGTAGACGTGTACTTGCGTTATGCTATGAACTACAGTGGATTGATTTTGCATTGTACTGATTGTTGGAAAATTAGACTGATGATGTAAGCTTGGTGTAATATTTTGCCAATATGAACAAGCTAATATCACTCTCTGCTGGTCTCTAACACACGTACTGCAGCCAGGTGCCCGAGGCACACTGAAAGGCCGACCGCCAGCGGGGCCAAGCTCCTCATGCCAAGCTGCCTCTTATCGGTACATGCGATGACACACAGGACCAGCTGGAAGGTGGCCAGTAGCTCAATGCCAATGCCTTGGATTGGAGTGATTCTGTTTAGCTGCAAAAACGAAAACAGAAAATGATTTACCAGGCCAGAACACAATGGTTTTTTTTCTGATACTTTTCCTTGGTTTTCACCATTCCATTTCGGGCAGTGGTCGGCTTTTCTGGTTCAAATCTCATAGCCAGGAGCGATCCAATCAAATTGGGGCCCTTGGGGGAGGCACTTAACCCCAAATCTGCTCCAGGGGTGCTGTTTTAATAGCCTGTTCTATAACCCCAAACCTTGCTCTCACCTGTACATGTCTCACAAGAAAGCAAGTTGAGATAAGCGAAAACGTATTTCATTTTAATCTGATGCAGATATGTACTTTGAAGATTAATATTCCCCAGCATAGTGCCAACAACATGAAATGTCCTTTGGGAGCCATTCAGTTTACAATGCACATGAAACGTAGAATTTAAGGTTCTAAATTGACACCTGTCTAAAAAGAGTTTCTGACAGAATGTCAGAAGCTGATTCTTTTGTTTCTTCTTCTCAGCAATAAAAATCTGCCATATGAATGAGGTGGAAAGCTGCCATACTCACGGTGTTGACGCCCAGTCCGCTGACATTGCTGGGTTTAACTCCGTACACAACACCGCTGCCCGCGGTCGCCCCCAGCGTCTGTGCCAGGATGTACATCACGGCCCTCAGGATGCTAATCTGGCAGCTCGTCAGCAGCCCCAGTGTGACAGCAGGATTCAAGTGGGCACCGCTCACACGGCCCAGGCTCAGATTTAAGGTTGCTATAGCCAGGCCGAAAGAGAGGGCCACCTTTACCTCCTGGTCAGGACCATCTTTGTTTTGGTTTCCTACGGCAGCAGAGATGCTGAGGGATATGAACAAGGTCGTACCCAGCAGCTCAGCAAGGACAGCCCTCCAGAACGTCTTACTCTTCAGTTCTTTATTCATGACTGTGTCTTTGGGACTTCCCTCCACTGTCTCTAGTGAGTAAACCTCTCGAGGGAAATTTATATACCGGAGGGTGCAGTGGGGAGGGGGGTTAATAACAGGGAAGTAAAAACACAGGGCATCATACTCAGGAGTCACCGGACAGATGAACTTATTTGGCAAGTTATAATACTTAGGGCAGCCACTGACCTCTGCTGATGATGGGGTTTAAAGAAAAACTGAAATCATATGAGTTGGGCGAGATGATGAGAGAGAGAGAGAGAGATAGAGATAGAGATAGAGATAGAGATAGAGATAGAGATAGATAGATAGATAGATAGATAGATAGATAGATAGATAGATAGATAGATAGATAGATACTGTAGAGTTTTACACAGCACAAACACATTTACACATTATAGGCAGTTTTTTAGAGTGGAGATTTTCCGTTCAAATCAATTAAAACGAAACAAAAACCTTTAAAACTTCTGTTCATGGCAGGATTTGAGATGACATTAAAGTTGACCGGCCTGCAGAAATCACATTTATAATACACAGGTAGCCTAGACCAGTAACGAGATGCAGAAATCAGGATTAGCTCTGGTGAATAAAGGTACTGACTGAAGGTTTGTAAAAACCACAGAACAATCTTCATCAAAATTCAGTTTTTTTAAGGCAAACAACGAAGGAAACATTTTACATGTACGAAATTTAAAAAACCAACACATCGAATTGTAGTTATGCATAAAGGAATATGGAAATTCCAAAATTTCAATGGTTATATTGTACAGCTGTTCAGTTGAAATTTAATCCAAACAAAATAAATTTTGTCAAATGGCACAGTAGTAATTTGTCCATGGAGCACAAGACCAGCACTTAGGACATTCCAAACGTAACAAATATACTGAGAAATGCCTGTGGTCCATAACAGCTCAGCTGCTGTCTTGAAAATAAACCATTTGGAAAATGGGACACAAAGGGGTTGCATGGTAGTAGATTTCAGATGATGAGATTAAGGCAATTTCACTACAAAAAATGTCAAAGCATAAACATATTTTAAGTTTTTAAAAGTTTTCCAATCACACCAATGGCAGCTTGGAGTTTAATTCAGCAGAAAATTATAGTATAGGTTCTGTTTCATTCCAGTCGACAATGGCATCTTTCCATCTAAGGGCAGAAACAGTTTCTGGTTAAAATTCACCTCGTTTATTTTTTGGCAAAAAACAATACAAGTCTTAAAAAAACAACTGTGAGTATATACTTATAACACAGTCAATTATCTTCAAATCAGCTGTGCTTGACCATTTTTGAGCGATATCAGATTTTCTTGATTTATTGAGATCTTTAATGATCAACAAAGATATTTAGACTTTACTAACACACAGTAACATATGCAAAGTCTTAAAGCGATAGGACGATACTGTGAAATGATGAAGTGTGAAAATGCCTGCACTGCGAGTTGGGTTAGTAAGGAGCAGTCATTAAAAAGGATGATGGAGCAGGAGTGGCTTCACTCACTTTGTCCTAATGCAGTGTTCCAGAGGTGGCATTAGATCCACGTCAGCACCTTCAGAGCCCCTCCTGGCTGACCCTGTGACTGAAATTTACAGTCCTGTTAATGTCACACGCTGCAGGAGGAATAAGCTATTTATAAAAAAAAAAAAAAAGACGTCAATTAAGTACAGGATGCTAACGCTAGCTAAAGTGATGAATTGTATGAAATGTAGACCTTATCTGTTACCATGGCTGGATCATAACACACACATTTGGGCAAAAGCAGACCATCAAAAATATATTTTGAGAAGGAAATTTAAAAAAAATCCTCGAACAATGGTCATCTAAAAGCATGTCCCACAGTTTCATGGCAGTTACGAGTTTCATGGTAGAGGCATGCTTGTCTTCAGTCTGTCTTGCAAACATATATTTTGTCAAATGCAAGACAAAAAAACCTGCACCTTTATTTATGCAAGTAGTTACCAATTATGCCAATTATTACCAGACTGGTTCATTGTCTTGTCCCTTAATTTATTTATTCAATTTCAGAAACCACTTGCTTTGACTGGATTATCTTCTTGCTCATGAAAACCATTCCTTTGTGGTCTTGTGTTCTGGCTATCTGCTCTAAAAAATAATTTTATTGCCCCATATCTTGTTCCAGCATAAACCCAAAATGACTATAAATCAAGGTTTAGTGCAGTTATTCAGAATAAAAGAATTCATCCTTACAGACGGTAAGCCGGATTTCTTCCTGCTGATTGGCTAGGCCATCATAGTAGTACAGATCAAACTTCCTCTCCATGGTCAAGTCAGTTATCAGTTCCTTTCGTGTACAGAAAAGCACGCTGAAGTGGCTTTCACTACATACCACCCAGATAGGGAATCGGGGAGTCTTCAGGTAAGCCCCAACCTGGAGGAATGATTAATCTGGTGGTAAAGTCTGCAAGAACTGCATTCCATTGTAAAGTGTTTTACAGTGTGTTAGTGATTTAACACTACTATACACTACTAGGAAGCAAATGAGCATTTTGCCAATTTAGTTTCCCGGCTAACTGCTACTTTATTGGCTCAATGTTTTCAATGTGTCAATGTTTACAAGGCTACATAACATAAGTGCATTCAACCAGCAGAAGACACTGCCTTTTAATTAGATATTTTGAAAATATATAACTGTTATATGAAAGTAGATTCTGGGTGATTCAACAGGACATTCATTAACAGCTAAATTTCATCTCAGGATGTTAGTGAGAATTGATTTTTGCAGTTAATAGGTCACCACACTTTACACAATAGAAGTCGATTATATAAACTAATAAACTCTTTCTTACAGTAACGTCACCTGCACATATCTGATGCCATGTTCAGTGCATCATGGGACCTAAACCAAGACGACAGCCATCCTACATACTGTGCGCCATCTTGATATACATGTGGTTTTTCCTTGATATATAATACTCATATATTTGGTGATCAAATGCATTCTTCTATTCTAGCTAAAGAATGGACTACTTAACAGAAATGCAATTGCACATGTCTATTGTACCACTGCTGCAAATGCTGTTCTGGCATTTGCACTTGGCGCACTGCTTACCTTGCAGATGTTGTAATGCTCGAACAAAGACAGAAACCCAATGTCACAAGGTTCTTTAATTCCCTTCAGAATGGTCGTGTTTCCATTGCCGGAGTCAAGCTCGAAATTATCATCAAAAACGTTAGAAACGGCTTCTCCACACAGCAAAAGATTGACGAGCTCCTGTGAAAACAAACATGTTTAAAACGTCGTTCTGAGTTCTTCATGCCAAAAGAGAATTCAATAATCCATTGTGCAACTGCTTAATCATTAAAAAGAGAAGAGATATAAAACAAATAATCAAAAATTCAATGTATCAATATTTTTAAAAATGGCAAATTCCACAGGCATCCTTCTGATAAGACATACAGAGAACAGCAGTTATGGTGGTTTAGCACAGCGGCCTCATACCTCAAGAGTTGAGGGAAATAATCCCACTTAAGCTTTGAATGTGTGCGCTGATGCCCTTATGCGTATGTTTCTCCTTAATAAAGCAGGTTCCTCCCACAGCCTAATGACATGCAGTTATGCTAAATAGCATCTCTAACTTACTTGTTGTGTGTGTCTGCATGTGACCAGCAGTGGACTGGCAGCATGTCCAGAGTACACCTCAGAACTCTGACTCTGAACAATCTGAGACTCTAGCTAAGGCTGATCTCATCATGAAGAAATATCACAGCAGTAATGACAAGACAGGTATATCAATTTGATGCTTTATGAGTTTTTAGTCCATTTCCTTCTAAATTCTAACCTTCTAACCCCCCTACTGGGGGTTTTGAATTGATGGCCTTACCAGATTTTCAGGCTGACAAAGCCATGTTTTGGACTACGGGAAGGAAAGCTGAGTACTGGGAGATAAACCCAAACCCAGGCAGATTCATGAATGTGAAAATGCTGCGCGCACACAGCTCTGGGCAGAAATCCAATCCACCACTGTGTGGCAACAGTCCTAATTACTAAGCCACCATACTGTCCTAAATAAAACAATGACTCGTACATTTGAAATCAAATTATAATTTGAAACGTCACAGTTATCTTTACAAAAGTACCCAATGTACAGACGTGCAGGCACGTAGCCACATAGTAAAATTACAGGTCTGAACCCCTCCCAATTATCTTTTTGCTCCCCTCCCCTCCCAATTTTTTTTTGCTCCCAGACACGTAGCTATGTAGAAAAACAGAGAACACATATTGAAATTTGCCCCCCACCTCCAAATTACTTTCATTCCACAGGCATGTGTACAGCATGTGTGACAGCTGTGTTTCCTGTTATAGATTTCTGTAAGTGCTACTCCGGTTGACCATTAATGCTACATGTGTTTACATCAACACAAACCTGGGTACAGTAGCCATGAGCTCCGATGAGGGTGTTGGTCAGCATGTCAAAATCTGCTCTGACGCTGAAAACAAAACATGACACAGAAAGATGGTTTCCTGGCCAGCTCTGTATCTAAATATATCACATATACTATTTAAAAGGCATGGATGTGGGACCATTTTATAATACAGAACATTTGGGCGAAGGGAAATCATGGAAAGCTACTTTACACCCTAGCAGAAAAGCTGTAGGATTGGAAACCATTACGTTTGCACACATTAACACAAATGTTTTTCTACTGTTTCTATTTATAGGTGCTTACAATATATAACAGGATGCAAACCCCTGACCATGGGGAGTGTGAGGCAACAGCGCCACCCACTGCGCCGCTGTGCTGCCCCCAACAAGGTGGGATTTTGGCAATTCTCAGCTCTCTTAAAATAATAAAAAAAACATTCTACTTACATTTCAACAGACCTGGAGAGAATGGCCGATACAGTAAGCAGAATGCATCCATAGGGGCCAGACTCAAACTGAAAGATCATTTTGCATTATTCAGTCATATAGTTTTTACTGTACAAATGCAGATAATAGTATTAGCACTAAACAACAGGCACAAATACTAAGAAAAACACCTTACAGTAACAACTAGAGAGAAAGGCTAGATTATTATTCAATTCAGTTACATAAAAATATTTAAATTATTATTATTGAAAAATAGATACAGAATTTAAAAGATGAATATTTGTAAAAAGATAATAAATGTTTTAGTTTTCTACTTCACCTGTTGTATGTGCTGATCCAGGAATAATTTTAAGTCCTCAAAACTGTTTACATTAATAAATGTTATCTAAAGGAACATAAGAGACAAGCTATTGAGAATCATCAACATATGGTACAATACAAATTCCCACTTTTTCCCCAATTTATCCTAAAACTGTTTGTTTTGCCCGCAGATTGGAGCTCATTTATGACAAATAGTTAGTGACACTCTAAAAAAGTTTAAAACCCAGAGGATTTACAGCAAAAAACGATAGAGAAACATATCTTGTGATAACTGATAGAAAATTACAAGGGTCCAGTAGAGAGAGCCCCATTGTTTGTTGAAATTAATTAGCATTGTTTTGCTACGTAATTATAGGTGTAAAATAAAATAAGGTATTGATGTCATTAATGCTTTTTAGCGCAAAAGCATTCCCCACAAACCGGTCTCTACTACCAATACCGATAACTACATATCTCTACGCGATCTGACCTTTTTACACCAATCAATGCAATGAAATTCGAAGGCCATTAAGATTAGATCATGCCTTATCTTAGTCCATGTTGAAGGCAACCTTTTAGTTAATAGACTGACACTGATTGATATGCACAAAAATATATAGCATACAATAGCCAAGATGGGTTACTTTAATCCACACTGCATAAAAGTCAAACAAACAGATTGAAATTGAAATGAATTAATGTGAGTACGGCGTCCCTTAGTTAACTGACTGCAAGAATCTGTGAAAACATGAACAGGAAAACAGAAAAGGTTAAATCACGCTACCATTTCCAAAACGCCCTCAGATTTATACTTTCCTGTGGGAATGAACTGGTTTCTTCCTGAAGATCTGTAATGGAGCAAGCACACATTAATCATTTTAATAAGGCTGATATCATATTCAAGTTTACATTTTTGTAGCACTAACTAAAGATATCATGGTTTCCATTTAAGACAAACAGACTTTAAACAGTGAATATTATTTCTTTTCGAAAACATACTTGTACTTACTAAAGCTCACCCCATACTAGCAGGAATAAGAGTAACTTCATGTAAAAAAACTATACTGAAATCTATATATTGCTTTTGTGTATTACATCATCTTAAATTATTGGTAATTTTCTAAAAATATAATTTGAATTTAAATATGAATTTAATTTAATTATAGCTCCCACATAGTTCAGTACCAGCATACACTGGCTCCCATCCAGTGTAGCCTGATACTGGATTTATTACTTTTTTGAGAGAGAACATGCAAGCCACATACATTGCGACAGTTGCTTGGTTCCCCTTCCCTGCCCTCCACAGGATCTCAGCTATAGCCAGAAGAAGACTCCTGCTACGGGCTGCATTGGAAGGATGCAGCCTCCTGTTGAAGGAAAATGTTTAGATATTTCAGCTCCACTTCACCTTTGTCTTCTTAACATGACATGACTGTTCAAATATGGATCTCAGCTTTAAGTAACAAGACGCCTATTTTCTTTTTGGTAATGGAACAAAATTGTTTATATGATGCTAAGGTTTCTAGGCTTGGATTAGGGTACATGCTCATTGAAACGCAACAAACTGAGGAAAAGCATAGGAGACTGCCTTCTGGGAAACTGCACACTTACTGATAGCCTAAGTCATCTTTCGTGTCTTCAAACAAAAGCTTCTGCAGAACACAGGCCTGAACGGAAGCCAGCACTCCACAAGGACCGCCCTGGAAAAGAAAGACACGTACTACAAGAATTCCTGCACAGGACTGCAAGACTTCCAGCAATTTGCAGACCTGCTGAAATAGTAACGTGTTTAAACGAAGTAGAAAACAAAGTGCACTTTCTACATTATAATGGTGGCTTTTTTGTCATAATTCGAGATAGCTAGCATAGGAAGTCCTGAGATACGTGAGTGCACTTAGTTTTCCTCACCACTTGTATTAAAACAGAGGGAGACTGGGGCTACTTTGTATATTTGGCAGCTCATCATTTGAATGCTTGTGCGCACAGTGATTAACGTACACAGAACTCCAGTGTAAATACTATGTGTCAGTATGTATGGTAAAGTCTTTCAAAAGGTCAGCTCCTCTACACCCATGCATAAAGGTTGGTGAAGTTGAATCCTAAAATTGTAAATTTAAATTCATTTTATGCACCAATGTACAACTGTTGTACAACACCAGTCATATATACTACCAATACACGTACTATACCACAGCACATCAAATGACGGTTATAATTAATATCAGCTGGAATATTTCAACTGTAACAGGATAGGCTGCATAAGAGCTGCAGTGTTTACTACAGATGAGTGTGTTAGAAAAAAGAGGGTGTACTGCCTAAGCACAAAAAATGATTAAAAATAAATACATTTCGTTTGACCATGTTAGTTACTACATTGTCTCTACCTCCATTCTTTGAAACATCCATTTATCCATTCCATAGTCACCCATCCGTCTTATAACTGCTTATCATGCTTATAAAGGATCCTTTGAACACAAAGCCGCAAACCCATTTAATTACAGACATTTTGGAAAAAGAAACTGTCAGAATTCTGTACTCAGACACTGTTGAAATGCTTATTTTTTAACAGCAGTAAGAATTCATTCACTTTTGCTCTCAGAACACCATTAGTACATCAGGGACTGAGTAATGGTGCACACCATTTCCAATGCCATCTGAGGATTTGCTGAGCTGGCTAGGATTGGATTCCTACACAGATTATTATTTGTACAGTAAAGTATCAGCCATTTTCCTGGTGAAATAATCCAGATGGGTGCACAACTAGCATGATGGGAAGCGAATCATGTTCATATATCCTGCAACATTTAAGTGCCACTCTGCTTTTATCAACAATTCTGGTGTGTGCCAATAAAATACAGCACACTACTACCAGCAGCCTGCAATGCTGACCAATGTTTCATGTGCTTTTCCCCAAACCCCATTCCTCCCATGAGCTGGCAACAAGAGAACAGGATTCATCACTACAGACAATGTTTTTACCATGCCTTCACTGGTCAACATTTACATTCTTCAACTCATTGTAACTAGTTTCCTGTTTTTCCTGCTTGGTATATGGTATATCTCAGGCGGTATATCTCCTCCTCTTTCATCTACAGTGACTGAAGTGCATTTAAGAGACTAAATCAATCAGTAATCAGAGCTTCCACCTGGACTCATCTGGTAAGTGTTTCAATGAAAGGGCAGGCTTTTCTAAAAGGTGTGTTATGCTCAATGTATCCTAAAAGCATAAATTTGAAAACGCATCCTATCATATAATTATCTACTTTTTATTTTAGAATTAGGCACTATGCACTACTGTATCATTCAGACAGAAATGTAGTTGTAGGAAAAAGCAAACATTAAGTAATAAAAATGATCCCCAACAAGACAGGACATAATTTAACTGCATTTAGAGAGAATGATCAGAAATATTAAAAATTAAGATGGATAACTTGAGCTCCGGGATAGAGCTGGAATAATTAAGCTTAAACATTCGCTGCGATACAACTAGTTCACACTTAGAAAAATAAACTGTTATAGGGTGAAAGCGATGAAAAGTAAATATTAAAAAGACATAACATTCTGAAATGAATGACTCACTTTTTTCTGTACAATCCCATATCTAAGATCAGGTAGATCTGAAAATATGAAACTCTGAGCTTTCCATTCTTCATTAAAACAGCTCATCTTGGACCCGAATAGAAGCTCCTTTAAGGCCTACAGGGCATCAATAGACAAATGCACCATTATTTACAAATACATGCATACTCTGTAGATGAAAGGCTGTTTAACTTTATCAATTGATCATGTATAGCCTCTACACTTACAATAGCCATTTTCTGATCAATGGGATGCAAGTCAGCCTTTGTGCAAAGACCCGAAGAAGCAACAGGGCCAGTAGACAGATTGTGAAGGTCATCTTCGTAATTAAAATCATCTGCAAAAGCACAGGACATCTAATCAAATCATGTGACAGTAATATGACATGATAATTTAGTGTTTAAGATAAAACATCTTTTACAAAAATCACAAGCAACAAACAGCAATTTACTTTTTACAAAGGTGGCAGCTCAAGGATGAATTTTATTGGTAACTGGCATTAATAGGTAAAACTGACAATACATAAAATATTACTACTGAATGTTTGACTAGTGGTGGAATACAATAATCATCCTAAAATACTCTGTGTACAGCAATTCACAAGAAAAAAATGGAAAACTCCAAAACTGAAGAGAGGAAAAAAAATTTGTTGAATACCCAGCGTCATATCAGCTTGGAGATGAAGACTGGTTGCTTTGGAATAGGTAGCCGATTTTTTTCTTAAAAGAAAAGACAAAAGATTTCATTGCAGAATGCCATATTCCTAATTTAATATTTTTATGAGACTAATAATGATAATAATAATAATAATAAATTTTATTTGTATAGCACTTTTCATACATTTCTTTGTAGCTCAATGTGCTTTACAGAGAGCAAACAAACAATAAGAGAACAGTAAAAAGTAGCAATAAGGACAAAATAATACAAATTTAAAAAATGATCATTTAAAAAGAACAAGACATAAAAAGTGATACAAATAAGATAAATATAAAACAGTGAGTTCTAACTAAGCCAGAGTATAAGTGTTTTTTAACTGTGGCAAAATGCTTTTTCAACATTTTGCCACAAGTAATTCTCTTAAATCTCCTCCTTTGTTTTAACATCCATACTGTATATAAAATAAGATAAACGATCATGAATTCAAATGAAAATGAAAAAAAAATTTAATAACCATTCAAATAGCAGAAAAATTATTTTGTAAGTTATGTTGATTTTCCCACAAAAAAGAAACCAAATAAGAAATTTTGTTCAAATTAAATTTCAAAGCAACAATATAGAAAAAAATTGCAAATTGCTATCCTGCAACTTAAAATTTACCGAAGACTTACTTTTTATCCTGCCGTCTGTTCACTTCTGGTCTGTCACTTCTGTCCCCGTTTTTGTCATCCATCTTTAATCTTTCAAAACTGTCTAATCTTTCAAAACTGCCACTGATGTCCATGTGGTCGTCCAGGAGAATGGAAGGTTTTACATTTTCTTGAACGCATTCTTGTTTTTGACGGTCTGCTCCCAAACCAAGTTGGCCTGGACTTTCCCTCCTTTCTGTACGGTTTGACTGAACACTCAAGGTCATCATGTCAAATCTGCTGCCTTCATCCTTTGCCCCAGGAACACTGGAACCAAAGAACTTGCGAGTCTCTCTTTTTTTGTGACATTCCTTTTGGGGAGGAAGGGAAGGTCCTCTTACACATAAGCTTACAAAAATGGACAACCAGCGTTTTATAATTTACAGTTTTCAGGTTGCTTACCTGTGCGTAGCTGGCAGTTGGGCCTGACATCATCCCACGCATGATGCGACTGGTTCTGCCTTTTCGCACATCAGTGATGTCATTCTTTGAGGGTGCAGTCTTACAGCTAATATTGCAGTTTTCTTGACTAAATGGCACTGGGCAGCATATTTGGTCACCTTCTGATGTGAAACTGGAGCCCAGGGAAGGATTTTGTTGCTTTGTGTGGCAAGTCTCTGATGTTTGACTTAAAAGGCCTTTATGCTGTGGGAAATTAAGATTATCCCTAAACAATCCAAAAAAGAATAAAAAAAATCAATACCAATTCAAATAACATGCTGGCTTTTCTATCAGGGAAAATAACTGATTAAAATATCTCTATAAATTCATACAGCACTACATTAACATAATGTGAATGTTTAAACTATATATCGGGGGTCTCCAACTCCGTCCTGGAGAACCCCAGCCCTGCACATTTTTGGGTGTCTCCTCATTTAACACAACTGATTGTACTTCTCTGCTAAATACCCCCATTTCTTCAGTTGAATCACGTGTGCTGGAACAGGGAGAGAGCTAAGTTGTGCATGTCGGGGGCCATCCAGGACCGGAGTTGGACACCCCTGCTATATATGACAAAGTACAAAATAAATAACTATTGTAATTGTTGATATCATATTCTTCATCTATAATCACTGACAAATAGTAAATTGTGCACCTCTTGCTAATCAATCATGTAACATATTGTCTGAGCAGTGTTCTTCCACCAGAGCCATGATACTGTTATCTTTTTATCTTTACGCTTATCTTACCCTGTTCTCTGTTTGTTTTGTTCATTGTCAGAAGCATCTTTCACTTTGCTGTGTGACATTAGAGTCGGGTTTGACTTTTTCAGAAACACCTGTTCATCACTGCAGCAACTCACTGCAGAATTATCTCCGCTATTCCGGATGCATTCTTTCACAATAATCTCCAACAATGATTTTAGGGGAAATTCCTGTAACTGAAACATAAAACAAACAATAAGCCATCCAATAATGGTGCTGCCTTCCAATTTAACATACAGTACATCCACATAATATAATGGCAAGGTGACCTGAATGTGCTCACAGATCAATGTACTTTATCATTATGCAATTTTTGTTACTACCTTATTCTTCTTATAAAGGGCTTCGAGGTGCAGAGTGTGACGAAGATCTGCCCTGTTATTTATGCTTGAATCAGTCCGGGGAAATTCTTCATCCATGCAGGTTAGAGTCCTCTTAAGACCCTTCAGAAGCATCATGCATTCAAATTAACCTTTACTCTTGAACCTGACTCCATTTTGTAAATTTCCTCTTTTAGGTCAACCAAGTAAAATAATAGTAGTAGTAGCAGACATAATAATAATAATAATAATAATAATAATAATGAAAATATCTCTTACATGTAAAGTGATTCAGACAATAACTGCATAAACATGAGTTTTACAAGAAACATTACAACTCGCATGCTTGTCCAAATCCATACAAGATAAATATATATTAATGAGAAATCAGCCTGTTTTATTTCCAAGCATATGCCAGACTTTCTGCCTTTTCGGCATGTTGTCACTCGAGGTTAGCATGACCTGCATATAGTCCAAACACTAAAACAAGACTTTTTTCGTATTACCAAAAGCTAAGTGATCCTCCGTTAAGAGAGCAATTAGTTAGCATTTCATTTCCACAAAAAAGCCTGTCGTTACCTTCCGGCTGAGATACTCTCTTACTAAGGATGCTGCCACCTCCTCCACGACTTTGGTCATTCTGAAAGTTAATTAAAAACTGAAACGCAGAATAGACAGACAGCCTAGATATAAACATAACTAAAGCCCCCTCCGTCACTGGCCGGCAGAAAAGGTAGGATGTCCCGCCTTTCCTCGGTAAAACGCTTCCCAGGTCTTGGGGTGTCCGATGGCCGCCACCGCCGTTTCTATGGAAACACGACACCGTCCGCCCACGAAAGCCCGTGACCAGATTCATTGGTCCACATTACTGCCTGAACAAAAACGAAAGCTATGATTGGATTGTTTTTCCAACAGCGTATGTCTGACGTCAATAAATATGTGTTTATATCGTAGTACTGGGGAGAGAGAGAGAAAAAAAAAGCATTGGGGAGAAAAAAAAGAAAGAATGAAAAATAGCTTTGGGGAGAATGAGACTGCCCGTACCCCATTGGGTGACACCAGGCTGTGATTGGCAGCACGTGATTATACCATCTTCCGCGGGTTGTAAGGCGTCATTTATCCGCTCACTGCATGTGACAGCATCCTGAAATAACCGAGGCAGGCATCTTTGACAACATTCATAAAAATGAAAGATATGCGCTCTTTATTATTTTCAAGCTTTTCGGTATTCTTGACTGGTGCTGTTGTCATTTGTCCTGACAGCTGCTTTGATAAAATCATTGGATGATGACTATATTCGAATGTCTGCAGCTCAATGCGTGTAACAACCTCTATACTGTATAAGCCTGTAATCTAATGCATGAATGCATTAAATTAATGTAACTAATTTAACATTTGTTTACTTTTTCGTTTTCTGTGCATTTAAACAGACAGCTTGGCAAAGGCAGAAGCGAGGAAGAAACCGCAGAGCGCAAGTGTATACTCCTCAAGACCGAAGTCGGTAAAATAAAAATACTGGGAGAACAAACAGTTTTATTTAAAAAAATGTCGAGTGACGAAGAAAATACAAGCCGTACAAGCAAATACATGGGGTACAATGTATCACAATTTAACACTTTAATTAATTCGGTGGTTTAATTCCCATTTATCTCCCCATTTACTTTTTGTGCACCTAGTTTATTCACAGATGTAAAATATACGATACTACTTTATATAAATAGTAGTTTGTCAGCATATTATCATGACTAAACTTTGTATTTTATGCTTATTTGTAAAGACAGCCCTTCTTAAAACACTCCATCGGGGTTACTGCAGAGGGCAGCAGAGGACAGGGCTTTGTGCTTCTTCTTAGCTGGTGGGAATGGCTTCTTCTTCCTCTCTAACTACAGGGAGCTGGTTGCCGCTGCGGGCCTGCACATCTCCAGAAACGGTCTGCAGTGGGATACTGTCCACTGTACCTTGGACGAGCAGGTGAAAGCAAGGTTCAGTATCAATGGAAGAGGAAAGTATATTGGAGTTTCTTTTCTATTGCTCTTAAGTACTGTAACATTTTAAAACACACTACAACTAATATTATAATTTAAATGAAAAACAAAGGCAATATGCATTGCATGTTTAGTTGCACAATTACATTATAACCAAGTTTGTACATTTAATTAATTGTAATAAGAGTATATCATGACATGCTGTTTCAATTTATTAAGAATACAAAATGTCAGTCACAATAAATCCATTGTTGAAGTCAAATACAGAAATAGGGTTTTTAGTAGAGATAGATTATAAAGCACATAATTTACCCCCTGGAGTCTCAGTGACTTCGCTGAGAGGTGGCACGGATTCTAGAGTGTTGGCATACTTCTTTGCTGCCTGCCTTTTGGCCTGCCGGGCCTCAATCTCCTTTTTGGTCCTCGGTATTCGACACTTGAAGATGCAGCACAGTGTTATTACTTAGTGAAGAAAAGCAGAAACATACGGAAGCTTGAGCAGTGACATAAACTTAACTTGACCAGGTTTAAAAATTACATTCTCAAAATTAGTCTGTGTGCTTAATGAGATGCAAAGATGTTTGTGGTGTGTCCCATTTTAAGCTGGCAAGATTGATTGAATCGTGTTTGAAAAAGTATGGAAAAATTCAAATACTTTTTCAATTAGAAGAGTGTTTTTAACATTTTAAGCATTCATACTGGTATACTACTCATATAAGGATTTGTCTATGTCATTCAGAAGAAAATAACCATTTCTGCTGGTCTGTCAGAGCTTGTTTTGGTGTCAATATTGCACCACAATTCTGTGGCTGAACAAATCATTCTTTTAGTATTAAAAAATTAACGTAAAGTCAGCAAGGATATTCTGTTTATTGGCAAAACAGTCAGCAGTTGGCTCAATAACAGTTTCACAAACACAAGGCATTCGATGAACACGTTTCAGCAGAAAAAAACCCATGTCTTTTTGGCTCTTCTGCAGAGATGGGGGTCACTTATGTGTTCCCTTGATTAGGTTCTTCTGGCCTGTTTACGTTCTATGCGGTTGATTTCTGGAGACCAGAAGGCCAAATCATTAGTTAGGTCTTCATTTTTTGCCTTCACCAGATAATTCTTGCACAATTTTGAGGTGTGTTTGGGTCAGTATGCTAATGAGTAATGGAGGACTGCACAATCATCCATAAACCTGGTGGAATCATGCTACCATAGACATGCTGATTGAGACTGAGCATGGGCTATGGAGACCATGCTGTCTACAGGGCCACTGATGACCTTCTTATATTATAATAAATTTATTATAATAAAATTGCATGCCTTGCTAATGAAATGCTTGCAAGCTTTTAATAAACTAAAATTATAGTGTATTTATGTTTAAATGGTTTAATCTAATGAAAATAAGAACCTCCTTGAACATGTATCTAGTTCTCAACTGCTTATCCACTAGAGGGCAGAATAATTTAGAAATGCCAGTCCACCTCTAGACTGAAGTATCGGGATGAAACCCAGACAACACAGGGAGAATATACCCAGTGAGGAACTCAACCTAGAAGTGGGAGGTAACAGTACTACCCACGGCTTCACTCTGCTATCAAATATAACTGGTCGTTAAAACGGACTTACTGATTGAAAGTACGAATATTGAAAAGACACCAATGACTTGCCACAAACGCAGACCCCAAAACACAACAGTTTCTGATGTAACAGGCTCTGTCTTCTTCTTTGTTGGCCGTGTTGTAAAAAACTAGAAGAAAAAAAAAAATGCCAGGTATTATATAGAATGATATCATTATTCTATTAGAAAAAATAACTACAGGAAAAAGAATATTTATTTAAAATAATATTTAGGACAATCTATAGATTTTTTTTCCCCGTGACCCTCTTTAACATAAGTGATTGGGAGGTGAATGGATAAATGAATAATTAATTCTTTTTCATAAATATTAAAGAAAATTCAAGATTGATTTTAGGTTCAAGGATCATGGTTACTTTACTCAGCTTCATACATGTACAAAGAGTGATGAAACAACGTTTCTTCATGGCCCCGGAGTAACATATAGTGACATATAGTACATTTACTGTAACATCACAGTAACAGTGCATGCAAACAGGCAGTAAATAAAAAGTGCAGAGTGCAGAGATTTTACAGTTTTTAGCAGAGCTATGCAGTGTTATGTACTATTTTCTGTCAGATTATCGTTTAATTCAGGGGTAATTCAGGATTCCAGCCCATTACATGCCACCGACACACACTGTCTTCGGAAACTCAGGTACCTTGAGGGACCTTCTGTGAAACAGGGAGATGTCTATTCAAGTCTGTTCAAAGGCTGAATATTACCTGTAAATGCTAACATTCGTAGTAGAACAATCTTTTGTTTCTATTTTTATTATTTTAGATGATGGGCTGACCAATACTAACTTACAATATTTTATTGTATGGTACAAGTGTAAACTCAGTGTTAGAATCAGTCTGGGTTGCATGCCCGAGAAAAGGCTATGAAGGGTATCATAAATGCAGATAACAACGGAATATAAGAAAAATTTTCATATCCAGTGACTGGGCCGCAATATTCAATTACATCATAAATTGTGGTCCATGAATAACTCAATTAGAGTAGCTAGATCTGTTCCACTAAGCAGAAAATGTATCTCCACAGTAAAATAATCAATTGTCCTGCATTACAGTAGCATTATTTGATTGTATATTGTAGGAGAATGACATTAAACCTGAGTAGTAGTGTATGTTAGGAAGACTGAAGAGGGTTCAATGCCAATGTTGTCCAGCTATGTAATTTAATTTGTCCTACAATGCTGTGGGAAAACGGGTCAATATGTACTGGAAACCTGAATTCTTCCAGACATGCTGGCTTCTGTCAACATCCTGAGAATTCAACACCAAAGTAATTGTACTCTTCAACTGTAAAGCTTGATTTCAGCACCCCTGCTTACTGAAACATCAAATGATACTATACATTTGTTCGTGTTGAATGATGTGATGAACAAACAGCATCCAATGGCATTTCTGTGGCTAAACCTTTTAACGAGAGAGGTCCAAGGAGAATGGCCAGACAGGAAAGCCACAAGTGAGACAATAACAGCTTAGTGTGACAGTGGTGTGCTGAAAGGCTTCTCTGAATGCACAATTTGTCAAGCCTTGAAACGGTTCAGGAGGCAAAAGTCGGTCCAACCCGGATCTAGCTAGATGTACCTAGTAAGATGCTGTGTTGCAATTTCTCAGATATTACAAGCTTTCCTGTCTTGGTTTATAGTTGGGTTTTTTTACTATTGTTTTATATCTGCATATTTAGTGTATATAACTATTATTGTTAACTGCAAAAAAATGTTAATGTTAGTGTTGTATCTTACGATAGAATTACGGGTGGAGCAGTATATGCCTTTAAGAGCCGAATGGCGGTTTAATGTCCAGATCGCCGCATTTTTATCATTGCTGAATCTCATTTGAGCGCCCAAATGGCTTTGTAACTAACAGACCTTCTTATTCACAAGCAAAGACAAAGATAATTCCCAATATTTCATTAAAATATTATCTCATATTATGTGGGTATTATGCATGGTTGCACAACATGAATTATTTTGTTCAGTATTTAGTATTTACAAATATTATTTTCAACCAAGAGCCGTTGGTTCCTTAATGTGTTAGCTTAACGCATAAAAATTGAGGGTAAAGACAAATAAATATGTTAAGCAAATCAGTTGTCAAACAGTGTCATGAAAAAAAATACACGAGGAAGGAGGAAAAGGTGGTCGTCAGCGAGTCATTGGAAAATGTAGCTAATAATGCATTAAAAAGCTGAATAAAGCACCACTGCAGTTCACCACCTATTACATCTCGAAGGTGTCTTGGATCTTTATGAGCAGTTAGTCTGTTCTCTTACCTCAGGATCCAGAACTTGAGCGGCCACAGTAGACGTGTAGAGTGATAGTAGCATTGCCAGTGGATGTAGAAACGCAGGAGGTGAACAAGGGAGCCGGTGCCTCACCATGTTCTCTTGTCTCGGCGCTCTCTGTAGCCTCCTCACTCGCTCTGCTGTGAGATGTGCCCACAATGGACCTGGAGATTTATTAGCTGACGCCGAGCAGTAACCTTGCATCTGTCGCAATTCTCTCCCCTTTCTTCTTCCATAGGGGACAGTAACCTTGCATCTGTCGCAATCCTCTCCCCTTTCTTCTTCCATAAGGGACGGAAGCATTGCTTGGATCCACTCCCCCCAGCTCAGAGCCTGCCCTTTATGTCGAGAGCCTATTAATTAACCAATTTGGTGGCCATTACTGGCCCTCTCTTCTAGAACGATTGGAAGGTTTGCTGCATTGAATAGCAGTAAAAACGATGAATAGTTGAGAGTAGAATTGCCTCAGGAGAAGAAAAAAACATCTCCTTTTTTCCTTTTGTCATCCTTTCATGCGCCATGTTTAAATGTTGGAGTGTAGTTGCAGAATTTTTCTATAGCAAAACACCATTCGTATATTATTTTTAATTATAACATTTGCGGGATATATGCCAGTCATATTAGCCGATGTATGATTGTGCTAGTGGAATATGATGGCGTGGTTGAGGATCGCTTTGGTTTCCACTTCACAGAGTTCAGTTCAGAAGCACACAGGCAGATACCAGGCCTGTAGAAAGGACAATTTGTTAATTAGCTGCCAGAATACGTAATCATCACTGTGATTATAGAAAGCAGAACTTGTGACTGGGGAAGGTTCTGTTGCCAAAGGCAAATTATTAAGAGGGCAGGACTAGTAGGTAGCAACACCAAGTAATACTGAGAGCCCTGGAAGCAGAGAAATACTGTGTCAATAGAACACTTGTAAAGTATTTCTTGGGTAGGTAATAATAAATAATTGGTGATGCTTTACATTAACAAGGATGCATTGGAGGGCAAGTGTGGTGCCTGCCGCCGCGGTAATTCCAGCTCCAATAGCGTATATTACAATTGCTGCAGTTAAAAAGCTCTTAGTTGGATCTCGGGATCGGGGTCCACCACGAGGTGAGCTGCCCCCTGTCCCGGCCCCTGCCGGTCCGCGCCCCCTCGATGCTCTTAACTGATTGTCCCGTGGGGCTTGAAGCATTTACTTTGAGAAAATCAGAGTGTTCAAAGCAGGCCCAGTCACCTACAGTAAATGCTGCAGCTAGGAATAATGGAATAGGACTCCAGTTGTATTTCATGAGTTTCCTGATCTGGGGGCCATGAATAAAAGGGATGGCCAGAGGCATTCCTATTGCACTGGTAGAGTTGAAATTTTTGGACCGGTGCAAGATGGACAAAAGCAGAAGCGAAATTTGCCAAGAATGTTTTCATTAATCAAGAACGAAAGTCGGAGGTTTGAAGATGATCAGATACCGTCATAGTTCCAACCATAAACGATGCTGACTACCAATCGAGCGGCATTATTCCAATGACCTGCCCGACAGCAACCAGGAAACCAAACGCTGGGCCCAATGCCGACGCTCATTAGACCCCAGGTGTTAGTTGATATAGACAGAAGGACGGTGGCCATAGAAGCCGGAATCCGCTAAGGAGTGTGCAACAACTCACCTGCCGAAAGCCCTGAAAATGGATGGCATTGGAGCGTTGAGCCCATACCTGGTCATCGCCGACGGTGGGAGAGCCCCGTGGGCTACACTGTGAGAAGCAGGAGGGCTGCCGCAGTGGGACAGAAGCCTAGAGTGTGGGCCCGGGTGGAGCCATCGCAGGTGCAGATCTTGCTGGTAGTAGCAAATATTCATACGAGAACTTTGAAGGCCGAAGTGGAGAAGGGTTCCATATGAACAGCAGTTGAACATGGGTCAGTCGGTCCTAAGAGATTGGCGAACGCCATTTGGAGGGGAGGGGCGATGGACTTCGTTGCCCCCAGCCGATCAAAAGGGGGTTGGGTTTCGGGTCCCACTTGTGCCAGGCCCTTCTCGTGGATCTCCCCGGCTGCGGCACACACTGGTGCCATTTGCGCAGGGCGGGAGTCTCGCCTCGGCCGGCATCTTGCAGCTGACTTAGAACTGGTGCGGACCAGGGGAATCCGACTGTTTAATTAAAACAAAGCATGGCGAGGGCTCACGCTGAGTGTTCACGCGATGTGATTTCTGCCCAGTGCTCTGAATGTCAAAGTGCAGAAATTCAATGAAGCACGGGTAAACGGCGGGAGTAACTATGGCATCGCTTCAGAGTTGCTATGACACTCTTGCGTGCTTCTCCCTTGGACAAGGAGAATGAGTCATAGTGATGGCCCCACCTCTCCGTGGTACCAGCTGGTAACAGCTGAGACTGGGAACGTCTCAGCTGAGAGTCAATCCGGGGCGAACATGCAACCTCCAACAGTTGTTATCGTCGTTAGGGGGGATCGTTGTAACCCAGGAGCCCCTACTGGGAGTGCTGGCCTTCATCGGTATTTTCGGTAAAGTTGCTGCCTCCAAACATTGAGAGCAATGTTCTTTGGCTCAGCAACCTTCCTACTTGACGTGTCTCGTGGTTCAACATGCCTAAGAGTAGTAGGACCTTGTTATTGGGCTCGTGCCTCTTCCCCCTGGCTCCGACAGGAAAGCCAAAGAAGTGCGCGGTGTCGGTTTCTGTGTGGTTCCGCACTTGATTTTCCAGGCTCTGGTTGTAAACTACCTTGAAACTGGCTGCCCTGGCCAGGGAGTTTGAATCATATTCCCAACGCACAGTGAAATCCACTACAATGGCAACTCTATGCAGCTTGAATATGAGATCCAGTTTTCGCAGTTCGCCCTCAACTGTGAATAACCGGGGTTCTCAGTAGGTCTCACAGCCCAATTCTTTGGCCTCTTCTACTACAGTAGGATGTTACAGATCTTATTGTGACAGGCTATCCAGGCAGCCTGGACAGCCAGGCATTGTCCTCAAATATGCGAGCAGGACTCGCACCGCACTTCCTGCATTGTAGCAGGGCTCCCCTTCTGCCTCGGTTGAGGCTTTCTCAGGTCGGGTATGTGTTAGCTCTTCAATGAATCATATTAGCACAGCTGAAGAGCCACTTCAGAACAGTTATGTTATATGAGTATTCTTCTTAGTATTACTACATGATTATTTCCCACATCTCTGTTGCCATACTGTTGAATGACAGTGTAAAATGACAGTAGATGTGACTAACTTGTCATTTAATTTCATACAGTAGTAGTCAAAAGTTTCGACATGTCTTCTGAAAATCATATGTCTCTCTTTCTTATAACATTTTTACCTGGTTATGGATTTTTTTTCTTACAAAAACATAGTCAAGTTTATGCCCATGTAAACCCTTGTTTTCAAAAAGGTTATTTTAATCCAAAATTGATATTTTGTGGTTTTATTCTTAATGTCACAAAGCTGATTGCAAACCTGAAAAGAAAAAGTTCAGTTAATAATTACCTTCAGAAACGATGGCCACTAAAAACGCCACTAGCTGCAGGCATGTTTGGTTCCCACTATGTAGCATGGAGAATGGAGCATGGAGAAGGCTGTGAGGTATTTTACTTGTGACATTGGAGAAGGCACACTGAACTAGCATGGCTACCGCAGCATTTAGCAATGACACGCCCTCCTGCCTGGTAATCACATAGTTGGACCGTCATTTGTTTTTCAACAAGATAGTGCACCTAAGCACACCTTGAGGTTGTCTTGTAAGCAAGGAAAGAGATAGAGTGTTGTGAAAGATGACCTGATTCCCCCAATCCTCTGACTCAAACCCTATAGAGCTGGCTTGGTATGAGTTGCATTGAAGAGTGAGAGCAGGGTATTCTATTTGTCCCCAGAACCTGTGGAAACTCCTTCAGGCCTGTTGGAGAAACATTCCAGGTGGCTACATCTGGAGGTTGGTTGAAAGAATGCCAAGAGTCTTCAAGGCTGTCAAAAAAAGTCGAAGGGGGCTAATTTGAAGAGTTTAATATTTAAGAAATGTTTGAGTTGTTGAACACTTTCTTTGGTTGCTACAGTATTTGATTAGTATTATTTCATTCCCTCCAAGCCTGTTCTGCAACTATACGGCGAATAACAGTTAAAATACAGAGAAATGCATTAAAATCAGGCGTGTCCAAAATGCTTACTGGATCTCTATGATGTAAAATCCGTTTGTGCTGTTTTATGCCAGTCACAACTTAGGAGTCCCACCCAGGGGTGTAACCTTTCTTACTCCTGCATATCTTTTAAACTGTCAACATAATAAACCGTCTGACTGATTAGTCACATACTGTAGGTGAGGCAGCTTAAACTGACTTTATGACAATAAACATAAATATGAAGTACCTCAACTAAATAATCAAAGTGTAGCTCTTACTAAGTAGCTGTCCTTACATAATGGTGCATTACATAATGTAATATTGATTTATTGCTGAAAAAGTCTTGGAATGATCCGTTCCTTTTCATCCTTGTTGTTTACCTAGAGGCTGGGCCAACTCAACCCTTTTCTAGGGGGGTGAGTAGCTGCTGGGCCGTAAGCAGCCACTATTTTCGCTCACGCCTTGGGCTGACACTGATTAGAGGAATACAGTGGCCCTCACTAGGCTGCTAGTTTTATTGGAGGATGCATACAACATGATGTCAGCAGGCGGTCAGTTTTATTAGCATATCGTCGCTGTCCAATGAAAGTCAGGTGTCACCAAAAGGTGATTTTTTTTCAGTAGCACAAAAAGGCGTCTTTCTCAGAAATGACTTTACACAATGAACCTAAAACAATTTAACGAGACACCCTTGAGGTAAAATAGAAACCTTTCTTTATACAGGTGGCAGTGAACAGTTTAATGTTTTAAATGGAGTTATGTGGATTGCTTTCAACTAGAGAAACATATCTCAACAAGATTCATATTAATCTCATTTTGTATTCACAATTAACAATTTTAGTTTGCCAGCTATATAGCTATCAATATATATATATATATATATGTATGTGTGTGTGTGTGTGTGTGTGTAAACGACCATCATGAATATAATCCAGCATGTTAACTAGTACAAATATGAATACTAGTGAAACACATGATTTCATAAAATGTCTTTTGCTTAGTCAGTTAGATGTCAAATGCTATCAGTAGACAGAGGAGAATGATCATATTGTACTGTGTTCATATATTTATTGTCATAATTCTACTCACATGTATTGTCTTATTGACTCACCTTAATTTGCATTTTTGTTTGATTTGAGTTGCTTGGTGGGGTTCTGGCTGATTGAACGTAAAGTGCTTTGTGACAATGACTGTTGTTAAAAGCGCTATATAAATAGAATTGAATTGAATTTAATTGAATTGAATTGAATTGAGTTAGTGGTGGCCAGAAGGATATGCAGAGTAAGATTTCCATCATGTAGCGTAACTTACAGTTTACAGTTTAGCACAATAAGCTCGTAAATCTTGAAGACCGTCAGAAAGATCAGCATACAACAATAACGAGGAAGTGTAAGTGGAGGATGGCTCAGGTGGTGGCGCTGTCGCCTCACATGTTAAGGGTTGGGGGGTTTAGATTCCCCCTGCTTTGTGTATGTGGTGTTCGCATGTTCTCTTTGTGTCTCATGGGTTGCCTTCCACATTCCATAGACATACAGTTAAGGCAATTGGGGTCCCTTGATTGCCTTGAGTGTTGTCTGCCTGGGACAGGCTCCAGGGCCCCCTGGAACCCCGACCAGGATAAATGGCAGAAAGATGGATGGAGCAGCAAATAACATGTATGGGGAAAACAGAATATACAGCTAATGCTGAATGAAATAAAGATCATGCTGTATAATGCCTGGGAGTGTCTTCCAAGGTATTTTCAGTCAGAGTTAACTTGCAGGCTATTTTTGGGAAGCACATGGCATAAAATTGAGTTTCCCTTTATGGGGACCAAAAAATGTCACCATAAGATAAGAATAACCGTTTTCTTCTTTTTCCAATTTCCCCAGAATGTAATATATACATGACCGCACAGACAGATAGTCAGACACACACGCCTGTTCTGATAAGAAGCCACAATCTGAAGTCAGCCGTATGCCTTATGAGGAAGGAAACTGGAGCCCAAGCTATTCTGCTATCAGATACTGGAAGGATATTTACAAGTGGGCTGAACTGGGTAGCAGTGCCATGCTACACTGGCTGCAGGTTATTTACATTTAAAACTAAGAAAAAATTAGAAACTGGCATTGGGGAAATTGCACTGCACTGATTCCATAATATTTTAAGATGGGGGAGAGCATAAGAGGGGCCATAATTTATACGGGGGGGGGGGTAACCTTATAATTAGACAATGATATGTTTTGAATGTATGATTGACAGGGGAGGAGGACTCTGGGGGCCAATCAGCTTTCAGCTGCAGGCAGTGCCCCTGCACTTTCTGACATTCATTGCTCATGTCTTCAAAAAAAAACGCTTCCACAGACCTTCAGAGGCGTCCCAGGGGAAGCTCATGCAAGCACCACCCAGAGCTGGGGTTTGCACCATGATACACACATGTTTTAGATGGTATGAAATCCTTCTGTTAGACCACTGTAGTGAATGCTGAGTGGTTAGTCCACAAGAAAAATAGGAGTTCCAGAACTGGAATACCATGGGCAGAAAAAGAACTGGAATAAGTGAGATATTTCATCTTCAGAGCAGTAATATATCCAGTACTCGGAATTATCAAATCAATATTTTCATTTTGGGGCTCTATGAGTGGTCAGGAAGCCACCCAAGTCTTGCTCACTTGTGTTTCTTACTTTTTTATTGTCGTTTAAGGTCTGACCAGGCATGAAGTGAAAAGGGGAATTGAGTCTGCATGCAGGGAACTATATGTCATTTTTACATGCTCTGTCAGGCCAGTATGTTCATTTAGAAAGCATTAGCAACGTTCCGGAAAGGGGAGTAACCTTCCAACAAGAGGGAAGACTCGGGCAAATAACAGCAGCAGCTGAGAATGTTTAGCCTGTTGTTGCCATGCCAACAAAGAATGCGTGCAAAGCACCTTGGGATATGCTGTCAGCCACCTGACTTCCTCGACTCAGCTGGGCAGCAGGGCCATTTAGTTCGGCTAGACGGGGGACAAGTAAACACCTCTCACGGACAGCATGGAGTGCAGACAAAATCTGACCGCCGAAATATTCAGGTAAAGCACAGGAGCAGGGAAACGTGCTGTTTGTCACGGGTGGGATGTTAGGAGCTTTATTTTAGCTTAATGTTCAATACTCACTGTTCATATAAGCATTGAATGAGCAGAAAGGATTTTGAAGTGTAATACCAATCACTGGTAAAATTTTGCTGTCTTTTAAAAAAGAAATTTGATTATTGATTTTAAGTGATCAATGAAACAAGGTTTGAGGTATAATACAGTGATTGTAACAATATATAAAGTAATGCTTTACCCCTTCTCTGTCAGCGGTGCCTTTTTCACTGCTTGTCTGGAGCTGCGATGCCCTGCTGCTTACGATGCTGACTTTAGGAAGCTGTCACGCCGGGAGCTTCACAGGAAGTGTTACTTAGTGCTGACAGAGATTTTTCAGTTCTGTTTTTTTTCTCATGAAGGTTTTAGGTCCTAGAAAGAACCTTTCTTGAACATAAGATGTGTAAATATCAAAGGATAATCTCTGAAAGAGGTAATAAGGTCCCACTTATAGAAACAAAACCAACACTACGAGTAGTTTGCTGTTAACAGATAAAACGTTTATTATCCTGCCTTAATCTGCTCTTTTACCATCTGTGGTAATAGTACAGTATTATCAATGAGACAGTAATAGTACTCTTTCCTTCATATTGTATTTGTGGTGTACTTCTACAGGGCTTTTGAGTTTCTTGCTATGTGTACTAAGCTTCTTGGAACAGACTCAAGGTTCAATATGACCCTGTGATTAGATTGGTGGTTATAATAAATAGGGGATAACATATTTCCAGCATTATGCACAGTTTAAGAAGACAGATTTTCTTGTAATTTAATTGAAATTTTAAGTAAAGCTACTCCAATCAGTGGATTGGACTTTGGCAGTGACTCAGGTATTTTTCCTCCTGGGTTGGGGTGTCAGATAATTTGATTGCATGTCCTCCTCGTGTCTCATGTGTTTCCTCTGGATACTCTGGCTTTTATTTTTAAAATGTTAAAATACTCATTTGTTTGTTATGATTCCTTGGTAATAACAACAACAATACTCAGAAGTACAAGCTGTGATGTAGCATTAGTTGTTAGAGTTTGGGATGTGTGACTGAACAGTATAAAACAAAGCTATGAAGTCCGGGCAAGACAGAGGCATTAAGACAAGACAGGACATGGTTAGACGGCTTAGGACGAGGCAGGGCTGGGGTGACGTTGTGCTGTTGACTATTACACTCTGTGCTGGGGTGAACAGAGTGTAATAGTGAACAGCACAACGTCATACACCGGCTGCCTGCTCTCACTTTCCTTTTCATCTTGCATGCGTTTGTGACATGAAGCTTGCCTTCAGAGATACCAGCTCCTACAAATTGTATAAAAAGTGGGAATTGAACAGCATCTGTAAGTTATCCATAGTATGAAAGGTCTTGTGATGGACAGGTTTCTAGATCAGGGTGTCTCCTGCACTGGGCTCTATTGAACCTGCTTAGGTTTCAGGCTCCCTTGTACTGGATAAGTGATTGGGAAATATATGGGCTTGCATTATAGTTTAACCATTTGACAAATAAAAAGAAACTAAAGAACAGGGTGTTGTATACCGGGCAGTGTGTGGCTTTGTCGGCTAAGCCTCTATGTCTGTGTTGACACAGGTATATAATTATGCACCTGGTCACACAATCTCCTGCAACAAATATTAGCAGCAGAATTGGTGGTTATACAGAAGAGGTTAGCGACATTACATTTTACCCCATCTTTCCAGCAGGTCAGTTTGCCACATTTCTGTCCTGCTAGAGCTCTCTGGGTCAATCGTCAGTGAAGTGACTGTGAAGGTCAAAATGCGTGGGAACAAGTTCAGCTACAAAGTGTTTGGTCACATAAGCTCACAGAAAGGGACCTGATACACCAACATCAATACCCAGCAAGTTCCACCAGAAAAACATCTAATGGAAAGCCTTCCAAAAACAGCAAAGGCTATTATGGGAACAATGAGCCAACAAACTTCATATTAATAACTTTGGTTGGGCAAGCTAGTTAACATACTTTTGGTCATATCGGGTATTTCTGGGGATCCTGCTGCAAAAGACCGATGCTTCCTTTAAGATTTTTGATCCGCCGTGAAATGGGCTGTCAGTGTTATGCTGAAAAGCAACATAAATTAACTTAGCAAAGACAGAAGCGATAAACTGGGCTTTGCAGATTCACTTGTTAGGAAGTCTGTAGCAGCCGCCTGTGTAAAGTATGCCAGACATGCTGTGGCAAAATGTGTGCTGCACATGAGTTTAAAATGAAGAAAGATAAAAGATCTCCTTTGACTGGCTTTTTCTATGGTTCCCGAGGCCACACATTCTGTGCATTACGGCAGTCTGCAGTCAGAATCATTTTTCACTCATAAGAGGGGCCTTATAATAGACGATTGGTGTGCAAAGTGCTAGTAAAACATTTATTCTCCCTGCAGCACTGTTTTCCTCACAGCAGATTGTTTTTGCTTTTAATGAGTGCATAATTCCTGGCTTTGCAATGCAAATTTTGCACTTCAGACAGCACTAGATGTATAAAAGCTCTGATTATCTTGGTGATATGACATAATAACATGAAAGATGAATGAAGGCAGTGCATGTAAACTAAAGCACAGTATCTAAATTGATTGCATTAGCAATTTCTCAGCCCCAATTGGATTATTCATAGTTTATTAATAAATATTTAAATATTTAAACAAATAGAAACAAGTAAGTGTACTATTTACAAGTAATTGAATTATCTATATTTATGAATGGTTTAAGTATATCTGGTAATTTCAAGAAAGATATCTGTTTGTATCCTCTAATAAACCACTGGGAACACGGTATAGCATTATTTTTGCTGAGACTGGCGGGTGTGTGACTCAATGCCTGTGTCAGGACAGGACACAATGCATACGAGTGGTCATTGGTTTAAATCCCTGGAATTAGTTGACTCTTCTTTCTCAAGAAAAAAAAAAAATAAATAAACAGCTTTTTTCCCTGACACCAAACATCTCTTATTTGATGCCACAGCAACTCGCTCAGGAGCAAAACTACATCCCACACATGGCCTTGGTATTATCTATTTCTATCCAATAATAAACATTTTGAATATACACCATGCAGTATAATGCTGCCTTTTCAGATACTGAGCATCTGCTACTTGGTGCCACAGTGACTTGCCCAAGAGCGTGGCAACGTCACACACATGTTGTTTGCCTTTCCTTATCTTACAAAAGACTAAGGATAGGAGACAATAGCATGTGCTGAAACGGTCATAAAAACAGGTGCCCCACCTCTTTCCTTGCTTTGATATGTTATTATTTCCCTCTGTGGCCTTGTGACCAGCTACAGCTGTGTACCTGAATGCAGGGCTTTCACGGTCTTGCTTGCGTCCGGTTTTCCTTCCTCAGTGAAATTCATTTCCCTAACCTGCCATTAGCGTGGGACAGTATGAGTGCAGCTTGCCATGTCCTGTGTCTGATGACTTACGCAGACTTTTCCTTCTGGAATGGGCAGCAAATCATTGATCCTAAGTGTTTAATACAAATAGATGGAAGACTGTATACAATAGGCAGGCATGGCAGGGCATGTGTGCACTGCATGTACACAATGGTAAGGTCAGCCAGCTGTTAAACAAATTAATTCATTGTATTTCTCATTCACAGGCATGAACAAAAACACATTAATACCTCTAAAACTTTAGTCATTGTTTATCAAATATAAGAATGCTTTGTGATCCAGTGTCTCAAAATAAACAAAAATACTAGAAAGGCAAAGACAAGTAACAGCAAGGAAACCAGGAGTTGCTGCATAGTTATGAATAACATTGTGTGCAAAAAAACTTTTTTGTTTTTTTTTTATTGTCTGCTCCCAGCTGGATCATTTAATTTAATTGTAATAAGCTTTTACCCCTTAGGCACTGGTTCACTGGTTCCTGTGCTATATTTATGTATCTTGTTCTTTGCCTGGGGACAGAGGAAGGGAGTATAACACCTGTCCTGGAGTGTATGTGTGTGAGTGTGTGTGTGTGTGTGTGTGTGTGTGTGAGTGTGTGTGGGGGGGGGGGATGCTCCTCATTTGTCTTGGCTGTTGTTTTCAAAACACCCTTACTGGAGATTAGACAGTTTCTAACTTCCTTCAGGTGAAACTGAAGTCTTTCATTATCGAGAAAGCAATCGGGAAAGCAAAAGTTGACATCACAAATAGACATTAGCATTTATGTTGCATTATCTTTAATCATAAGCTGGGAAATCAGATTTTTTTTGGCAACTGAATATCACTACAAAGGCTCAAAACATAAGAATGTAAGGCATTTATTAGGCAACAAGAATTGTGATGTTTCTCTTAGGTGACTGTATTGTTATTGGAAAAACCGTATTACGGTTATATTGGTCGTATTACCAGGGGTGATACATTTCAGGTCCAGAGAGTTAAAATCCATACCAGGATTTTGTTTCAACCAACTAGCTGAGTATTCTGTGACTGTGACTTTTTATTTCAACTGGTTGATTGAAACAAAATCCTGGTCTGGATTCTTACTTTCTGGAGCTGAATTGTCCACCTCTGAGCATTTCTTTGCTTTTATGACACTGTGAAGTTTTTCTGCTAATTGTTATTTTCTTTACATCTGCTTAGATTTAAGTCCGAAAGTGTTCCTCAATTGAATAGTGGGCAAAGTGACTTTGGATACAGTGAAAGGAACACTTCAATTAACACACAAACATCTTGTAATAACATCGCACTTTAATCAGAAAAGCACTTACAAATGCTTGAGTTGTGATTTCTTTTTCATTATCGTAAAAAAAACACAGATTTCTTTGTCAGTCAAACAATATGCTTTTATGGCCTCATTAAATCAATAGTCTATTCATTTAAAATAGTTTATTAAACTAAATGAATAAATTCCAAGTAAGCTTCAGGAAAATTGAGAATATTATGGGGGGAAAAAGGAACCATTGTTGGTTGAAATTTTGGAATAGTTGAGTTATATCATATTGCCAGAGCTATAATGGAATTTGAAAAGTGAGCCATTAAAATGGAAGATAGTACCAGAAGGCTCACTTGCTATCATTTTGCATTTACGGAGCTAATGAAATTTCTTCCAAGGGGCTGACATC
>JAODKE010000001.1:26223515-26248518 GCA_026779605.1 Mormyrus hasselquistii | reverse complement strand
GGGTGATGAACGACTGAATGAGTCTCTAAGGGGATTTATGGACCTCAAAAGCTACATCAGGCAAGTTCTTGATGAAGCTACTCTCACCAAAGACCTGTGGAAATCCCTGGGCCAGAAACTGACGGTACTTCACTTTTCATTCTTACCACAAAATAATTAAGCAATCAATAAGTTTTTATTTGTTTATTTTTTTTGCCAAAGGCACCAGGAAAAGCGTTTTTGATCAACAAGCTCAGATTAATTTTTGATCAATTCCGTAACTATTATAATTCTTATTTCATGTTTGTTTTTTTTTACCAGGATATTTTATGTACCCCGGAACGTCGTTTACAGGAGGACAGTAAAAATGCTCCCATCTCCTTATCAGCAGGACGGTTTGGTCATGACCGTATTCTTCTCTGCAATGATGCTATGATCCACCTACAGGTCTGTCTTCATCCTCACAAGGCTGCTTATCGATGCAGTGTTTTTCCAGCATTATGTCATTAACATTATGATCTTTATTCACGTTTACAAAATACACATCTTGCGACGATATTCGGCATTACTGCTTTAGGTACAATCTTGCAATGCAATATTGGTAATACTGCAAAGTTTGAGTACAGCTACCCTTAATGTCAATTTCAGGTAGCTAGGATTCAAATAAATGCACTAGGTAGGGTCCAGCATCTTTATCAGGTGTGTCTGTTACTCTGATTTGTTTCTACAAATCGCTATTAGTCTGATACTCACACATTTCTCAGAATAGTTAATCTGCTCCAGTTTGTCAAACATGATGACATCAGGATATGTCATAGCGCTGTGTAGCAGACAACCCTGTCTTCCTGTTGATACCTGTCTGATCCTGCTCCCTTCTTCAGTCTGATGCTTAAAGAAAAACGAAAATGAAAAATGCGAAAGAAACTGCAAAAGGAATGTCTTTACTGACAGGATGAATAAAATATTGTAACTTTATCACATCTTTTTTGAGTAGCTGTTAAACCCAAAAAGACACAAAGATCTTCTCTGTGACACTAACACTAATAACTTGCTCTCAGAGGCACAGGTGTATCTGTTAACCTGACATCTCTCTCTTTTAATGCATTCTAGGGATCTGATGTTCGCTGCTACGATCTGACTACACTTTGGATTGAACCAATAGATATGGATATTTCAGAAAGGTGGGTGAGATGCACACAGGCAAGTCATTTTCCATTTTTACCATGTATAGCTCAGACCTTTTACCGACTGCACTTCCCTGATTAACAGTTACAGATAATACGAAGGATTTCCAGTCTGTTATGGTAATGTGTGTGTTTTTTAACCATATACCGTAGACTTACAGATGTCGAATGTCTTTAGTTATTGAAATACCGTTTGTTTTAAGAAATGCATTGGTACCAATATAATGATTTAATTTATGCTCTGAATTTTTTTATCGTTGCATTTTTGTAGCAAATCTTTGAAGGTCATCACTCCTGAGGACCATCTGATCTTCAACACCCTGGAACCGCATAATCGGGTAATATGATCTGAGTGAAAAGCAGTTTTTCATAAGTAAACGGCCTTCAGTTTGACTATTCTGTCATAAGTTGTAGAGAATACCTTTCGGTTTAAAGGTCATGGGTCAGAGGTCATGATTGATATCAAAGGTAATCCTGATTACTTTGGTGCCGTTTACTGTCACTTAAGCTGCATGTTTCTTTGTCAGCCGCAAACAGTCACTGCACTAAATATGAAATGAACATGCTCCTTATTTAGGAGATGCCAAAGCAGCATGTTCTGCTAACCAGCAACAATCTTCTGACTCTAGCTTCAACAGAAACACACAGCTGGAAAGCCAAGAATGCTCAAATTAAAATGCATGATCAAATAAGTAATCCAGGACTATGGACCCCTTGAATACTTTTTTTTGGCCGGGATTAATAATTTTCACATTGCAATAAGCAATAAACTTTGTGCTTTCCCTAGATGTTACAAAATTAACCCTTAAATAGGAAATAAGGTGTGTACTTGTGCTACTTATGAACTGACTGCTCAACTTAGCGACCTTGAGGACCAGAAGTAAAGCTGCTAATGTGCAGTCAGAGATAGCTTATGAGGTGGGGGGGGGGGGGGGGGCTTTGATTTGGAATTGATCAAGACAGAGTGAGAGTAAGACGAAGAAGAAGGTGGCACAAGTAAATATACCGCAATGATCATCTTAGCTGGATGTCTGAATGTAGGATAGGGTTATTCATGATTTCAGCCTGGTTTTATTGATTCAAGGTGATGTGGTACTGGAAGCTCAATCAGGCTGTCCGCCAGTGTTTGGTCAAGAAGCGAGACTTTCCCCTGTGGGGAAAAGGGGACAAAGGACAGCGGCCAGCTAACGCACCCAGCTGCCGACTGGCTACGTACACGTTTAAAAACGAGGGAAGACTGAAAAATGCCGTCTATGAGGGTGACTGGAAACAAGGGAAGCCACACGGCAAGTGAGTTTTGGCAGTTTTTTTTAACATGAACCTCCCAACAAAACACTCTATGGGCTCATAACTGCATGCTGCTTACAGTATGATGCTTAAAGAATCATACTGTAGTACTGTAGCATACTGTAGTATCATAATCGATGTGTAATGGATGGGTAAAGCTCTGGGGAGGTACTCATACTTACAAATACATGTTGTTCTTCCTTATAAGGAAGTGAGCTACAGAAAAGCTATCTTCACGTATAATGTCTTATGTTTTAGCATAGGTCAAAATAGGGACTGCTGAATTAATATTTTGTACCATGGCTTCAGCACCAGAAAAAATCAGACGGCCAGGCTCAAGATTTTCTCAGGGGGGCATGAGGGTAGATCAGGGGCAGGAGGGGAGGGAGGGGCGTTAGTGGCAGTGGTAAAAGTTGCCTCATTGAATTCTGGCTTTTCTGTAGACAAATGGGAGGCAATTACACCTTATGAGGTAGCCGTTGAGTGTATAATCACTTATAACATTGTCAATGTCTGTTTCATTATAGAGGGACACTAAAATGGGAAGATGAACGTAATTATACTGGAGATTTCATAAATGGCCTTGAACACGGGTAAGAGCCATACACTTCAATCAGCACAGTATATGTCTATCTGAATATATGTCTATTGTCTTGAAAGTTAATTGGATAGCTTTTACTATTCTATAACCTTATAGATGATTCTAAATGGGTTAGGCTATTTATACGTTATGTTTACTATTCTATAATTAATAGTTAATTTGGATTTTATTTATATAAATAATCATCTGCTTTCTCTGGACAAGTGTATGTTGTATCATTTTCAGTTTCAATTAAAATATTTAAATTTGCATCCAAAAAAGAAAACCAGATGTCCAGAATGCTCTCTGTTTAATATTTAATTTTCTTATGATGCCATCTTGGTGTCTCAGATCTTTGCCAGATCCATGTCCAGCACTCTGTAGTTCTATGAGTTAGACTTTTTAAAATCCTCTGCATTTTAGCATTGTGACCACATACCTCTCGTGTTGTGGCATAGATTCCAGCTGAACATGTGTAGAGTTTGGATGATCAATCATGTTTGCACTGGTTTGCTTCAGTATCTTTCCTACTATAGCCTAAGAACAAGCAGTTCTTGCTCATTGAGTTTGTGACTGTGGGCCATTTTATTCCCTCAAGTACACTGACATCTAGGGGATTCCCTCCGTTGTTTTACATTTACTTATTCAGAAGATGTTTTTATTGAAAAAGCATAGTAATCCAGTTCCTGTTGCAATTAAGGTTAACGGCCTTATTCTGATGCCCAATATTGATATCATTTTGCCTCCAACAGTATTTAAACCAGTTACCCTGTAGGCTATAAGCTATAACCTAAGATATTCAGGACAAGGCAAGTCACAAAATAAAGCCTGTTGAGTATTAAGGCATTAGGGTGAAGGGCCTGGCTCAGAGGCCCAATAATGAAATCATTCTGTCAGCCTCGGGATTTGAACTAGTGACCTTATAATCGCAAGTGCAGAGGCTTAACCCACAGAGCCTCACACCACCCCCATTGTCCCTGTGGTTCCTGAGACTCTAGGCTCATCACTTTACTTAATTAGCAGCTATGAGTGATGGATGACAGAGCTTTCCAAAGCTGAGGATCTCCTTCTGTATCCATACAGGTTTGGAGTATGTTTAGTTCCTCAGTCCGAAGGATACAACTGTTACAAATGCCACTGGATCGAGGGGAAAAAGCAGAGATATGGAATGTGTGAGTAAGTGACTCCATACAGTAGTTACAGATTTACTCGTCATTGTCAATGTTCTCCAGTAAAAAAAGTGTGCATAGTGCAGCCATTCGTTAATACCATCTCGTCGTGGTTCATGTACAAGATAGCAAGATAGCACATCAGTCTAGTATTTAAGAAGCAGAAGATCTACTCTCCATCTTTGCTTAATGTCAGCTCTGTTTAACATGATCTCATGATTTTTCGAAGGTACAGCACCAACATCATATACAGGGGCTACTTCAAGGGGGACCTTCGGCACGGATTTGGAATTTTGGAAAGCTCCCGGGGGGAGAGCAACTTCTTCCGATATGTCGGGCACTGGGAGAATGACAGGAAGCATGGGTATGGCATCATGGAGACTGCAGACAGGTAATCAAGCTTACATCTTTATTTTGTAATAGCAAGTCATTTGCTTTTATATTCCACATTCATGGTTAAATATACAGAAAGTGATATTATGTGGGAACTAAATGGCTTTTATTGTAATTTTAGATAAAAGATAAGGTAGGATAATATTTTGTTGATTCCAGGGGGGATATTTTTTTTACGTACAGTAAGATACATGATGCTCAGATGCAAAAATGTAGTGCAAAACAATGAAATGTTCAAAGACAGTACATGTAGTGCAGCTGTACACTGTACACAAACAGAATATTGTGCAAGATTAAATATAAATTAACAGGTTGTGTATGCATAAATGTTGGATGATAGATAGATAGATAGATAGATAGATAGATAGATAGATAGATAGATAGATAATGTTAAATAGCTAGCAGTACATTTCCTTTATTTGTTTATTGATTTGTTTCATTGCCCTTGCTAGCGGTGATCGCTACATCGGCATGTGGAAGGATGACCAAAGGGAAGGCAGAGGTATCGTGGTGACGCAGTCAGGACTCTGCTACGAAGGCAACTTCCAGGGGGGCAAGCTAATAGTGAGCATGTGGCAGACGTGGGAATCAATTTGTTTTATATTTACAAGATACATTAATAATGGCCTGGAGTAAAAATTAAATTTGTCTAAAGTTAATGTCTGGATAAAGTGAAATCTTGTTGTTACATTATTATGAAGTTTAAATGCTATGAACCTAAAACACACACTGTTTAATAACTAAAAAGGGAAAGCTGTGCATTATTTCTGTGCTGTTTTTGTACATTTTTCAATATTATTTTTTGTATATCTTTGCAAGGGCAAAGGTGTCTTGCTGTCTGAGGATAACTCACTTTATGAAGGAGAGTTTACTGAAGACTTACAGCTGAGAGGAAAGGTGTGACTTTTTATCCATATCCATCTCTCTCTAAGCTGTCAAGTAAATTACGCAGTATTGTCCTGTATTATTTATAGAAAGTCAAGTGTAGTGCGGTGTCCTTTAAGGGACAGAGGCTGGGGTGGATTTTCGAATTTAATCATATTTATTTATTCATATTTATTCATTTTTATCAGGACGGGAAAAATCAGACAATGAATCAGACGTTTAAAAGTTTTATTAATAAATTGAGAGTCCATTGTTAATTGTGGAAGCAGTTTAGCTAAAGGGCGTTTGGGGATTTGTGGAAGGTGAGTAAGTAGTTGAAATACAATCACTGTATGTCACTTTAGATAAAAGCTTTATTTTTAATTTCCTTTGTAATGCTGCACAGCTGATCTAAGGTTAGAAAATGCTTTAAAAATGTTTTTGGTCATAGTAATTAAGCTACATGTAACTTGTCACGGATTCCAGCAAGTGACAGAGAAAACAGGAGGAAGAACATTAAAAACTATATTTTATAGGATGGTATATTCCATCCTTTCGTATTGCATTTATAAATTACTTTAAAGTAGCCTTTAATAAAACAAGCTTCAGCAACTCAATTTTCATTCTTCTATGACACTGTCATCTATCTATGATTCTATGTTTGATAGGAAGTCATTTGGCACTATTTATTATTGTAAATTAGGTTATACCAATCTGGTCCTCGGGGACCCACAGCCGGTCCATGTTTTTGCTCCCTCCGAATATCCTACCAGCTGGGAGGGAGCAAACATGTGGACTGTCTGCGGGGTTCCAAGGATCGGATAGGGAAACACTGTTCGACGTGGTGAAGTGAAGCACAAGTAGTTAAATAATGCTGTGTGTGTCCTTGTCCTTAGGGAAAGATGACTTTTCCAGATGGCATTACAATCGAAGGGACTTTCAGCAGCACGTTTGGGAACGGACTGCAAGCAAATGGCGTTATGAACACATCTAACAATACTGAGATGTGCTATGCAGCCACTCATCTGTAAGTTGTGTAATCTGTATTGTTAAATAACGTATCACCTCTGCCAATGGGAACCTATCAGAATGTTAAATCAGAGATCTATACAGGCAAAAGCTGAATATAATGCTATGTATATTTTTTTTATACCATCTATCCAATATCCGTGCTGATTATCCAGTATTGGGTAAGCCTGGAAACTATCCCAACAAGGATAGTTTCTTGGATGAAATTCAGAGCGGGACGCACACTGATATGCACTGACACCCTATGGGCAATTTCAAGACGTGTCTTTGGACTCTGGAAGGATGCTGGAGCACCTGCCTAGGACAAATGTACTCAGAAATCACTAATAGCCTTCAGATTCAAGCTTCGGGATTCGCTAATTTATTAGCACGTGCACAGTAACAGTCAGTTATTCTATGCAATCCTTGCAGCCACCAATAAACACAAATTGAAACGCAAATTAATTCAAAATTCAAATGAATGTTACTTTTATTGGGGCTCCAAGCAGAGTAGCTGCTGGACCCCTGTTGTTCCCTAAAATGTTTTCCTCCGCTGTTAACTCATCTCCTGTTGGTCATGGCGAGAAACAAAGGGTCCTTTTGGATATTTTCTCCCAGACAGCTAGGACAAGATTTCCTTGTTCTGGAGCAATGGCCAGGTGTCTTTACCCCCTTCATAGAGTACCTGCGCTCTGATTGCACTGAGAAAATGGAGGAGGCTTTCCTGGGATTCCGCACGGAGAGCAGCAGGTCCCTGCGAAAGGTGGGCTCTGAGGGACTGGACTCCCAGAGCTATACTCAGCCCCATTCCTGCTGTGGGTAAGTGCCTCTCTCCTGTACGCTGTAGCAAAGTAGGATTTTCACTTATGGCATAAGAGGAGCCATAAGTGAAAAATTGTTAACACCCCACAGTGAAATATGTCTGTAAGTGACATAGCAGAAGACAGCTATTATTTAGAGTCCAAGGAACTTCCTGGCTGGGGATTTGAACCAGCAATGTTTTGATCACAAGCACACTATCTTAACCAATAGGCCACCACTGCCCATACGGAGAGGCCCGCGCTTATCATTAGCCAATGATATGTTTTGAATTGGTGAGCAACAGTGAGAGGACACTCCAGTACAGGATGTTGGCTAAATACTGGCAGTACGTTGGTTTCACTGAGGCCTTAATCTCATGTCACTTTAAGCAGGGAAGCTGTGACAAACGCTGAATTCCTAAAGGAACTGAGACTACAGCAGAGTAAAGATCAACTTCAGCAGTATTTGGAAAAGGTAACAATTTTCATACTTCTATCAACTTCAACACATTACTATTTAAAAGGTCTGCATATGATTTAATTTTTTTAATTAAATGTTATTACATTTCAGATTTTGCTACACAATCTTCTAAATCATTCTAACAGCTGACTTGAAAGCAAATCATTGATTGATTTTTATGAAAGTTTCTTTTTTCTTCCCAGTGCCTTCAGTCTTCCAGACACCCCTTGGGGAAACTGCTTCAAACACAGATCCTGGTCTTCCAGGCAGCCTACTCCGGGATTGGGGCCAACAAACATTTACTGGAGATGGCCCAGAAGGAGGTGAAATACCACGCAGAGAAGATCCAGGAGATCATTATGTGAGTCTTATTCTAATAATTCTAGTATGATGCATATCCACACTTAGGGACCGTATTTATCTGTTATATATTCTGCAATGTGCTTAAAGGGTTAACGCCATTTTAAAATAAAAAAATATTATTTGAAATGAAATGATAATAATGAAGATGTTTGTAATATTTCTCTTTTAATGTCCTCTTTTGTGTTTTAGGGATTATGTTCCTCAGCTTTTTAACAAAAGCTCTGAACCTGTAGAATCAAGGTAAATTGAAAATATGCTTATTTCATCTTTGAATCTTACTCAAACGTTTACATAAAAAGGCGAAATTATTAGCAACAGGCCAAAAATACGACAAAAATATACAGCATATTAAAAAGTGTATAATGGTGTGTTATACACCAAAAAGAGGCTCATCTTTTCTCATATACTTTAATATGTAATCCAGTCACATACCCCTGGCACACTGCTTCCAGGATGATTGTATGGTGTATTTGAAAATAACTTAATTTGCTACAGTAGTGTACAGCCCTAAACGGGTATTAATTTACATACCAGTGCATGCCTCGAAAACTGATATGGCTTGGTAATTAAGTTTCAGCAAGCCTTTGTACAGGGCCAGCCCGAGGCGTGAGCACGCTCCGTGGCTGCTAAAGGCCCAGCAGCCAGCAGGGGCCATATCTGATCAGCCTGTCAGAATGGGAAGGAAAATGACAAATGAAAACTAGGTCAATCAAATTCTGCTTAGGGCCCTGAAAAGGGTTGGGCTGGCTCTGCCTTTTTACCATTTTATTGAATTTTATTAAAGTCGTATTAACCCTGAGATAGAGGCCAATTTCTCTTTAGCTAAATATTAGGTCAGGTCAAGAATTTAATGAAATGCGCTAGTTGTGCTCTGTAGACTAATGATGAATGCCATTGTTTATAGCCAGACTGAGATGGACTTCTGCTCTCTGGTGCTGCCCGTCATCTTGCCAGAGTTCTACCCTGAGCTGTCCATGCTGTACATGTTGTACCATGAGCAGGACAATGCGTGCTACTGGCAGGGCATCCTGCACCTGAACTTGCTGTCCGACACGAAGCTCATGGAGTTTCTTGATGTCCAACGGTCAGTATTGCTATCCTTACATGAGATCTAACAGTCAGAACAGGACAGATCTGAGGACAGAACAGGTAGTACTGCACTGAAATATGTAATCCATTCCACATACCCTTACTTAAGTCAAATTTTACATATGTCAGCTACATGACGTTACCTTCCCATACTATCCGAAATGTCTTACAGCAAAAAAGAAAAATGCATAAGCCAAAAATGTTCTGGTCATATGTACTAAAGAACTTATTAAATAAAACACAAAGTGCAAAATTTAAATACAGGCATTTTGTGTTAGTGCTTTTGTAAACTCTATGTATCTTGGATTTTTTTTCGCCTAATCTGGAATTACGTAGGTCAGTTTTACGTAAATTGAGAGCTACCTGTATATATGTTGAGGAGCTTAGCTAAGGAAGGGAGAACCAGGCCTTCCCCATTTCCTTTGAGACATTCCAGCATCTGCTGTACGTTGTTTCTTGTAGAGTCGTAGCTGGAGTGGAAAACTCGGACCTTGTTCTCCTTTAGCTCATCAGACTGGAAAACTGCATGACAGCTTGTGGTGCTCTGGGATCGGTGTCCTATTTCCAGTTAGATGCTACCGTGAGACTGTGCTGACCAATGACATTAGTGTCAGCTGTGACGCTGCTCTTGTCTTCTTGTTCATCTCAATGTCGGTGTCACGGGGGGGTCTAGCACCCCTCAAATGACTGCTTGTACCCCCCTCCCAAAAAAAAAAATAATGATTAATATATCACAGATGAAAGCACGGATGTTGTGTCTTTTGTTTTCTGTGGTGTGCTGCTGCTCGACAACTTGTACTGTCACCTCCCCACATCCGTCAGCAATTTGTCATCACTACTATGACAACCTTTACCATCATCCGAACACCACCCATGTAGATCTTGACCATCAGAGTTCTTCTGGCGCCAGCACTGGTTTGTCTCTAGACTGATGGAATCCAAAACATGTAATAAAGTTAGTTTATGGATCATATGAGCAGAGGAGGAGCCGTACAGGTATCTTGCTGTTACTTGTCGAGGTTGGAATCTGGAGATGAACTCTGCAACCTCAATTTTCTGGCTCCTTGGTTCCTTAAAATATAGCAGTGATTTCATCCTCTGCCCTCGGCCATTCTGCTACACCATAATGCACAGACAGATTGATGTCTTTATTCTGGAGGGCACTTGAAGCAAGGTGAGTTTTACAAAACATGGGTATTGTTCCCGATATCTTTGTAAGAGGATGAAGTTCCCATTTTGACTTTGTGTCGAACGAACCGTTGCTCAGGGCGTCCCGAAAGAGGCACATTACCTGGATTGTGAGGGAGCATCAGTTATGGCACTACATCCAAGTCACTACGCCAGAACAAGGGGACACCCACCTAACACCTGGCTATTGAGGCTTGCATGCAGCTGCTTGGCCATGGAAGCCCATTCCATGAAGCTCCCAACACACAGTTTTTGTGTTGGAGTTAATGCCAGAGGAAGTTTGGAACTCTGCAGTGACAAAGGAGTGTTGGCAACTTTAACGTACTATATCCCTCAGCACTCTGCGACCCTGCTGTGTTACATTACATGGACTGCTGCTTCATGGTTGAGCTTCTGTTGTTCTGACTCATTGCAAAGGTGTCATCTTATCACAGTTACTCGGTTCTTAAGAACAACACATTGTTTCACAAATGATTGTAAACCTGACTGCAAGTCTAGATGCTTGAATTTATATACCCGTGCCAATGGCTTGAACTCCATGATTAGGAGGTGTATCCCAATACTTTAGTCCATATAGTGTGCTATATAGCTAAATTACTATACTCATCCATATTCACATACCTCTTTCCTACAGACACTTATGGCCACTGAAGGATCTACATCTGACTTCAAATCAGGTAAATAAACTGAGCTCCCCACAGTCATCGCCGGCCTCAGTGCATTTGCAACCTTATTTATACATTAAGGTATAGGTATATGATTCCGTGTGTGGAGTTTGCATACTCTCCATGTGTTCTTGTGGGGTTTCCTCCGGGAACTGCCCCTCACAATCCAAAATCATGCTAAGGTGAGCAGTTGCCATATTGCCACTAGATATGCATGTCTGTGCATGAATTGTGTGTGTGTGTGCCCTGTGAAGACTCGGCGCCCCATCCGGGTTATTCCCTGCCCTGTGAAGACTCGGCGCCCCATCCGGGTTATTCCCTGCCCTGTGAAGGCTCAGCGCCCCATCCCAGGTTATTCCCTGCCCTGTGAAGACTCGGCGCCCCATCTGGGTTATTCCCTGCCCTGTGATGGCTCAGCGCCCCATCCCTGGTTATTCCCTTCCCTGTGAAGACTTGGCGCCCCATCCCGGGTTATTCCCTGCCCTGTGAAGGCTCGGCGCCCCATCCCGGGTTATTCCCTGCCCTGTGAAGGCTCGGCGCCCCATACCAGGTTATTCCCTGCCCTGGGCAGGCTTGGCGCCCCATCCGGGTTATTCCCTGCCCTGTGAAGGCTCGGCGCCCCATCCGGGTTATTCCCTGCCCTGTGAAGGCTCGGCGCCCCATACCAGGTTATTCCCTGCCCTGGGCAAGCTTGGCGCCCCATCCGGGTTATTCCCTGCCCTGTGAAGACTTGGCGCCCCATCCCGGGTTATTCCCTGCCTTGTGAAGGCTCGGCGCCACATCCGGGTTATTCCCTGCCCTGTGAAGGCTCGGCGCCCCATCCTGGGTTATTCCCTAGCCTGTGAAGACTTGGCGCCCCATTCCGGGTTATTCCCTGCCCTGTACCCATAGGCTCCAGGATTGGCTCCAGATTCCCTGCAACCCTGAGTAGCACAAGAGGTTAAAAAAAATGAATGGATGGATGTTATAGCCGTATAAAGTCAAGGATTCATGTAATTGAGACACAACATAAAATAATTACACATTTGCTCTATTAGGACAAGAAACTGCCATGTCCCTGTGTATTGTGTTTTCTTCTTGTTAATATTATTTTATTGAGTTTTATAATGTGTTATGTCTTTATCTTAAATTCTACAAGTGTTTAAGAAAAATTCTTTTACTGTCTTCTCTTTATGCATAAATTCAGATACGTACATATGTAATTTGATTTATAATCAGTCTGAACTCCTGGCACTGAACAGGATCTTTCTTTTGCTGTCCTTTTAGAGGTACTCACTTGTCCACGATCAGTGCTTCCTCTCTGCTATTGAATGCGTTCAGAAGATCAGGTAAATTGCTACGGTTGCATGGTCTGGAGATGTTCTGCAGTTTTGCAACATGCTTTTTTTGAAATCGTAATGGAAAAACCCAGCTTTCAAGCCCATGGTGGTCATATTTGCTTAAACTGACATTCCTGCCGGTTACTTTATTTGTTGACTTAATGATGATGCTTGATGAACAAATGATGTTTGCCTGCTCAGTACTTCCACCCTATACGGGAAGAGTTATCATTTTCGACGTCACTACTTTTGAACATAACTTTGTCTTCAGTGTACACTATATATACTGTACATCTCGTAATGTCTTTTGATTCCTGTTAAAGTACAACAGCAGACCCTCAAGAGAAACTAGACAACCTTTTTTACACCGTGGATGAAATTGAGAGAACAGTGAGCCGGATACTATACAGGGAATACAAACTGCCCCTGGATGACCTCCTACCTCTGCTGATCTATGTTGTTTCTAGAGCAAGGTAACTATTAATAGACAAACTCCTATTCCTGAGAGAAAACATATCTAATCAATAATGTGTTCCTGCTACTATAGATGAAACTTATTTAGACCTATAATGTATAGGTTTCTTAGGCAAATTTATTAAACTCGCACCTGTTACAGGATTCAGCACCTGGGGGCAGAGCTGCATTTCATTCGTGATATGATGGCACCACAAATGCAGGGAGGAATGGTTGACTTCCTGTTGACGGCTTTCGAGGTATAGCTAAGTGGTTGCATGTTTAAAACATCAAAGGATTAGCTACCAGCTATTAGTGCATGTACAATGAGACAAAATAGACACCAAGTCAACTCTAATTCTTTATTCGATATACATCTTCTACATAAAATAAACCGATGCAAATGGTTCATTCAGTTATGGTTCATTTAATAATTTTGATTTTTAGTGTCCTTAGTACCATTTCATTGATGTTATCCAGCTTGGTTAATTATTAATGAATGCCAAGGCATTTTAATTAATTGTGTTAATAGACAGTAAGGTTAATGCATAGTCCTAATTCTGTCATATTCTAGTTTATAAGTGGAACTCAATGGTCAGAAAATACAGCTTTAGTTTATTTTGGGCCTTTCCCTTATCCAATGGACACATGCATTTAATATTTTTTATGTGCATACATTCACTGGGGACTGAGCATTTAATGCCTTAGCCTGATTTACTAGAATTAACATTTTAACAGGTATAACTTTTTTTAAGTGGCAGTACTTTTGAATTTTACATAAAATGCAAAAGCTTCCCTACACAAATGACAGTATTAATTTGCATTCCTTAAGATAAAGGAATCTTTATCAAGCACCAATCAAGCTCCATAGTTATAACCATTGATGCAATCATGATAATATATTTCTTTGATGACACACAATGTAAACTGTAAGTAATGCAGAGTAAGACACACAGAGACATAATCCAAGTATGACTTTGTTCTTTTTTGTAGTCATGTTACGAGCATATGCAGAAGGAGGAGATACGACAGGGACGATTTACAAACTTCACCTGAGGACATCCATCCAGCACGTTTGCTGTATACACCGCGCACAACATCACTCTAAAAAGCACTTTAGAAACAAAATAACATTGATCCTGACATGTTTGAACTTTTTAACACCTAAAATAGCCTAAAAGCCATGTTTAGTGAAGTGTGCAGGACGTAAGTCATGAACTTTAAAGGAAGATGCACACTGCTCTACAAGGATGTTACAGATCAAATTGCATGGATTTATAAGGCCTGAAACTTCATTCTTTTTTTTTTTTTTGCAGAATTACAACTATAAACATATGTGGTCACGGTCATAAGTATAGGGTCAAAGGTCAAAACTGCATCATGTGACATGAGTGCTTCCAAAAATTACTGTTTGCTTTTTTGTTCAGAAGTCTTTCTGTTACCTCAAGATTCTATATGCATGCATACAGTTGTATACAGGGCGAGTATTAATTTGTAAGGCCCCACCCGATTACGCTAACATCTGGTCATACGTAAGGGAAAAGGTTGTTTTTTCCAGTGGTGCGCATGTATTTATGTCAGTGTCTTAAGAAGACACTCGATACAAATATGTGAACAAGAATTGTTCACAGTTGTTCATTTCCATACCATTGTAGTATATTGATATTTTTCATACCATTAGAGTAAGTTATTTAAATGAGTTATCAGACTCATGGAGTTTCATAAAGTATTTATGGGGGGAAAACAGACAATAAATTTCAGTAGCTGAATGAATTTCACACACATTTCCAAGTTTGGTGATTGTTTTATAAGTAATTTGACTTCATTCACAAAGTTAGTAATGGAGCTAAAACACATCAGCTTCATTGTGTGAAAGGGTATCATACTTTAATACCAGTTGATATTTTTAAAAACCAGTTTTCTAAACTGATTTTAGTCTGTTCTTTAGATAATATTGCCTGATGAACAGAGTGGAAAGTGATTGTCAAAATCCCAGGCTTGACAGCTTTTAATGTAAAATTCTGATGTACCTATTCTGGACATTTAAGCACCCTTTTTTTAATTGTCTGAATATTTAATCCAAACAAACAAATTAAAACTTGTAAAATGGTGTTCATTTGAATGTCAACCTAATGTTTTGATTGTAAATAAATTGCCGATATTTTAAGGGTGTTTGGGTATGCTTTATTTTCTGATTTAATGTTGTTCTCACTTGAATGTTTAATGAACATGATATTATGTTATGGAGAATAATTGCATTTTCCCCAGTGTCTGGGCATCTTGTATACTTCAGGTCACTATAAACGCAGCATTGTTGCTATTTTAAAAACAACAAAAAAAATATTTTTTTAATACGCTATACAAAAATATTTTTTTTTTGTATAGCGTATTATCACTACATTACATCGTCTCAGAGCACTTTACAGCATCCCCACCCAAAGCCCCCAGTGAGCAAGCCACAGGCAACAGTGGCAAGGAAAAACTCCCAAGAAGGAAGAAACCTTGGGAGGGACCAGACTCAAAGGGGGAGCCCATCCTCCAGGGGCCGGCAGGGAGAGTCAAATAGAAGAGATGGCTAACTGCTGAGTCATACTGTCCAAATCTTCAAATTTGAGACACAACCCAGGGAGCAGGGGGGAATTTCAACATCATATTACATCAGTAGGTAAATGACTTCTTTCTGGGGTCCACATAAAATATTTTATAAAAATCACATGATAAACTATAACCAGTATTAATTTACAATTAAAAAGAAATGCTAGGAAATGCATTGCATTTGTATTCCTTCGTTTGAGCTTCACCAAGGAGAATGTAAAGTTTCCTCTGGTAGGGATGATGCACAGAACCACAGGCATGGGATGAAGAAAGATTGGTTGTATTTGGGCCTGGTCATAAAGATCCAAGAGGAGTTTTTTTTCCAGTTTTTATACTATGCTGCTTTTTACCAGCCTACTGTTGATCTTCCTGGGGGAATTAAGGTCTTTCTGGGTCACGTTATTCTATTACAGTGGTTCCCAACCTTTTTTAACTCACGGCCCACACAGCCAAACACATATGTTTCCGCGGCCAACTGCAAAAGAATTTAAACGGTCCTGCTTTTCGTGTCGGGTTAACTAAGTACTACGCATAGTAACAGTTTATTATTTAATTTCTCATTATTTAATTATATATCAAATTATGATTTATTTGATTTTGACTAGACATTTTTTATTATATTAACAATATTACAATTTCTATTAATAATAATTGGCGGCCCCCCTGCAATACCGTCCCACAGGTTGAAAACCACTGTTCTATTATATTCTACTATGATATGAGAAGAAGAAGAAAAAACTACCGATCCTTCTACTAATTTGGCTTGTTCTGTTTTTTGGCATTATGGTAAACCAGATTGTCCAAGCCATCTGCTATATGTATTTAAATTCAAGATGTCTGTAAATCACCTGTTTGCCTCATGTCTCCTGGGGGGGGGGATGGTGTCTGAACCACTTCTGCACTCTTTGTGCGTTTGTGTCTTTTGTTTGTGTTGGGTGGGCTGGAATAAGCAGTTAGCGATGCGGATTGAATGACACATTTCATTTATACTTTATATAAGTAATTCCAGGATTAGAATAACAGACCTTCAAAGTGTCAGTTGTGCATTTACTGACAAGACAAGATCAATGCACACAGCACATAAGGGAGTTCTGTCAGCATGCACACTCTTCAAGAACTGAGAGGAACAAGGAATAGAATTAGCAGGTATCACTTTCAACAATTTATACAATTTTCAAACATTGATGGAAATATGGAAACAATTATTCAACTCTTTACCTCAACACATGACAATTGCCTCAGTACAAGTAGCTAAACAATTTTTGACAGAAATCCAAGCCTGCTCTGATTATTCCTCCGCCCCGGAATTTTTGTTTCCATTTATGCTATTTAGCAAACACTTTTATCCACAATGAGGCATTTTATTTGTTTATTTTTTTTTTTTTTTAGAAGGTAGGGTGCGAAAATCCCTGGAACAATTGGGGATTCAGGGCCTTGATAAAGGGCCCAACAGTGAAATCACTCTGCTGACTCCAGGATTTGAACCACTGACCTTCCAATCACAGGCACAGCATTGTAACCCACTGAGCCACACACCAACCCTTTGTTTGTATAGAATATGGCAATAATTTTATGCCCCTCCCCAATAAGCACACCAGCACACAGCCTCTCTTACACAGGTTGTGTTACAAGAATAATTACACAAAAAAAATAAAAACATACAGGCGCTCCTCTGCTTATGAACGAGATACATTCCAAAAAAACGTTCACAACTTGAAATGTTCGTAAGTCGTTATTCAACATCACTTTAAGGATATAAACAAGCAGAAAGAACTAGGATGCTGGGAGTTTGCACGCTATGCTGCTGCGCGGCAGGAATAGCGGCCAGAAGTCGTATTAGGCAGAATTGGCGTGCAGAAAAAAAAATTATGTTGCGGAGAGAAAACAGGAGCCCAATGAACACAATTTGGACTTACAAGTAGAAAGTTCGTAAGTAGAGGAGCGTTTGTATGCGTCAAATTCAAATGTTTACGTGCATGCAAAAACACGGCCAATTCTAGCTATAGGGAGAATTCACATTCGTCTTGGGCCCCCGCATTACCTGTGCTGCTAGGGGGGACTCCCAAGAAAAGCTTGCCTAGGACCCCTGAAAAGGTAGGTCCAGTCATGAGTCCACAGGCTCCACAGGCACAACCATCTTACCTTCAGAAATGTTCATTTTGTTTGACGCCAGAATATTTGCTTGAATGCCATTCATCTTCAGGTACAAAGCCTCGGGATTATTCTAAAATAGAATAAGTTGAATTGATTTTAGGGACAATTATAAGATTTTTAAACTCAGAGTGGCAGAGTGAGTTGTTTAATTCAAATTAATAGTTGATTTAATTGTTTAAACAATGCACATTTACACAATTGTGCATAAATGCAAAATCAGTGCTTAAACATTATATAAGCATTAATTTTACATTTTCAGGTTTTTTTAATAGCATGTCCATCCATCCATCCATCCATGATTAACTGAGGTACAAATATGAAGTGACACAGAGGCCAAATTCCCTTAGTCATCCATCAACATGGGAAAGATAAGAGAACACAGACCAGATGAGGGAGAAGTGTGCTGACCTTCATAAGTCAGGGAATGGGTATTAAAAATAGCTACTTGCCTGGAAATGGCAATTTCTACTGTTAGAGCAATAATAAAAAAGTGGACAACAACTAGAACTGTGACAAACCTGCCTGGAACAGGACCCAACTTTATTTTACCCACATAAACATCGAGGAGGATCGCAAGAGAGGCAAAAAATCCCCAAGGATCAGTGTTGGTGAATTACATGACAAAGTAAAATCTTGGGGTTACACATCTCCAAAAAAGCCATCAGATGCCATCTTCCTGCTACCAGATGATTTGGAAGGTATGCGAGAAAAAAAAATCCTTTTCTGTCAGTTAACTGCAAACGTAATTGCGAAACACTACTGCAACTTTGATGTCTGGCAATAAACATTCAAGGTGGGTTTGGTGTAAAAACAGGAATGGCTATAATGAAAAGAACCTTATCCCATATGTAAAATATGGTGGAGGTTCTGTGATGCTGTGGAGCTGTTTATCCTCCAAAGGCCCTGGGAACCTTGTTAGGGTACATGGCACTATGGACTCCATGAAATACCAGGACATTTTAATCAAAATTTGGCTGCTGCAGCCAGGAGACTCTGCCATCAGTGGATCTTCCAGGAGGACAGTGATCCTAAGCACATGTCCAAATCAACACAAAAATGGTTAGCTGACCACAGAATCAAGCTTCTGCCATGGCCATCTCAGTCCCCTGACCTGAACCCCATGGAAAACCTGTGGGCTGAGCTGAAGAGGAGAGTGCAGAAGAGATGGCCTAGAACCCTGGGTGATCTGGAGAGATTCTGTAAAGAGGAATGGTCTCAGATGCCCTGCTCTGTATTCTCCAACCTTATAAAATGTTATAGGAGAAGATTCAATGCTGCGAAACTGGCAAAGGGAGGCTGCACAAAGTATTTAATGCTGGGGTGCCAATAATTGTGGCACTTGTTTTTGTTGAAAATAATTATAAAAGATTTCGTTTTCTTTGAATAAATTTATCTTGGCTTTTTTCTAACTTTTTTCAGTAATAGATGATGTTACTTCACCAAAAGGTGGATTTTTTTCTAACCCTTTTTTACAAATCTTTACAAGGGGTGCCAGTAATTGTGGAGGGTGCTGTACATGCGATGCAATTTGTCATTCCACTTTCATAGATCTAATCAATCTTAACGTACAGAATATACTCACCATGAACAAGTCAAACAACGTGACCCCCATTGCTGCATGCACGTGCTCCTCCAGGACTGGGTGGGTGTGGACAAATTGCTATAGTTAAAAATGAAAACGAAAACATATTTATAGCACTTCAACAGCACACAGCAAAGAATTACTACAAAATTATGCCACAGACGCAGCCGATCAAATCCAGTTAGCTTTAAGGATGCAGATGGTAAGATGGAGATAAAAGAGAGCCGGGCGATACCTTCAGAGCCAGGCAGGCCTGCTTCTGGGATTCCGCATGCTCCCTGTTACCCAGGACGTACAGCAGATGACGCATTACATCATGGTGAAGCAGGTCGTGTGACAGCTGACTGCTGTCCTGCGACAGCATCCTGTGCAGTGATGTTTAAACAATCGATTTATTTCTTACCTTTCATGAACTGCGGTCATTTCTTAATTTCTTAATCATCACAATTTCTAATTCAATCAGGCTCCTGTTCCGCAAAGAGTGACTAACGCAGCAATGGTTGATAGCACTTTATATTAAGTGCACTTTCACAATGCATTTATAATGCACTCATAGAAGTTTGAATGCAGCTTCATAATGTATTTATGAACATCAATAAGAAGCATGTAAATATACCTTAACGTCATGTAACATGATCAAGACAATGCAGGTTTAATATACGTTAATAACAAACATTGCTAACAATTTACATTAAGTGCACTTTCATAATACATTTATAATGCATTGACAGAACATTAAATGGACCTTCATTTTGAGGTTTAAACCTAAATGCATTATAAAGGTGCACTTAATGTGAAGTGTTACTGAATGGTTTTATGCAAACTAGCACATAAGAACCAAAGCAAGAGTGCTGTATCTCATTTACCTTATAGCTTTTGCTGCAGCTGCTTGTTGAATAAAAACAGGCAATGATGCCGACATGTTGATTCTTTCAGGATCTAAAAAAAAATTCATCTCAATAAGACATTAGTATAATTGCTAAAATCACTGTATTGCATAGGAGAAAATAAATACATCAATTTATTGAATCTCGTGCCACGTTTTCAGAGATGGTTGCATCTAAGAAAGCTCCTCATGCTTTGTACCATGCTGGAGACCGCTGAGGGACCTTGCAACATGCATGACACATGGCAGTACACAAAAAAAGAAAGTGCACTGTAATACGGCTTTCATGTCAAAGCACAAAGACTGCAGCAAACCTAGCGATTTTGCAATAGGAAGAAGGCTTGCTGTTTGCACAGAAGTGACAGGTGACTGCAGAATGGTGAAGGGAGAGACATGCAACAGTGGTAAAACAATGGTGTAGGAGAGAGTTTGATATCGGGAGAGAGTGCATAACTTATGTTAAATGTAAATATATATTTCTTTTTTTTGGGAGGGGGGGGCATAAACTCAAATTAGATATCGGTTGGGGGATGGGGGGGGGGGGGTACACATTCCCCCCCCACCCCTGATTTCTACGCCCCTATTTAAAATGCTCATATATGTATCAGTACATATAACCAAGTGCTGCAACAGACCTCATTACTATAGAAAAATTGATAACCGTATATTTGACACAAAACAGCAATACATCAATATTTAAAATTATTTAATATCAACCAGTAAAGCTGAACTATTGTATAAATTTTAACGAATGATACAAAAAAAATTTTCAGGCTAATTAATAGGTATAAAATCAGGGTTCAATTATTAAGTAATATGGTAAATTGTACATACTGGTCAACACTTACTGTAGTTAAACACCAAAAACTTTACAATCTATGTACATGAATTATGTGTATCCATTTCTATAAGTACAGTTGTATGAAGAAAAAAGGTAAAAAATAAAGACCTTTAAGGATTTGATATTGCTGTGGTTCTTTTTTCACTGGTTTCAACAAAGCGACTAGACCCTTCAGAAGAGCTGGTTTAACTTCACCATATGCCATTAAATCTCTGATTAATTCTATAGCTGAAAGAATCAAAGACATAAAAAGGTGAAAACATAATATTTATCTAACTAGCTACTCACAGGCAGATTTTAGTTATATGTATAATGTATCTGCAATGGGTTTATTTACATCAAAGATAACCAAACATAAATCAATAGATATCACTAGAAACACTGCTCATTCTTCAACAATAAGTCAATCAATTACAATGATATATGACAGCAACAGAGATACACTGTTGAATCTATAAATGATCAGCAAAAAAACATACATTATTAAATGTCCATACATTTTCTGAGCTAAATTGGACTAAAGTAAAATAAAATTGAAGGATGGTATGAATTTAAACATAACAGTACATAAAATTCCTTCTATGTGACTCGCGATGGTACAGTTATCTGTGCAGCAGTGTGACATCAATTTATACTATAATTTCCTGTCATGTCCGATGAAAGAGTTTGGCAAACTTATGCGCTGATGCATTTAATTTTTCATAAAATTCCCTATAATTATTTTAGTTAACTCACCTTCATATTGGACTTCAAGGTTCAATGACTTCAGCATATTCAACAAAGGCTCTGCAATGTTGGGATGAGCAGAATTCACAATTTTCTGTGGAAAATGATCAAGAAAAGAAGAATCAGATACAGTCATTCAGTAAAAATGGAAAAGTTGGATCTTCAGACTCAATCAACAGTGAGCCTTACATGTACAATGCGGAGGTTCTGCAGAGCAAGTTGCTGGGCCTTGGGGGAGGTGCACCGCAGCAAGGCCACTAGCCCTTTGCAGACCTGCTTCTGGTATTTATAGTTCCCATGAGCCAGGGACTCCAGCAGGGCACTGGCTGTCTCCTTGGTGTCCACAGATGTGGACTTGGCCAGACATTCCACGATGGCTCGGACTCCTGCAAATCACATGGAATTTGGGGATTGAGGGCAGAGGAGAACGAACATGTGTAACCCTCCACTCCAATTTAATTTGGATTTAACCACCACACCACTTTTATATCTAAATTATCCACCCCCAATATGAAACTGCACCGTTGAGTGAGGGAATATCACTACATTATAGAAATGCTGTCTGTTGGGATTAGGGTTAGTAGCGGTTACTAAAAGGCTTTCAAGAAAATGATCATGGGTTTGTACCGAAGCTTTCACAAATGAACTCCTTGTACTTCCGACCCGCATTGGAAATGATCTGCAATAGACGGAGGGCTTCTGTCTTATCCTCATCTTTTATCTGTTTCTGATTTAAGATTTCCAACAGAGTGAGAACCCCTCCAACTTCAAGGAACTCAGTTAGGTAACGGTGACTGTTGGAAAAAAATAGAATGAGATTAAAACGACATTAAAATAATTTCAGCTTTGAAAAGAGCATTTTTGCAGACGTTACGATTTTAATCACCTGTTTGAGGCCGAAAGAAACACAGCCACAGCTCTAAGCTGCAGCCCTAAGTATGTCCCAAACATATAGCTGAGAAATTCCTGTAAAGGAATGTAATTTCCAGTATTTTATGCCAGTAATAATGGTCTTGAATCAATATCTGGGCATCCATATTCATTGAAATATTCAGTCTTTTTTCCATGCTCATTTTTACGTTCTATTCTTAAATTTTATCTGGTATTCTTTTAGTGACGCTAGCTTTCATATAATCTAATTTTAATCTAATAGTGTTTTCTGTCTTCACGACCATAATCTTTTGTAAAACGTATATAAAACTGATGACTAAAGTAATAAAAAAATAACAAAAATACGTAAATTGTAGATTACTGCAATCAAAGAGAAAATAGGGTCATCGTTTCTTCATGCGCAAGATGCATGTGTAAGTACTGAGTCGTTCACTTAAGTTCCAGATCGTAATAGCGGCGAATTTCCCTGCAGAGGGAGACGGTGTCAGTAAGCCGCTGCCGTTAAAGGATACTTCAGCCTAACCCACGCCGTGAGTCTGGCCAGAAACAGACTGGCCGCTTGGGCGAAGCGCAGCTCCAGCTCCGGGCCGGTCTCCCCCAGGCTGCGGTCCACGAACACCACCAGCATGCGGCTACGAGTCGCCGCGCCACCGCGGTCCCATTCGCGGAGAAACTCCACCAGCTGTTTTCTGCTGGACATCACCTTTACCAAATACACTAGTAACACTTCTACGAAGAAAAAAACGGATCAAGTTAGGTTAATAATTATAGTCTCTAAATAGTACATTTTATCAATATGGTTAATTACGTACTCGGTTATCGGCTGAAAGAACTAAACATTTTCTGATAACTTCAAATTAATTTTGAAAGGGTGAACCGGTGTGCATTACTAACCAGTGGATAAGTAGATAGAGGTATATGTAGTGCATACAGTATGTAGGCCTACTACTATTTCCACTCACATCACCACTTTCCAAAGTACAATTGCAGAAATACTGCTGAAAATCCTACATTATCCAGTGGAGTGTTCGTAAATTAAAGCCTGTTGCTGAAAAATTAGGTCAAAAAACACCAAGACGGAGGTAACCGTTAACTTTAAATAAATTACCAGCGGGGTATGTTTAAAACGACTGTTTTGGTCCAGCGGTGTAGGAAAATGTGCAAACCCAGCAACAGGATTATTCACCGTTGCTACAGACGCTCTTGTGTTGCTGTGACGCGGGAATGTGGCTTCGTCCCTTTCTGGTAACGTTATTTATGGGAGACAGATGCCGCGCTGTTAGCTGTATAAATCTTTTTATCCCAGTAAAAAATAACTTTAGTATCATGTTAAATACGTTTTACACGCATTTCTGAATCTAACAAAATAGAGGTTACACTGAGCCAGGTAACTGCATGGATTTACCCATAATTTACATGCGACATATGCCTACTCATACTACCAGATTACAGTTTTTTTCGATTGCTTTGGGACATTTCTCAAATGACAACTAACATTTGCAAAACATCCATGTCATTTGTGAAGAGAAGAACATCATTCCTCGTTGCTTTGCAGAAAATGTAAATGATTTATGCAAATGATCTTGTACAACTGTCATCATTTGGCATAATTTTCAGTTGCTTTAGTCTTGTTGGTCAAAAACTATTATATATTTTCCCATTGTAATAATTTTACACCCATAATTACATGTAGATGATCATCATTTTAGCCAGCACATGCAAAACAGTTAAAGCCATCAAGGGGGGTGGCCTGGGGGTTAGCACTGTCGCCTTACACCTCAGGGAGCAGTGCTCAAGACACTGTCATGGTTTGCAAGTTCTCCCTGTTGTCGTGGTCTTTCCTCCGGGTGCTCAGGTGAATTGCCATGTTACTGCTTTTGTGTTATACAGTGCTGTGTGACTTTTTGACTCACCTGGTTAAAAAGATGCTGATTGTACTTTTCAGTTTAGTGCCACTGACTAATTCATTGGTGGAATTATTTGCATTTGAGATATGAGTTAATTATTTTGCGCGAGTTCGGGCTTTTTGCAGCTATACCATCATGTTGTGCTATATGCATGAATTATTTTGAGAAATGTTGTTCTAGTCATGAGAAGGTTAAACATGTTTCATGAAATATACCAATGTATTCGAGAAAATCTGTATTCAAGAAAAACCGGTATAAAAATAATTGATCATCCATCCATCTTTTGCATTTCATCCAGAACCAGGGCACGGGGGCAACAGACGAAACAGGGATACCTGCCCCCGCCCTCTCATCAGCCACCTCTTCCAGCTTCTGCAGGGGAATACCAAGGTGTTCTCAGGCCATCTATCCATCAATCCATCCATCCACCCATTATGTACCACTTTTCCAGGTCGGGTCGCAGGGGCAGCAGTCTAAGCAGGGAAACCCAGACTTCCCTCTCCCCGGCCACTTCATCTAGCTCCTCTGGGGGAATTCTGAGGTATTCCCAGGCCAGCCGAGAGACATAGTCCCTCCAGCGTGTCCTGGGTCTTCCCCGGGGCCTCCTCCCAGTGGGACAT
>JAODKE010000001.1:26202741-26223415 GCA_026779605.1 Mormyrus hasselquistii | reverse complement strand
CTCACCAGGGAGGCGTCCAGGAGGCATCCTAAGCAGATGCCCGAGCCACCTCATCTGGCTCCTCTCAATGCAGAGGAACAGCGGCTCTACTCTGAGTCCCTCCCAAATGACTAAGCTCCTCACCCTATCTCTAAGGGAGAGCCCAGCCACCCTGCGGAGGAAACCCATTTCGGCTGCTTGTATTCGCAACCTCATTCTTACGGTCACTATCCACATCTCATGACCATAGGTGAGGGTGGGAAAGTAGATCGACTGGTAAATCGAGAGCTTTGTCTTTTGGCTCAGCTCCTTCTTCACCATGACATGCAGCACCCGCATCACTGCTGATGCCGCATCGATCCGCCTGTCGATCTCCCATTCCATCCTTTCCTCACTCACACAAAACCCCAAGATATTTAAACTCCTCCACTTGGGGAAGGACCCTCTCCTTGACCCAGAGAGAGCACTCCACCCTTTTCCGGCTGAGGACCATGATCTCAGATTTGGAGGTGCTGATTTTCATCCCAGCCATTTCACACTCTGAAGCGAACTGCTCCAGTGAGAGCTGAAGGTCACGGTCTGATGAGGCCAACAGAAGTACAAGTGCAAAAAGCAGAAAACTGAGGTCACCAAACCTCAACACCCTGACTGCGCCTAGAAATTCTGTCCATAAAAGTTAGGAACAAAATCGGTGACAAAGGGTAGCCCTGGCGGAGTCCAACCCTCACCGAAAACGAGTCCAACCCTCCAGGACCCTGCTGAGAGTATAGAGCTGGTCCACTGTTCCACGGCCACACTGCTCCTTCTGAATCCAAGGTTCAACTATCCGACGGACCCTCCTCTCCAGCACCCCTGAATAGACCTTATCAGAGAGGCTGAGGAGTGTGATCCCCCTATACAGTAGTTGGAACACACCCTCCAGTCCCCCTTCTTGGTCTGCCAATCCAGAGGCACCACCCCCGATGTCCACGCGATGCTGCAGATGCATGTCAACCAAGACAGCCCTGCAACATCGAGAGCCTTAAGGAACTCCAGGTGGATTTCATCCACCCAAGGAGCTTTTTAACCACCTCAGCGATCTCCGCCCCAGAGATAAGGGAGTCCACCCCCAAGTCCTGAGACTCAGCTCTCAACTCGCCATTGAGCCCCACCCCCAGGCCTGGCTCCGGGGGGGGCGCCCAGTGACCTGTGTCTGGGCAAGGGAAAGCGTGAATCTATGTTTATATTCATCATCGTTCTCAGGCCGGCTGAGAGATATATAGGAGGCATCCTAGATAGATTCCCGCATCACCTCAACTGGCTCCATTTAATGTGGAGGAGCAGCAGCTCTACTTTTAGCCTCTCTGTAATGTCTGAGCTTTTAACCCTATCTCTAAAGCTAAACCCGGACACTCAGCGAAGGAAACTCAAATTCATCCCCGATCTGGACGGTGCAATCTACCATTTTCCAGATGAAAATCATGACCTCAGACTTAGAGTTAATCCTCATCAGCGCCACCTCACACTCCCAGTGCATGCTGCACAGCCCAGTGAAGCCAATAGGAGCACATCATCTGTGAAAAGCAAAGACATGATCCTAAGAACACCGAACTGGACCCTCTCCATCCCTTGACAATGGCTAGAAATTCTGTCCATAAAGGTTATAAACAGAACTGGAAACAAAGGGCAGCCCTCGTGGAGTCAAACACCCACTGCCTTCAGATATCCAATAGGGTTTCAAGAAACTGCACTGTGCTTTGTCTGCAAGCTTGCAGTACACCTAAGTTGAAGTGTTACTGCATCCCTTTGGGATTCTACCAAACTACACATATTAATATAATGTAATATTTGGCATGCTATTATACTGAATCGATTACAACATGTTAAGTCTTACTGAAAGAAACAAAACTAATATTGTTAAATTCTACACCACTACAAATTTATTTTGCTACATCAAATGCGGTGGCAAGAATTTTACCAAAACATAAATTCATGAATTCATCTTCCAGACATCTGCCCCAGGTAACAGAGGGTACAAGGTTGGCATGCCAGTGAACCGATATACACACACACAGACACACACACATAGCGAGAGAGGCAGTAATTAATTGTGCAATTTAGAGATGTACACTGAACAAAAATATAAACGCAACACTCTTGTTTTTGCGGTTGTGAGGCTGGTTGGATGTACTGCCAAATTGTCTGAAACGCCTTATGGTAGAGAAATGAACATTCATTTCACGGGCAACAGCTCTGGTAGACATTCCTGTAGTCAACATGCCAATTGCATGCTCCCTCAAAGGTTGCGACATCTGTGGCATTGTGCTGTTTGATCAAACTGCACATTTCAGGGTGGCCTTTTATTGTGGGCAGTCTAAGACACACCTGTGCAATATTCATGCTGTCCAATCAGCACCTTGATCTGCTACACCTGTGAGGTGGGATGGATTATCTTGGCAAAGGAGAAGTGCTCACTAACACAGATTTAGACAGATTTGTGAACAATATTTGAGAGAAATGGGTATTTTGTGTATGTAGAAAAATTTTCCGATGTTTGAGTTCAGCTCATGAAAAATGGGAGCAAAAACACGAGTGTTGCGTTTATATTTTTGTTCAGTATATTATACTGTAGCCTAACTTCATGTCTAGGGACAACAGGAGCAAGGAGCAATCTAGCATCCAGAGAAAACCCACCAGACATGGAGAGAACGTATAAACTGAACTCACATACAGAGCAGATGTGGGATTTGAACCCACATTCCAGAAGATCAAGTTACCCAAACCAAAAGAACATGAAAATAAATATGGATTTCTGTACAAGTACAAATACTTTCTAAAACTGTATATTATACTATACTGTTAAAACATGTATAATATTCATTTTTTCAGGTTGTCAATATTACTACTTATTGTGTTGCCTAATAACACACTCCATGTCAAGAGAGGGCGCGTTAATTATTTCTGACTGTTTCGAAATATTTCCCAGAAGTCAGTAATTTTAGCAACAAAGATTTCCGGGTTCCCTTTTCCGGTTACAGCTTCCGGGATTTTTCTACCATAATAAAAGTCAACCGGTAATGGGGGGGGGGGTCTTAACGAAAAAGATTAAATCTAATCAAAGGACCCTAAAAAATCGGACCAGACTCTACTCGCACCCCATGCTTCGCAAAATAGGATCCATACTATTAAGTTCCTGATGTGAATTTTTGCATCTGTACGTTTCAAGATCAGAATGACATCAATTTACACACAAATATTCCTTTACTAGTTCACAGATTTTACAAAACTAACAAATTTAGATAAACCATTCATCACTATTCATTAATGATGAATTTACGAGATTATATGACTTACTTTGTGAGTAATTAATACATAAGTAATAACATATTCCTATATTATTTATGTTACCTAGTAAGCTTTATGGCAGCGATATCGGTATTTACTAGCTAAAGCAGGTATACTTGTAAGCCCTAGGTTATTGTTTTAACATAGAACTTAATCAATGTGGCCCCTTAAAATCCAAGCCATAAAGAATTTTTTTAGAGATTTTACAACGGAGTTCGCATAATGCTGCACTTACAAACGTAAGCGTAGATAATATTAAAACATTTATTTTGAAAGGTTAAAACCGGAAGCAATGGGCTCTGACGTAACGTCTGTAGACAAACCAACGCTCCGTTGAAGTAGCATTTTAGCTGCCGGCAACAGAAATTGCCTTATGAATGCAGCAGATCGGTAGCCAACGTTACATCTAAAGCCATTGTGTTTTTGAAAGCGAGAGTTTTTCCGGAATCCATTCTCAGAGGAACATAAATACGGATCGAAAGCTGGTTTATATTGAGCGGCTGCTGTTCGAGCGAATGTAGCAAAGGCTGAGCGCTTCGCTCATTCATTTGTGGGACGGGACGGCGGACGACCCGTAAACATGTAAATATACATATATTGTATATAACATACATTGGTTTCACTGGAAAGTGCCTTAAGTACGTAAATTAGTACAGTTATCTTCTGTATAAGTTAGCACACCGTTTTGGCTCGCGTGTGTTAGCATATTAGCTCCTGTGACTGGTCTAGCTGTTTAGTTACGAACAAAGGTGTACACGGCCATTCAGAATAATTTCAGGAAGGCGTCACATGTGTAATCAAAATGTGTATAAATAATTTTATATTAAGATTTTAGACGCGTAGTGGAGGTAGTTTATCAAAGGCTGTCGCGGCTGCTAACCGTCATGCTAATCGCCCGTCTGGAGCAGCGCGGCTATTGTGCCTTACCCATCGGATAATCTGGTTTAGTCACTGTTACATTTGTTAAAAACCTGTGAAATTAGCTAAAGTAAAAAATATAACAGCCACTTCACTAGCTATCAAGCAAGTACAGGTTAGGATTTGGGAATAATTGGGAATAATTAGTAGTTCATGGGAGGTTGGGGAGTTTTCTGTGGTAGCAAAGCTGTCAGATGACTCGCAATGTGTGATGAGAGCCTTTGATGACACCGTCTGCCCTGGATTTTGGGTTTTGTGTCAGTATTCATTTCTGCTTGTAATTTAATTAACGTTCTCTTTCAGTACACGATGGCGACTGGTGCAGATGTACGAGATATACTGGAACTGGGAGGCGGTGACAATGATTCGGGACCCATCAGTAAGAAGGACATCATTAACTCTGATAAAGTAAGATTTCCGCCTGCATCTGATTGCATATGGTGCTGTTATTTTAACTATATTTTTTTCGCTTGAATATCTTGATGTGATGTAAATACTTATTCTGTTTACGTTTTTTTTCATGTCTTGTATACATACAGGGGTTTGTTTGGTGTTAAATTATACTGAATAATTAAAAGGCATCATTTGGAAAATATGATGTCCACTCATCTTGCATTCTGTGAGCTATTAATGTATCTAGCATTATATTGGTTAGCTTCATGTCACACCTGCCGATACATACTAAGGATGCCTTTCCTAAAGTGATCACCTAATGTTCAGTTTGGGACTCTTGGCAGTTCTAAAACTGTATCAACCTCATAACTGCTACTAAAGGTAGCAGGGTTTATTTATAAATGTACACTTCATTGGAGAAGCAATAAAATAGTGTAGCAGGGTAAATGCTGTATTCCCATTTTATTAAAGCTGTGGATGTTTGTAATGTTGTACCGTACATCCCTGCATTAATCAGTGTCGTTATACAGCTGTTAGGGGAAAACTCATTAAACCACAGACATAAAACTCAGTATTGTCATTATAGTGAAACCGTATTTTCAGGTATGTGCATGGTGTTTGTGTAGCTATAGACATTTTGGATTAAGATAAGGATTATGCACCCATCCACCCAATAGATTTTGAAACCTTGACTGAAATATACCAAGATAAGAGGTTGGAGAACAGTCATACAATTATTTTCACTGTTTGTATGTTTAACTATTAAACGTTATGTGTTCTGACTTTGCTTTGAGTGTAATGTATTTTTTAATGTTTCTAGAAAAAGTCAAAGAAGTCAACAGAGACACTGACATTCAAACGGCCTGAGGGGATGCACAGAGAGGTTTATGCTCTCCTCTATTCAGATAAAAAGTGAGTGCACTTTGTTTTTGCATTGAAATACGTCCCTGATCATTTTTACAATGCTGTATTATTTATACATTTCCCTTGCCTAAAAAATAATATATCTAAATATTTTGTCTCCTGCAGAGATGCTCCTCCACTGTTGCCTAGCGACACCACGCAGGGCTATCGGACAGTCAAGGCCAAGCTGGGCTGTAAGAGAGTACGTCCCTGGAAGTGGATGCCTTTCACTAACCCCGCCAGGAGAGATGGCGCCATATTTCACCACTGGAGACGTCTGACAGAGGAGGGCAAAGACTACCCATTTGCCCGCTTTAATAAGGTCACATTCTCAGTTCCCCTTCTGTTTGTTTGAAGTTGGAGTGTAACAGTAACAGTTTAATCACTGCTGCACATCAGAGTGGAAGGGCTTACAGATCACTTGTGAGTTAGAACTATTCATTAATGCCTGTATCTTAAGGTTGAAAAGGTAAATATCAGGAGAAAGTGGCGGCATGCTCAGATTTTTTTTTCCCCCATTGTATTTGTTGTGTCCTTGCTGTTTGTTTGCATTGTTTTGTAGGAATGAACTTCCAGCCAGTGTTGATGGTATAGTGTGAAATGTGATTTATTTATATTTTTTTTTAAACATTGCCACAAAAACTACAATACTATGGAGAAATATTAGCTAACGCTTTGCTTGAGGGTGCACAAATAATATACTAGTACTTTCTTACCAGAAACAGTGTTTTGTACTGATTCTGTGTTCATTCATCATTAATCAGTCATGTATTTCATGCAATCACTATGTTTGTTCATGATTTGTACTAGAGTAGTAACTGAGCTACTAAGTTATTTATGCCCCTCAAGAGTGTGACTGAATATTATAGTTCACACTAGTACAAATGAAAACAGCGTGATGGTTTAATTCCCATGGTTTTATATATCAGAGGATATACAAAAAATGTGGTCCTCACTGGGTCCTAAAATTATAAATCTAGCCACGGGTGAAAACCAACAAGTTTTAATAAAAGTATGTGAAATTGCAGAAGCCATGGGTGAAAAAAGTAAGCGTGCCCTTTGTTTCAGTAGCTGGAACAACCACCTTTAGCAGAATTAAGTGTGAGTAATTGATTTCTGTGTGAACTCATCAGCCTATACTAGGCATCTCCAAATCTGGACCTTGACTCCAAATCCAGGCCTTGGTTTCAGTTCTCCCAGGTAGTTAGTTTAATAATTACTGATTCTGATCGGTCAGAGGCTTCACACCTGACTGACAGGTAAAGGAAGGCTGGAAAACCAGCAGTGCTCGGACTTCGAGGATCATGAATTGAATAACCCTGGTCTATACATTGCAGGGGTTTTGACTCACCCTTGCTATATGTTTTCAGGTCATTGATGTTTGACAGCATCTGTCTATGTGCAGCCCTTTTAGGGTCCCTCTTACAGTGTCTCATTGGGGTTATGGTCTGCACTTTGGCTTGGTCAGGCTAAATTTATTTAATTTTGGAAGGACCAGCTGAATGTTATTTATGCCCAGGTAAATGAAACCATATAGCAGGGTTTCCCAGTCCCTGTCCTGGGCGGCCAGTTTGCTACACCATTTGCAGATTTTTCTGCTCAGACACACCTACTAACCCTGGTAATTTGCTGACTAACATGTTTGAGCAGGGAAATCTGCAAACTGTGTTGGATTCTGGCCCTGCAAGACCGGAATTGAGGAACCCTGCTATAGAAGTGTACATTATTTTTCGCATCACTTTCTGAAACATGAATTCATAGAGCTGCTTGTTGTTTTGTATTTGTCTACCTGAATAAATTGACTCATTCTGTCTTTCTCACTCTCTGCTCCCAGACTGTCCAGGTACCCGTATACTCAGAGCAGGAGTATCTCATGTACCTTCACGATGACGGATGGACCAAAGCAGAGACAGATCACCTGTTCGACCTCTGCAAGAGCTTCGATCTGCGTTTTATCGTAATCCATGACCGCTATGACCACCAGCAGTTCAGGGTTAGTGTGGCCTTTACGGGTGTTAGTGTGTTGGGAGCCGCAGTTCTGCGCTTACACTGTAGGGGTCAGAGGTGAGCCACTGTTGTGCTTGTCTCTGGACATGTGAAGACGTAAAGCAAAGGTGGCAGCGGCAGTGATATCACTACAACTGGCACTTTTGCGTCAGTCCCTAGAGATACCAAGCTTATGTGGCTTTTCATGGCAATGCTATATCCAAACTGCACTTCTGCTGTGGAGCTCTCTGTCAATCTGCATGTTGCTTAGTTGTCACACCTACAATCTTCAGGATGGGCCTTAATGGACTAATAATATTTTATTCATGCTTAGGGGAAGACTGTAGTTTTCACACCTCCCATTTTGCTTTGCATATGACCCAAGAGCAAATTTTGTTATATTATAGCGTAGTGCCCCTAGAGTGACGGGCCCAGTTGGTGAAGTCAAGGGATTCACAGTACCCACAAACGTGGGTACTCTGGGTTGTCTGTGAATGTGCGACTGATCCTGACTGTATTTACTGATACAGAAGCGGTCAGTCGAAGACCTGAAGGAGCGCTACTACAACATCTGTGCCAAGCTGTCAAAGATCCGCGCTGGCACTGGGTGCGAACCCAAAATCTACGTGTTTGACGCAGGACACGAAAGGCGTAGAAAGGAGCAGCTGGAAAGATTGTTCAACCGCACTCCAGAACAGGTGAGCTCCTGCCATTTCATGCTCTTAGGCTCATCTCAAGCGATGTCACAACTGATGTCGTTTGCCTGTCTGTGGTCCAGCCCTCGAACATCAACGAACTGAAATAAGGGTGGATCCGAATCTCTGCGACGTGAAAGACTGACGCGATCTTGCAGAAATCAATTACTTGTGCTAAAGGTGATTCTACCAGCCAGTAACAAAATGTAGCCTGCCGTTTTTTCGGGTTTATGCAGCTCTGTATAATGAGCCGTATGCTTTCTTCTAGTCCTCCGAACAGTATGGAAATAAAAATATTAAGGCAGTATAAATAATGATTTACCAAAATATGTCTTCAAACACTATGAACTGATATTTAAGTTAGTAACATTTCAAAAAACATTAGTTTGTGGGTAATTACTTTGTCTATTTTACCACTAGATGGCAGTATTTCTGCATAATTCATTTAGTCCCTGCAAAATCATTACTAGAAATTAAACCAGTTTATGCATAAATTTATATCGTCCTGAATATGTGCTCCTCCAGTTAATATTTGAACTTTAAATAAAACAATTAATTATTAAAGTATTTTTATCAACTTTAAAGAGATCAAATTCAAATGACACGTAAAAAATGCATGGGATCTTTAAATGAATCAATTCAGTATTTGAAATGTTATTGAAAGCTTTTTAAAAGCTACTGTGTTAGCTGTACTCTATATTTTGAAGTCTTAACCTTGGTGCTGTGTAGCTACGCTTTATTTTCAAATGATTAATCATCTTTCATGTCATTCACGCATTTCGGAGAGCATCTCTTTCCCAAGGAAGACAGTAACCACTTAACTCAGACGTCTGGCAAGTGAGCCAGCAGCTTAGCGTCGTGATTCACCGGCGCACAGGCTGTCAGTCGCCTTATCTCTGCCCTCCCACGGTATTTCAGCAGCGTCTGTCAGCCGTCATTAACCGTTTTGGTAGATCCACCCACAATTCAGACTGACATAAGAGGGTCATGGCAGATACATATCATTGTTATTTATGTATAGCAGTTTTTCCCCCTTATATAAAATAGTTTAAAGCAGTTATACTGTCAAATAGTTGCCAGTTTATTCAGAGCAGTTTTTTCTGTTGATTTTTTTCTAGCCCTTGTATTCTGTATCCGTCTTGCTGATCCTCCGCAATCTCCGCCTGCCAGTAACCTGTAGAATGAACTGATATTTACTCCAATCATGTAACACAGTGGATTTCCCTCCCGATCCAGGCTTTCCATTTGCATGCTGGACAATCTTTTGGATTAGCTCTTTATTAGCTGCAGTTAAACAATTAATTGACTGGCTCTGGAACAAATCTAGAAATAAAAATGCTGTCACAAGGTTTTTTGTGTGTGTTCCACAGTCCAAAAATGTGAATTAAAGTTCCCAAATGGTCCATAGGTGTGAATGTGTGTATGAACAGTGTGGTTGATATGCAATGGACTGGTGCCCCATCCTGGGTTATTTCCTGCCTTGTGTCTGTTGTTTCTGGGATTGGTTCTGGGCCCCATTCACCCTGCATAGGATAAGCGGTATTCATAGAACATGAATGAATGAATTGAGTATAGATTGTTTCAGGTGAAAATTCTCCAGTGTAAAAAATGAACTTGATGTTTACTGATATTTTATGACATTGTAATGTTTTTTTGCAGACATTGTTTTTAGTGTAACAAATAAAGCACAAAATGACATGATTTCTTCAGTGATGCGAATGGCATTTTATGTTCTTCTGTGTAATTAAGAAAGTAATATGACCCTCATAATCGAGTCGCGCCCGGACGTGAACCTCTGCTTGACTCGCAGGTGGCAGAAGAGGAGTACTTGATCCAGGAGCTCCGTAAGATCGAGACACGGAAGAAGGAGAGAGAGAAGAAAGCCCAGGACCTGCAGAAGCTCATCACGGCCGCAGACACCACCACGGAGATGCGGCGGGCAGACCGGAAGGCCACGAAGAAGAAGCTTCCCCAGAAGAGGGAGACTGAGAAACCGGTGAGCTGCTGTCTCCTTTCCCTGTGCTGCCCATGTAGGTGATGCAACAGCAGCTCACCTGGGGAAACGACTCGGGCCGCCCCCGTGATACTGGGGTACTACAGCCCCCACACACACCATTATTGTTATACCCACTCCATGCATCGCCGGCGACTCCTGACACCCAGATTTGTACTAACGTTTTGAAGGGGAAATGGATTTAAATAGAATATTTTTGTTCTCAAGACTTTAGCATGGGTTTTTACACTTTTATTTTTGCATTTACATTGAAAGACTTATTGCCGCAAATTGAGTGAGTTTAGTGTTGTTAACCGACAATATAAAGTAATGTAATATTTCCAGGTTAAATATATTGATACAACTTTTTGGTGGTAATTTTGCCTAAATAACCCATTATGGATGAGTGATACCCGTTTAGCATAGCTGGTTCATTGTGCTTGCAATCAATCAAGTTAAAGAGCTGTGTAAAGAGCTCTGACCACTACAGATGGCATGTACTCCTGGATGCTCTGTTACTCTTGGGTATCTCTGAATAATTTGGGCAACCTGTTTTCTTGAAAGGCAAACATTTTTAATAATTATTCAACACAATGCACTATTATTATTATTATTATTATTATTATTATTATTACTTTATAATGATTGAATGATTAAAAATCTGTCTACCAGATTCTAACTGCACAGTGCATAGCGTATTTACAAGAAAAGTCCGTTTTCATTATTTCTGGCACAAGAGACAAGCTGTCATGAAATAGCATAGCCAGACCTGCTATTGGGGACAGAATGTTTAACAAGGGGCAGGTCAAAAACATAGCAATTGGGAAAAATCCCATCTCCCACTCATGCAACACAATTTACATGCGACGTCTAATTTGATTAGAGAAGCCTGGATTTATGAAACTCTATCTACTAATTAAACAGCCAGGTTGGGGCTCAAACTGGTTACTCGTTCCCATAAACCACAAGGAAGAGCAAAAATAATAATGTACATATTTTGTAAGAGTGTGGAGTTTTCTCGATGTGTGGTTCTCCTAACTAAAGTAGTCCTCTCCTCCAGCTGATCTGGGTTTCTCCTGAGCACCTGTCAGGCTGGTTCGTTTGTACAAGGAGAAGGTGTTTGTTTGCCAGCCATGCACACCTTTAGATGTTGTTTTCCTGTACTCCATGTGGGTGTGATGTTTCATGTGCCAGGGAAATAGGAGATGGTATGAGGTATAAAGATAGAGGAGGCAGGTTTGATCTAATGAGCTGGAGCAGAAGTCCAGCCAGCAGTAACTCTGGCAGTGTTAATTTGGTCATTTATAATTGGTCAGAGGTCAGCGTCGCGTTACTAGAATGAGAAGTATCTTAAAAAGGTCCATTATCCAAAAGTCAATTAAATAGTGGCCTGTTTCCATCTGTTATGAATATTTCACTTGATATGGTGGATTTAGTTAAAACAGTAGGTTGGGTGTTTAAATAAATTTAGCTGTTTTTTTATGAAGGAAAGATGCTTATTTGTATCTGACCATTTGAAAGCATTAGAAGGTTGTTTTTTATTTGAGCATGATTCTCTGTTTTATAGGAAACTGGATGATCCAAAACACGAGTGACTCTTCTGACTCTTCAATTCTAAAATGATTCCTAATTTTTTTACTGCACGGAAACTCATAAATCTGGCCTTCCTCAATAAAAAAACAGACATAAACAGTGTAGGAGTTAAGTCAGCGCCCTTCTATTCACCGTTTGCTGTAAGCTTATTGTATCTTTAAATGTGCTCAGTTAGCCATTCAAATGGTTGAAAATGATGGCTGTTAGAATTTGAGAAGTTAGTTTGGATGTGACTTGCTGTATTTCTCCCGTTGATTTACCAGTGTTGTGGACCAAAGCTTGGTACAAATACATCGGGATGTGCACAGGTTTTGTGGTAGCGGTACTGTGTTATGAAAGTGTAGGCAGTTTGTGTGGGTTTGCCAGTCTAACCCCCTGGTCTTGTTCCTGTGGTAGGCTCTACCAGAGACGGCAGGCATCAAGTTCCCTGACTTCAAATCCGCTGGTGTCACGCTTCGTAGCCAAAGAGTAAGTAAAGCTCCTCCTCAAGAAAACCATTCCTCAAGTAAAGGTCATTTTTGCTTTTCAGTGAAATATTTTTATCTTTAATGTAAAGTATATTAACGTTGCAATGATCCTTTCATTTATCATACACAAGTGTAATTGTCTTTTTACAATCTTTTGTTTTTAATAGCCGAAGAATTCTTATCTAATCATATTTTACAGTCGATTTTTTTTTTGAATGGTCACAATAAATTTGGTTATTTCTGAAATATGGTTAGCTTAGCACGTAATTAAAATTCAAATAAGCATCCATTCATCTATCTTCTAGCTGCTTATCATGGTCAGAGTCACAGCGGGGTCTGGAGCCAAACACTGAGCCACTATGTCACCATAAAACATAACTATAGTGCAGAATTAGAACAGTTATATTCAGAAGATTTGTTACTTTGCTCTCATTAACCGAATGTTTTGAGTTATGTGTATGCTGTCAGGCTAATCTTTACAATGTAACTCAAAGCAAACAGCTCAGAGTGACAGGGGCAGATTACTCTCAGTGCGAAACGAAATGCATTACGGCTAAATGAGGAGCCTCGCTCAGATGTCTCTGATAATCTGTTAGACTCAACTTAACAAACAGGCTGCTGACATCAGCCTTGAATGCAGGACTCATTTTCCTTCCGCTAATTTTAAGATTCAATGAATAAACCTTGTGTTTTTTTTTGATTGCTGATTTCCCTGCTTATGTTGATGGATTAAACACTCAGTGAGTTATGCACGGCTTTGTGCATGTTCATTTTATCATATAGTTTGTTGCAACAATTATCTTCCGAGTGTTAGTTTTTTAAACTATATTTTCATAAAACTGACCTCGGTAATTAAAATCAGTTAAGATGCATTGTAATTTTTCTTGGAACAACTCTTAAGAGTTGCATTGCATCTCTTCATGAAATGCTGATGGGAGATATCAGGTTTTTTCGTGGTCTTGAGTTTTAAAAATGCTTTGGCACCGGAAAATCTTTTTCAGACCATTTGTGGAAACTCTCTATTATTAGTACCTGGATGAGTATTTTTATTGGCGATTTGGCTGTAATTATCATGGCAGTATTTCTGATCATTGCTGCATAACTCTTGAGTGAAAACACAAACTACTTTATTAGGCACATAAAGAAAACCTTCAATGTCTTACTTGTGCATATTTGAAAAGTAGCATTATAAAATGAGTTTGTGCAGTGTATAGAACTCGGTTGCTAACAACCTGACCCCATTTTTCATGTGCATGGGTATTTCAGCTTTGTGGCATTTTTTTTCTCTCCATTTCAGATGAAGCTCCCAAGCTCAGTGGGACAGAAGAAGATTAAAGCCATCGAGCAGATCTTAACGGAGCAGGGAGTCGGTGAGTGCAGAAGAACAAAGTCTGCCTCAGATTTCACAGCTGCCAGACTCCTCCTGGTAATGGTGTAGGGAAAAGTCAGAACTGTCACCTGTTAACTCGCGTCTGCTTCAGTTTTACTCGTATACAGCTAAAGCGCATACTCTGTGCTCGACCCTGTTGTTAGTTTTCATTGTTAGTATTAGTATTCCAGTGGTTGTCAGTACATTTGGAGAAAAAGCCTCACAACTCCCTCAACAATTATCCCCATTTATTTTGAAAATGGTACCATCAGCGGGTTGAGATACGCACAGGTTCTTGAAGGCACTAGACAGGGGTGGATGATACTAAAGCATTCTGTAGTCCAGATCTGCTGCTCAATCTGAAAGGCAAGGAAATTTTATGGATGGTAGCTACAAGCCAACAGAGCTTGAAAATGTCCAGTATGGTAGATTGTTTTTGTAGGGTTGAATGAAGAACACATTATGAAATTCATTAATTTAACATTACAGTTTTTCTTAAACTTACTTGGAATGTGTTACTTTGAAGGCCAAGGACGTTTAGACTGGAATGGTTCTCAGGTTATAGTTTGAGGCATACAGAGAATATATATCAAACCTTTTTTAGTAGAGAATATACATTATTGTTTCACTGCTTGCTTGTTGCAGTATTTTGGTAGGTCTTGCTGATAAGTTGTTTGTAAGGACTAGGTTAATTAGAGGTTCAGTTTCATGTTATTTCCAGCATTTAGTAGCCGTGTCTGCATCACCCCATCGTGTCTAGCTGGCTTAGTGTTCTAATCGAGCCGCCGAGTTCGAGATCGGCCTTCCCCAGCCAACGGCTATCGTTCCCCCACCGTGCAGATCTGAACCCCATGCCCACTGAGGAGATCGTGCAGATGTTCAACGAGCTGCGCAGCGACCTGGTGCTGGTCTATGAGCTGAAGCAGGCCCACGCCAACTGCGAGTACGAGCAGCAGATGCTGCGGCATCGTTACGAGGCCCTCCTGAAGGCTGGTGGCGAGGGCACCCACCTCGGCGAGGGCCCCGGTGCAGAGGGCTCCGCCGGCCCCGGGTGCGAGGACCTGAAGGCGGAGGCCAAGGAGCAGGTCATCGACGTGGTAGGAGCGCCGCTCACGCCCAACTCTGTGAGTACAGAGCATGCCGTCCCTTCCGGGCCTGTTTCCTGTCAGTCACCCCGCTCATATACCGCGTGAAAGCCGTGGGAATTGCTGGGGAAATTAGACCTTCCTGTCATCCTTACTATTGCCCGAAGTAGAATTTTATATAAATAAAATGTGGTGCAGGAATATAATCTTTGTACAGAAGAGAACAATATGGGGTTTAGGAAATCAGCAAGAGTTTAAGAGTGTCACACGGGATAGGTGGAGTGCAGCTTTGCTGTCCAGTGAGCTTTGTCCCTCACTCTCTGCGAACAGCCTGGCTAAGGGCAGCATTTACCGCTTACTGTTTTGCCCTGAAGGTCCTGTCACAGCCACATATTAGTTGAAAAGCACAAACTGTCCCCCTATGGGGATGAAAGCTGTCATTTTTCCTGCATCTTACTCCGGTGCTGTGTTCACACCGTGTAGAGCATGCACAGTGCAGCCCAGTGCAGTCCTGAATGCTGATTCTATCTGACTGCTGATCCTATGCATTATGCAAGTGAATTGCAGGATGGCAAATCCATTACTGATGGTATTTGGATGCTGCATTTTCAACTATTGCTGCTAAATATTTTCGATTCATCTTATCCTATACTATATCACACTGCTATCAGTCTGATATGTAAATAATAATAACAATAATAATAATAATAATAATGGTGATGATAATCATGGTTATTATAATTAATTATAATTATTATTAGTCAGTTGTTGCTACGGGAAGTACTGTACATTAACAGTCTCATTCTCACATGTGGTCAGTGCGATTATCCTGTTCCAACATACTACATACGGCCTCCATCTGAGCAGAACCCAGTCCTAAGTCTGTATTCATTCCTTTTGATCTGTCTTTATTTTTCCATGAATATTTCCCTGCTAGCCGCACCATTCCCTCATGTACCTGTTTTCGTTCTTCGTGTTGCTCTGCATGACCTCTCTCTATGCAGTGTTACTGTGATACCTCTGTATGCAGCACCAAACCATAAGAAATCTCCTGCACATGCATAACACGGGCTGAAAAAAGGTTATTATATTCTCCCATTTTAACCTGTTAAATTGCCACTCACTGTCGTTATTTCTGTTCTTCTCTACAGAGAAAACGAAGAGAGTCCGTCTCCAGTTCATCTTCTCTGAAGAAAGCCAAGAAACTTTGATCTGGAAAAAGAATCATTGCTTGGGTCAGGGGTGAATACATGGAAAGAACATTGACTAGCTAAATATAGGAAGCGCTGTTTATCATGCTGTGCAGGAACTCTTACTTATCTACAAGCAAACCGCAATCTCACGGCGGTCCCTGAAATTCTACCCTTTATTTGCTGGCAGATCCAGGTTCCTCGGTTCCTGTCTGAAGCTCCCTCTGCTTAAACCCTCGGCCACCACAACGCAGAACTGACTGACATTCCATTCAATTATCCCTTCCTCGTCGTGGCGGTACCTGAAATGAAGCTGGATGATCTGTAAATTGCCACGCGGGACTAATGGGGACACAGGAGAACAGCTGTCCCCGTTTAATTGAAATGCAGGCAGACGGCCTAAGTGGCTCTCCGAGGCAAATCAGCCTTGGCGACGGCATCTCCGTCTTTACACTCTGCGGCCGCCCCATGAGCGCCTTGTTTATTTTAGCTCCGTGACATTAAACCAGCGATGCTTTACTTTAGGACATGACAGTTCCTCGTGGAGGTGGAGGCTGGTGTGGTTTGCAATTTACTCTGCCCAGTCAAGACTTACAGCTCCATTTTCTACTGCAGACTAGCTTGTTGACACTTGTTGGCAGTTCAGCATATCAGCTGTCTTTGAATCCCTGTAAAGGTCACGTTCCCCTGAGCCAGGTTGGTCCTGGACCACCCCTTCTCCCCCCCCCATCCCGATTACATTTTCTGTACCGTTTATGGATTCTGACATCTTGTCAAATTTACGCTATGGTTTAATAAAAAAATCGTTTCTGCTTTTTAGTCTGTGTGCTGCGCTGCTGCATGTGTTGCTGCTGGAAAGCTCTGTATTACACGCTTTATTATAAGGATTCTTGTGTGTGAGGAGACACTTCAGCTTCACAAAGCTGCCAGAGGACATAGCAGCCCAGATCTCCTGAGGCAATGGCCATGGCTCTGCTTCCTTCTCTCGGTCTATTGCCTGTCACTCCTTGGGTGCCTAATTTATATTTTCAATTAGGTATAAACCCAACAGCTATGCAGATTAACAGTTGCCCCAAACGAGCTTGATGGGCTGAATGGCCTCCCCTCGTTTGTAAATTTCCTATGTTCTAAGGTAATGCGCTTCCAACATTTTGCAACCACTCCTCATTTACTCACTTCCTCAGTTAGGGTCTGTTTGCAAATTTGAAAGTAATGATTCATTTTCTGACCAATGTGCGGATTTATGACCTGACGGCAATGCATGCCAGAATGAGGGACATCTTTGAAGTGTAATGTACGAAATGCTAGGAATGTCCACTTCATGAAGATTAACAGAAACCAAGTATGGTAGGCTGAAGTGAAGTCGTAAACAAAATTGCGCTCACACCTAAGCTACCTTGATTTTCACTTTAGCGAACGACCTGGTTGTTGGAACGGAACTCGATCACTAAACAAGCAATAGTTGTACTAATGGGATCTCACATCACATTTAAATGCAACTTTTTTTCTAATTAGAATTAATTTAATAAGATTATTAAAATGCTGACTTGATCTCCTTGACTTGGCTACTGCAAATAGACCAGTTTAGATAATATTCCTACTGACAAGTCAGTTACATCATTTGTCCTAATTATGAATCTTTTCGCATGTAAATTGTATTTGTTGAATGACTAGCAATGCAATAGTTATAAACTTTAATGCTGAAAGCCTCCAATAAGCAGCAAAGGACTATACTGCTAATTCAAATCTACCAAAACGGAAACAGTACAAAGTACAAAATTGGTTCCCTAAATGACCTGTTTGCAATCTTAAAAAATCTGAACTTATTCCATACTTACTGTACTTTATTTTGTCTTCCTATGCCAAGATAAAAATAGAGGGTTTCGTTAGGCTGTGTTCAGTAGGGCGTGCTCAGGCTGGCTTTGGGCCTCGTGCCGGTGCGCTTGGTGCTCAGCGGTGTGTTGATGGAGTGGCGCGATGTATGTACCTCCTGCTTTACATGGGGATTGGATGAGGGCCACTGACATCTACTCTGACATATATTGAGATGAATGTTCCTCTCTGCTGAACTGGGCTTAAAGCAGAGGATTATAAAGACACGAGGATGGCTGAAAGAATAATAGAAAGTTTGAACATGGAAGTCAGTGATTGGTCTGGATGGAGTTTGCAAGTCCCTCTGTCCATGAAGGCTGCTTCTCATGCAGCGAGCTTTGTAAGGATATTTTGAGGCGGTCCAGCCCAGACAGGCTATGGAGGTGAGGCTCCATGCACATAGGCATTTCTCATGCAGCCTTTTCTCATTAAAAATACCTAATCTTCCTTCAAATGACATTTAAATCTGCTAGCATGGTTGACTCACACAACTGAGACCAGAGCTTGGTATGGCTCCTTGTGTGTGGAGTGTGCATGTTCCCCACATGTCGTTGTGGGGTTTATTATGGGTTCTTCAATTCACAATCCAAAAACATGCTGAGATTACCAGCATTTACCAACTTGTCCATAGGTCTGTGTGACCTGTGATGGGTCGGTGCCCCATCCTGGGTTGTTCCATGCCTTGTGACTCTTCTTTCCAGGATAGGTTCCAAATCCATGTGACCCTGCATAGGACAAGCAAGCGTGGAAGATTAATGAATTATTACAGATTATTTTTCTTGTACTTTTTGTTATTCTGACTAAAAGGATCAAAGATCTTTTAAAAAAAAAAATGGATTACTGTAAATCTTCGGAAAGCCTATTTTTCTGGACAATATTTCACCAAGACGTTATATGAGCAGATAAATAGTTTTTCCATGTTCTCGTTTAATGTAAATTTTCATTTTTGTTTTATTCTCTAAATCTTCGTCTCAGGCGTGGTCTTTTTTTGGCTTCAGCCTGAGCTGTCTCCACAGTGCCAGCTGTGCCCCCCAGCCCCCCCACACCTTCATCCTTACGCCTCCGTCTGCATCTCAAGATACCGCAGTTTATTCCGCTGCCCTTAAACGTCAAAGTGCAATGAGAACCCAAAGCTTGTCTGAGGGCTTTATGCCACTAAATGGCAGAAACATCCTAGACCACTGGAGCAAAACCGTTTCTTTAAACCACATTTCTGTTGTCAGGGTCTAATAACTAGACTTAACTTTTTTCCCTTCTAGGAGTAAGGTTGTTTTAGACACAACCGAAGATTTTCAAGTAAGCGAAGCAGAACTGTGAAGATGTACAAGAATGTACTTACAGGGACTTGAGGAGAACGGGGCTGTCTTGTCTCGAGTGATAGATGGTGCTTTCCGGGGGGTGGTCATCTCTCTCTCTAAACTGAGGTCACCCGGAATTACGTTCACACAACACTGTGTATGCGTTGCAATGTTTCAAGCAATGTAAAATGAGTAATGAAGCGTTCTCAGAACTGTGTGCTAACAAAACATGCTAGTAGTGAGTATGATCCAGGATTGTTTTTATATGTCATGGGTACAATTATCAAGAGAGACAGAAAGGAAAACTTAATGCTTAAAATAATGTAGGCAGCCTGCCTTAATGAGCAGTATGGTGGCTTCACAGCAACATCGCCCTGGGGCTGGAAAATGGATAAAATAATGACATTTGGCAGTATTATTGAACCTCCTCCTACAGGAGGGTTACCTACCTAAATAGGGAATTATGCACATTATGTTTGGCCGTGAACTCCAGACCAAGATAAGCAGTTAGAAGATGGATGGATGCATGTTTGTCTGTGCTGGAAATTATGGCTAAATTATTATTTTACTGCTTCCCATAAGCATTTCTTAAAGGTTTAAAATTCGCTTGTGTTAAACAAATAATCTGTGCAAGTTTCTGCATAAACAAGTCATCACATTATTTTATTTTACTATGTAATTACTATGTATGTATGTACAAAAAAGCAGTTTTAAATAAGAAACAAAATTTAGTCTCCCCATTTAAAGAATGGCCATGAAAGAATATTAAAACCGACAGAAGACAGAATTATATTAAGATTTATTATCTATTAAAAAATCTGACAAATTTTTCACATCTGAATGTGCTACAATGAATAATTAAAAATATGTAAAATCAATAAAGTGTTTATGGGTCGATAGATCAAAATCACTAGTTATGTCATCCTTTAGACTGTGAGAGGAAATAAATATTAGAGTTGTAGTCTTCTAACTACAAGGCATTGATGGCAGCTGAAAACAGGTCAAATTGATTCGCGTTGTCAATATTTCATTGTTGGGAACTGGCTCGTAAAGCCAGCAGTTTGATATATGGGGTATGTCGTTTGCAGAAAAAACCCCAATAAATGTATAATTTCTCCCTTGACAGAACACAGGTAAGAGCCAATCTTTCATATTCCCCTCCTTTTTTACTCTTTGCCCCGATTTCACACAGTCTTTGTGGACAGTCCTGTTCTTGTTAGATTATTGTCCTCCCATCTGACTCACCCAACCATCCCTCCTATCTTTATCTTCACAAAGCACTGACCCCCAGCGTTTTTTCCCTACTTTTATATCTGCACATCTTTTTATCCACCTTGTGTGAGCTTACCTATTTGAGGAGGTGTATTGGTGTAGCATTTATTCTATCAGTGATTTGGTCTTTAGCTAACAAAAATGCAGAATGCTGAACAATTACATTAAAAAAATATATGACATCAGAGGAGCGATGTATTCTTGCTGATGTGTAAATAATGATATCTACCAGGGGATACACGGAGAAAAACAAGGGGAACAGCAACGGGGAACAGGATACAATCAGGAGGCACAGAAGATAATGTAGACACACGTCTTTGACCTTTCAGTCAAGGGG
>JAODKE010000001.1:26189973-26202388 GCA_026779605.1 Mormyrus hasselquistii | reverse complement strand
TCCAGATGTTTGAATGTTACTTTTGAAAAACACTGAATGGTAACTCACTTCTTGCACTTAGTTTGATAATTTTATACTCGCATGCACACACACACAAATAATCATTGTACTGCTATTTTAATTCATATTCAATAACGGAACGACCAGGAAGATGACTAAAGTGTGCCGCTCCATAGACATGCAGACACTACATTTGTATTGTGTAATGATTTACTTTATTATTTTTAGTTTAGTGTATTTTTTTTTAATATATTAGTGTTATTTCTTATAAATTAAAATTTTTGAGCTGGTTAGCATGCACATCACAAAGCAGAGTGACTTCAGAGCATCTGTGGAGAAATTACAATGAGTGTAAAACAAACTTCTGTTTCGTCTCAAGGCTGCTGCACACGCAGACCTGCTTTCCCCATCTGTGGACCTTCTGCATGTTTCCCTTTGCAGCCAAAACAGCCGTCGTCTATGTTCGTTCTACTACATCAGTTTGCTAAACCCAAAACTCAAATCAAGTCCCCACACTGTCCAACTTGTCACAACCAAGCAATAAACATAAATGGACTCTTGATATTTCCCTAGAGCCCAGTGACATACAGCCACTTTGCATTTATTAATAACGAAGGAAATAACTTCGATTTCTAGTGCCAAGGAGCTGCTGGATAATGTTATTCCTGGCAGTGCATCACAAGCCAATGGCGGGATGCTTTGACGGCAGAGGTTAACTACCTCCTCTACGGGCAGATATAGGCATGCAAAGGACTGCCAGTTAGTGGATTCTGTTGCCAAAGCGCCCTGGCAGACCCTACTATAGATGGAAGTCCCATTTAAACGAAAAAAGATGGATCCAATCTGGCTTTGAGATTGCAGTTTAGTGCACTACAGTGCTTCTTGAAAGTTTGTGAACCTCTTGAGTAATTGAGAATTTTTAGATTGTTTTACCATGATTTACTTATTTAATCAGCACTAGTCTTTTTACATGAAAGAACAAGTTTATGTTTATCAATTTCATATACTGTACTTGTTTAGATGGTTTGGTGAGAATTGCCGTAGGTACAAAAGTAAGTGGATCTTGTACTGCATTATTAGGTATCGAAATCATAATTGAGTGCTTAATTAACCCATCAAACAGACCAATCAAATGAGAGATATTTAAGACAGAGTTTAAGACATAAGCCACAATGATTAAAACGGGGATAAAACAGAGATGAAACCAGGTAAACGATGCCGTGAGGAAAAGAGATCTCAGAGGACATCAGTCTCCAAAAGACTTGTGCTCCATCCATCTACTGTGAGGCAAATAATGTACAAAAGGAGTGCATTCAACATGACTGCAACTCGGACCGGAAGTGGATGTCCTTCTGTGTGTGCAAGATACATCTTCTGGATGCACTGGGATGCATCATCAGTGATGTAACCTGGTGTCACTGGGAAGTTTCGGGTTTTTCAACATCAGACACCCTTGCCCAGGCAACCCAGCTGAGGTTGATCAGACCGCAGTTTGCGTCCCAGCAGCAACTGTCCATGGATGAGCCCTCTTTATCCACAGCCACCTTGTGGCCTAATCTGCGGCTTCACATACGCATCGGGTGGCCCTCTTCTTAGCCACTCCTGTTAGGCCCAGTTGGCTGAAGACTTTGCAGAGTGATTGTCCTGCAAATCCTTTACAGCTCACCTCTATTGGCTCATAGTGAGTCTTCCAGCCCCCTTCTTGGCACTTCTCCACCAGCTTCTGGTACTTTACGCGTTTCCTTTCATTTGCCTCTTCCATCCACTCTTCCCAGGACACTGTCAGTTCGAGCACAATCAGCTGTTTTGTTGCCTCGGAGATGATGATTGTATCTGGCCAGAGTGATGTCATAGCAATATGCTGAGGGAACTTTAGCTGATTCCCCAGGTTGGCCTGCAGCTGCCAGTCAGAGGCTTTTTATAGGAGACCTGACCTTGTCCTTCGCTGTTGACAGGGTTCCTCTCTAGCTTTGACAAAGGCGATTCTTGTCTACGGGGCAAGATGGTGTTTGCCAGCGATGATACATAGTCACTAAAATATCCCCAAGAAACATAATAAAGGTAAAAAGATACAAGGTAAAAGTCAACCCAAAAAAGACTTATAGAGATTTGCAGACCTTTCTTCCTGCATCTGGGGTGCATGTGCATGCTTCAACAATTATAAGACAATTGAATATGGCATTTATAGACGGGTTACTAGGAAGAAGCCTCTGCTCTCAAAAAAAGGATAAAGCTGCACGTCTCAACTATGTGAGATAGCACCTAGACATACTGGAAGCTTTCTGGAAGTCCATTTTATGGACAGATGAGTCTGAAATTGAGCTGTTTGGTGAAAAGCTAACACGACATTCAACAAAAATAACATCCTCCGCAGGGTGAAGCATGGTGGTGGGAATGTAAAGATCTGGGGCTGCTTTTCTTTCTCTGGACTTGGATGGCTCCACATAATCAAGTGAACAATGAATTTGGAGACCTATCAAGAATTTCTTGAACAGAACCTCATGCCATCAGTCAACATTGGGTAAGTCAGAGTCCGGACCTGAATCCAATCGAAATGCTGTGACTGGACCTGAAGCGCCAGTTCAGATGTCCCTCCAACCCTACTCGACTGGCTGAGTTCCGCCAGGAGGTATGGGCAAGAATCGAATCCCCCAAAGCAGATTGATCTGTGGCCACAGAAGACGTTTGATTGACGTAATTGCTGCTAAAAGAGGTGCCACATGCTATTGACCTCAGCAGTTCTCATATTTTTGTACATGTGAAATCACAGTTTTTGCTAAATCAATGACTTTTGTTAAATAAATTGTGAAAATATGTCATGATTTTTATTTGTGTCCATTATTTGGGATGTCTATATTACAAATTGTGGCTTAGATATGCACTGGCTAAGATTATATTGATATTTTTTCTAAAAATTAGAATTATATCTTCAGGGTTTACAAACTTTCAAGCAGTATTGTACATTATGCTAGTTATAATGCGCTATGAAATACAACACCAGAGAGCACTGCCACCATACAATGTTTTGGCTGTTCTAGTTTTTCTGATAAATCAAGGTATGCTTTTTTGTCACAACCACCAAAAGAATTCTATAAATTGTTGGACATGTTAGTGATTTAATCTGCAAACCCACAAATGGACCTTAAAATTTGTGATTTGTAATTTTATTCACATGTGATCCTGACGCTGAGACAGTCTGGTTGATCCTTCGCTATTTGCTGTTTGTTTGTTCCTGTGTCTCTTTTGCCTTGTTTCACCATCATGAGGCATTGTGGACCTCATTAAATACCACGGGATGTGGGTCCAAGTCTTTCTAGAGCAGTGTTTCTCAACCCAGTCCTCAGAGAGCTTCAGACAGTCCACATTTTGCTCACTCCCAGCTCCTAACACACCTGAACCAAACATCGAAGAACAAATCAAGAACATTGGGTTGGGAGTTGGGAGGGACCAAAAATGTTGACTGTCTGGGGGTCCATAATTACTGGGTTGAGAAACACTGCCTTAGAGTAATATTCCATTCACCAAGGGTTGCTACTGAAGCAACATTTCCTTTAGGCCCAGAAGCATCAACAAACACATCACAATGAAGTATCCAAAAGATCCTTCACACCGGAGGAGAAGCTGCTCATACTGTTGAACTAAAACTGCATCATTGCATCACTTCTAGCTACACGGCCATTCGCGATAACGTGGCAGGTGGGGGATATACACTCCGAGTTAAATGTAATTTGAGTGAAGGAACGTGCTTCTTGGTTATCACATTAGCATATAGAAAGCCCGGACAGAGCTGGGAACTGTGCTGTTAGATGTGTCTGAAGTCTTAAGTGAAAACCTCCAAAAAGGACAGCCCCAATTCCTCGTGGAGCCCAGCTACTAATGGCTAGTGCAGGGCATGGCCACCCATAGTACAGTAGGCATTTTCATGTATGTTTTCCCTTAAACATAGTCACACCAATCTCCTACAACACTTGGGGGCCAGATGTAACATCTGTAACCCAGCCAGTCGTTACTGTTGTCTCTGGAGTTCATTAATTGCCACATATATTAGCCTTAGCCACTTATGGACTTAGGGTGTCTCATACCCGGCCCACAGTCCATTTAGCTTTCTTGGTTATTAAGTTGGTGCTCTGTAGTGACCCCCTGTCGATGTCCCTTGCCTTTTCTGCTCTCTTTATCCCAGAGAAATACATTAGATTGGGGTTTGTGGCAAGCTGCATGAGATGGAACCGGAAGAGGACATGGTGCTGTACATTAGCTACAGGCTGTCTGCCAGGGAGACAAGGTAGAGCACGATTAAGAACGAGAGTTTGGCTTTCAAGTGGGCAGCCCTCCCCTTCCGGTATTACCTCCTGTGGCGGTACTTCACCTCCCCCCCCCGCACTGACCTTGCCCACTGTCAGTGTTTCCACCACAGGGGTGTTATTTGTCTTTGCTGCCCTTTAGCTCCTAGGTGGCCCACCAGCTTTGGCAGGACCTATGTCAAATTACCACAGATAATAAAATAACCTTTCCTGCGATGGCCTGGCATCCCACCCAGGGTGTCCCCAACCACAGTGCCCTGTGCTGCCTGGGACAGACTCCATGTGACCCTGACCAGGATAAGCAGTTAGAAGATGGATGGATGGATAAAATAACCTTCTGTTTTGTCCTGATGCTGGAACGTGCTCAGACCTACTCGCCCTGTTGGTATAATCTGAGCCTATCATCTAACTACCATCTAAGAGAATATGGATTTCTGCTATATAAAACACAAACCTAGATTGTAAACAGCATAACAAAATGGTTGAATGTAACCGTCTATCCTAATATTATTAACAGCATTGTAAATATCTGTTGCTATTATTCTCAGCGATTAGTTTTGAGGTTATTCGGAGGATACAGGCAAATCACCTGCCAGTGCTAACCTCCTGTTAAGCAAAACCTATAGGCACATAAAATGTGACTGCAATCACATTGCTGGATATTAGCAATGGCTAATAGCTTTCACTGCTGGAAAATGGATATGGCATTGTATTAATTTTATTTATCCATTCTCTTAAACAATCACGTGCTAAGCTGGTCTGGATCAACCACTTCATCATTTTAGGTCAGAAATTTATCCATTAATAGTCAGTGCAGATGAGATGACCGTTCAGTTACCTTTCAAAGAGTTTAAGGGCTGTTCTTTCAAAAGCAGTGCAGCTTTTCATTAGACTTGAAACAAAGACTTTTGTTGTTATTTTAATTGAGGGTTAATTATTTGTGATATTAAATTTTTTTAACTATTTTAAATTGTGGTGTTTAATTTCACAGTTACTGAAATTTACAACATCCCTCCAAATTATTTTTAAGACTGTAATATGATGACGGTTTCAGTATCTATCCACCGCGGATGTGCGTGACAGGTGTGAGAGGGAAAGACTCGCGGAGGTCAGTCTGGAGCTCTGACACAGCTCTCCAGCTCGCCGACTGAGACTAATGGGTGCAGTCAGAGACTGGAAACCCAGTCACAGCTGGCCATGCCTCCAGTGGAAATTGATTACACATATTATGCCCCTCGACATTGTTTCCAACATGGTTTATACTCCATTTACATACTTGTACTTCCATTTTCAATCATCCCCATTTCTGTTTAAAACTCAGGGCCGAGATTTAAGCAAGTTACGCTCGAAGAAAACCAGACAGCAGAAATTGAGTTTTTTTTTCTTTTTTTAAAGGATTCAAACACTTTATTAATTTACAAGTACAATGAAATACTTGCCTGCATTCCTCCCTACAAGCTTAAACAAAATATAACGACGGACAAATAAATAACTAACAATAACAGTATAGTTAATAACATAAATATAATACACAAATATAACTGAAACATATTTAACATTATCAGTGTGACAGACTTTATAATACGTTTTCTTATTTTCTTTAATGCTCTGCTTGTGTCGTTTAAATCCAATGTGCATAAAGAAGTTGCCATCATACCTGTATTACCACGCGTGTCTATGCATTACGGCTACGCGCAAGTGCACCCGAATCCTCTGCACTGCTGCCGACGGTTCATTATCCCCGAGTCCGTAAAACCCGCCCCGAGGAGGGATGACAGCCTAAGAAGCGACTCCATGGCCAAGAACCACCCACTATCGACCCGACGCGAATCACAGAGCCATCGGAGAGCGGGCTGTGGCTGTAAATGTGTTCATTTGCAGAAAGAGGTGTACACCACCTGTGCTTTCGGAGGAGAGAGGTCCAGGGAGAAAGACAGATTACCGGTGAGCCCCAGACCAGCAGGTCCATATTTAAGCTGTCCTTGTGTTTTATAGCCTGAGATATGAACCAGCGGCTCTTCGCCCAGGGGCTATACATCAGTGTTAAAATGGCAGATTATTGTTAATGAATAATATTTGTGTTCAGCACGTGCTGCAATGGACAGGTGGAATCACTACATCCCCAACACGTTCTCACAATGTGTCTTTCAGTCGCCAGTTATATTTACATGTTATCATTCATTTTTTTCCCCTCTGCGGATTTTCATATTTTGAAAAATTTAATTTGGTATCTCATGCATAGCTGTGCTTAAGGCCTTACTTACTTACTTATGATCGCCACCCTCAGGTTCAGAGTTTCAAGTTGTATTTGTCACATACACAATCAGACGTGGTACATGTGTGCAGCGAAATGCTTCTCCGTACAGTATGCAATTGTCTTAATCTCACCGCACATGTATATAATGTAAATTGTATATGTGTACAGTGACAATAAAAAGCATTCTATCCAGGATTGTGCTGAAGGAAGTAAACGATACAAAGGAATATAGAACAACATAAAAGTTAGGAATAAAATCGTAACATAAAATGTAAAATAAATAACATAAAGGAACTAACAAGATGAAACAACTTGACAAAAATTGACAATGAAAGTATAAGTGTTCAACGTTATTAAATTAACGTGCAATTACAGTACGGAATGATAAAGTGCATAAAGTGACATAATAACACTTTATTGATCTCCGTGGGGAAATTGTCTTTTCGCATATCCCAGCTTGCTCTCCATGACACACATGTAGGTGACAGCAGGCTTGGCAGTGAAGGGCAGGCAGCTATAGTGGCACTCATGAAGCTGGGGGTTAGGGGCCTCGCTGAAGGACCCACAGGCATGTGACTGTTCTGCCGAAGCGGCGCTCAAAGCGATGGCATTCCGATCACAGGCACAGAGGATTGCAGTAATTATTTAAACACTATGCTGTTTAAATATTCCGTCTGATCTGTCCTGCAGTCTATAAAATGTTTCTTGTGTAAATTTATTCGGACCTTATCGGCATTCAGGACACATGAAACAATACAAAATCACTTTGCCTTGGTTGCATGTACAAATACTTTTGCCACGGATTATTAACTATCGGCACAGTCTGATATGACACATAACATTCCATAGGAGTATAACAGCGATAAGTCACCTTAAATAAGTTTGAGACATTGCTTCTCATCGTGTACCAAAGTGGTTGTAAAATGGATGAGATGCAAGCCAGAGCAGCAAGGTACCAGACTTTTGTTTTAAAAATCAGAGATGTGCCAAAGAAAAACATCCTTCCTGATCTATGACGGAACAGAATCAGGTTTTTCCGAAAAGAAAAAAAAAATACTGTACCTGTGATCTACCCCATATAATTTATCGGTTTGAATCTGGAGACTCAAACTGCATGCTTCCTCTTCTGACTCTCTACTCAGAGTGTTCAGTACAATGACCCAGTGATGCTTAATAAACGAAGAACGATATGCAGTTATAATTGATATCTATCCGTACTACTTCCAAACGCTTATCCTGGATATGGTGACCGGGGCCAAGTGCCTGTGCCAAACAGCAAAGGGCGCATGGTGGGGGTCACCCCGGGTGAGTCACCAGTCCGTCATCGGACACATCCATGTACAATAACCAGATACCAGTCAAAGGTCTGGACACACTTTTTGGTGACACTTTATTTGAGGGGCACAAATAATGTAGTGCACTATTTCTTATTTTATTAACTAATCAGAAATGAAGCATTGGTTAAGTACTGATCCCGTGTTCATTCATCGTTAATCAATCATAACGTTTCATGTATTTCAAGCAATTACTAGATATGTTCATGATTTGTACTTAAGTAATAACTGAGTTACTAAGTTACTTACACCCTCTCAAGTAAAGTATTACCCACTTTTAATGCATTTTGAGGCATTGAAGTAATGCATATCAAATATTGCAACGACCAAGAGTGTTCAACATCTCAAAATTTTCAAAACTTCAGACTCTTCAACATACCCTCCTTTTGCTGCAGTTACAGCATTGCAGACTCTTGGCATTCTTTCAACCAGCTTTCAGATGTAGCCACCTGGAATGCTTCTCCAAAAGACCTAAAGGAATTTCCATGAATTCTGGGCGCAAGTTGGCTACCTTGCACTTACTCTTCGATCCAGCTCCACTCAAGCCATAGGGATTATGGGGGACTGGTTATCTCTTTCCTTGTGTGCAAGATAATTTACTGCATAAATATGAGCTGTTTAGCGTCATTATCTTGTTAAAAAACTAATGATTTTCAGGAGCTGTGTCCAGAATCTTTGTACACAATCATACAGTATAGGAAGTTTAAGGACACCAGTTAGACCCTGAAATACATAAGAAAAACTTTCAAACAGGTAGCAGGTCCACACTGAGTCACCGAATTACCCCACAAGCTACACCAGTAAGGACCTACATAGAAGCATGACCTGACAGTTTTTAATAAAGGACCATATTGCTGCGGATCAGTCAGCTTGTGAGCTCAGGGTTTTCACTGCACACTGAATGAGCCTTGGAACAGCTGCACACGAATACTCAGGGAAACTGTTCAAATGCAGATCAAGTCATAGCCTTTATGCAAGGAAAAGAAATTTGGACATGAATGATAATTTTAATACCATATAAAATGTAAAATTATATCATTACATTACATTATAATAACATTATGAGGGACTAAGTCTGGAGCTTTCAATGTGAAAGAATGTTCATGCCAGAGATCCACCAGTATAATTCTCAAGACATGAAATCTACTTACATGATAAAATGAAATAATGTAGAATTAATCTAAATAAACTGTATGCATTTGTACATACACACACAAAGACTTTATTAGGTATCCCTGTTTAGCTGCTCATCTAGTACATGCATCAAATACTAGAATGGGGAAGAAAGGTGATTTAAGTGAATTTGAACACAGCTTGGCTGTTGGTTCCAGATGGGCCGGTATAAGTATTTCAGAAATTGTTGATCTAGTGGGGTTTTCACACAGAACAATCTCTTGGGTTTACAGAGAAGAACATCTATTGAACAGCGGTTTTATGGGCAAAAATTATTTGTTGATGGCAGGAGTCAAAGAAAAATGGGCTGGGTGAAGCTGATAGAAAGGTGACAGTAACTCAAATAACCACTCGTTACAGCTGAGCTTTACAGAAGAGTATCTCTGAATGCGCAACACGTCAACCCTTGAAGCAGGTGGGCTACAGCAGCAGAAGACCACACTGGGTGCCGCTCCTGTCAGCAAAGAGCAGGAAACTGAGGATACAGTGGACAGGGCAATGCGCCAATATTGGGCAATGGAAGAATGGAAAAAGGTTGCCTGTTCAGACGAGTCCCCATTTTTGCTGACACACTCAGATGGTCGGGTCAGAATTTGGCACAAACAACATGAAAGCATGGATCCATCCTGCCTTGTATCAACAATTCAGGCTGGCGGTGGTGGTGTAATGGTGTGGGGGGTGTTTTCTTGGCACACTTTGGGCCCCTTAGTACCAAATGAGCATCATTTCAATGCCACAACCTACCAGAGTATTGCTGTTGACCATGTCCATCCCTTTATGACCACAGTGTACCCAGCTTCTAATGGCTACTTCCAGCAGGAAAATGCACCATGTCATAAAGCTCATATCATCTCAGACTGGTTTCTTGAATGTGACAATGAGTTCACTGTATTGAAATGGCCTCCACAGTCACCAGATCCTAATCTAATAGAGCACCTATGGGATGTGGTGGAATGGGAAATTCAAACATGAAGGTGCAGCCAACAAATCTGCAGCAACTACGTGATGCTGGACCAAAGTCCAGCGGAATGTTCCAAGCACCTTGTTGAATCTATGCCGCAAAGAATTTTGGCAGTTCTAAAAGCAAAATGGGGTCCAACCTCGTACTAGCAAGGTAACTATCTAGTCAACTATCTGGCCAGTGAGTGTATACATACCCACATCCATCCACCCATTTTCCACACTACTTCGACATGCATTTTTCAAAATGAAGAAACGTACATTAAGTTATAAAGTGTAATGAACTCAGGAAATACATACATTTAAATATACAGCACAATTGCTAATTTATGGACATCTTTGTCTTACTATTTGAATATTGTAGTTATAACAATTTGATGCACATGAAGCAAATATTCAGAAAAGATTAATGGTAGTTTAGAGGTAATTGTTTTCTGATCCAATACAAGTCAACAAAGCACTACATGGAAGAAATGAATTAATAATTCTCTCTAAATATGTATGTCTTATGGTAGATAAATAAAACAAAATAGTATAATAATAACATAGGGAAAGCATTAGAGAGGGCTACAAATTTCAGACGCCTAATGCAAATACTCTAAATAAATGGTGTGCTTGCCAGTAAATAATCTAATTTATAACACAAAATTAATTTACTGGTGCATAATGCAGTCTAAATCCCATGCAAGGCCTTTCAGGCTTAGCACAGTCCTGTACTGGATAAATGGCTATGGAAAATGGTTGGATTATTTAGGGAAAGTACATTAAACATTAAATGGGAAAAGCTACAATAGTTGTAAAAAAACAAACTACCGTTGTGAGAAAAAGTCTAGCTGTCTTTTAATTGTTTTTCTCTTTTCCTTTCATTTTCATCAGCTGAAGGGGACCTACCTCTAACAGCAGTGACCCTTCAATCAAGTGCCACTTCATCTGAAACAGGAGAGCCGACACAGAACCGGGGCATTATCCAAATTAGCAAAGCGGCTCAAAATTACCCATCAGTGTGCTTAAAACAAACCATTTTCTAAAGCAGTAAATAATCATGAAATTTTACTTGATTTAAGTGAGATTTTATCTTTCTGTACTGTATTTTCTGTTAAACTGCTTACATTTTTCGGGGATGTAGGTATAAAATGACTTGAACCTGTGAGTGTGTGCATGGTCTAGGTCCCCAGCTAGTTAGCCTGGGAGCAGGTGCGTTGTGCAATAGTGCACAATCTAATTGAGTGGGATTCCTGCAAAAATTAAACGACCTTTGCCCACATCCTCTAAATGACTCAGCTCGTTATAATTCCAATGGAGCTGCCCCCTTTCCCAGTGTCATGCGGCCCTTGCATATACAAATATGAGGCTCTGACCCTTGAGAGGTACCATGGGATTATTACATGCCTGCCGTCTCCCAAATGGTTATTAAGTGGCTGTTGGGGATGGACATAGCGGCTAGCGCGTGCTGTCTGCTAGCGTGACAGCTGCGTCGACATGGCTGCTATACGCTAACCGCTACCCCACATAGCTCTTCATCAGTAGCGTACAGCCCTGTGATTGCAATCAGATGTGGAGGGGGGGTGGTTTTTATGAATATGGGAATAAATAGATCTTTCCACATGCTGTATTTCAAGGGCAGGGGAACGTTAATGAAAAACTATACATCACAATCAGTTAGACAATCCTATTCATAGGGTAATGCATTATAGTCACTATTAATAATACTGGTGAAATTACAGTGAAACACTATTGTTCAGGCTTAGAATAGGGGGATTAAGGATGTTTCCGGTGCTTCTTTCCGTTTCTGAGATGGATTTCCAGCTGTTTTCCACAGGGTGTGTTTTTATTACTGTTTCGTGTTGTCGCCTCAGGTTTCAAATAAACACCCATTTCATTTAGATTACATTGAGCTGCAGGATTATAGGCTACCTTTGGCTCCCATCGCCTTTCTTCCAGCTCACCTCGGCTCTGTAAAGAATATGCGCTTATAATATATAGTATACAGTTATAAGTAACTGCATTTTTAGATCACTCATTTTTACTGAGGCAGGGGGCAGTTTCTTCATGGAAATAAGACAACATTAAACAGAGTAGAAAAAATGGGTTTTTTCATACAACTTTGAAGTGTGGCAAATTTGGAGTGCAGCTGAGGTCAACGGTCATGCCTTCTTCCACCAGCTTTATGAAAAGGCAGTTTGTCAATATAGTTGTCCACTATATTTCATTAATCATTCATCAAAGCATTTTTAAAAGTGAATAATTATTTAAAAAAAAAAAAAATTCATATTTAACCATTTCTATAGATATACTCAACAAAAATATAAACGCACACCTTTGTTTTTGCTCCCATTTTTCATGAGATGGACTTAAAGATCTAAAATTCATTCCAGATACACAATATTACC
>JAODKE010000001.1:26175812-26189873 GCA_026779605.1 Mormyrus hasselquistii | reverse complement strand
TTTTAGATCTTTAAGTCCATCTCATGAAAAATGGGAGCAAAAACAAAGGTGTTGCGTTTATATTTTTGTTGAGTATATATTAACCCATATTAAATTACAAGTGAAAACAATACTTAAGAAAGACATTAAGACTTTTATGTCCCCAGCTGAACAAAACAGTGATCGAAAACTTTACACAGGTAAACTTACCATCTGTCAGATAGCAGTCATTTATATTACACAACAAAAACCTAAAACGATTTGCCTGTCATTCTTGCGCCAGAATCATATTAGCATTACCAACATATTTGCGACTTCTTGATAAAAATGTCAGTAACAGATGAAGTCAGCTATATAACTGTGTCTTTTTTTAGCTTTGCATTCTGCTTTTTCCTGTTTTCCATTCAGCCTGCCTGCCACCGAAGGGATCAGTCACCGCGTATCAAATCCGCAGAACATGGCGGACGTACGCACACACCAAGGTGACAAGCAGCTGCGATCAATGGAAGGCGAAGGGATTACTAATGGTGATAAAACACTGGAGCGCCTATCAGATCGGAAATGACTTTCCAGCGTCTTTTTTGTGCGTTCGCTACAATAGATCATCGGAAGATTCCAATGTCACAATGAAAAACAGGAGAAAACGACTGGTACTACAATCTGTAGCACTTTTTAAATCTTTGACAGCGAAGGGATTTTGTGAAATCCATTATCTTGTACTTTTCGTCTTTGATAAGACCGTCCCCTTAATCTGCCTTAATTGATATATCAGTAAAACTAGATATTTAGGCAGTTAGGGGAAATGTTTTAAATCTGATGTTGAAAACTTATAAAACTTGTAATGAAAGAGGTGATGCAAACATATTGCCGACCATAGATCTGAGACCTATTTGTTTGTCAGCTGATTTTAATTCACAAACATTTCCCAAGTCTTTCAGGTAAAATGTAATCATATGTAGCATATATCAATATGTGCTTCTTCAAAACTGTTCTTTCCGGAAATAAAATGCATCTGAAGTGAAGGTTCGCGAGAACGTCCGTGTTCCACCAGATGAAATAAATAATACACGACATTCATTTCATAAACCGTGAAGGGCCGATTTTGGAGCATGTGATTAACAGTCACAGAAAAACTGTGACCTACATACTGTATATCAATAACATTTTATTAATAAAAGCGCAAAAAAATAAGCGCAAATTTTTCAAAAGCAAAGAAAGTGAGTGGACATGACTATATATCCCCAGATGTGTTCTGTGATCCTTGATTCATTCCTTAACAAAAGTAGCATATCAAAGGAAAATGTACACAGCCCTTCTCGGCCTAAGTCTGAGGCCCCTACCCAACTCAATAAAGGAAATACTTTGAGACGTCTTGCTATGACGTATTTTCAGGGTGCCTTTTGCTACGACTAAAGCTAACTTCTATACTTGGTGGCCCGAGAGCTCCACCAAATAAAACCGCTGTCCTAAAATATCAACCGAAAAGTACTACTGGTGAAATGTCTTCGGAGCCACCCACCCCAGGTAAGTGATTAACCCAGTTCTCCCAGACCATTTAGGAACGCAAACGCAGAATTATTATAGCCAATGGCTAACTGTTAACCTGCATGCTGACTTTCAGCAGAATGAAATTAAGTAGTAGAGCCATTAAAGAAGGGTTATATGGTGTGCAAAGTGCTAGGCAGAGAGGACGATATACACTGTTTCTCAGTCTCTATCCTACACTCATCCTTTTAGGAGATGCCCAAAGGTACCAACTCTCCTATAATCTACAAGCCTTTATACTTATATTCATTTTCAGTTCCAGGGACTTTTTCTATCAAATTAATACACCACTGATGAGGTGAACATGAGGGTGTCCTGCTAACCAGACCTATTTAGTCTCTTAAAATAACTGGATTGCCCTTCCCATATCTTCTCTTGAATACATGCGCATATAGACAGTCATTCTCAGTTCACGCTATACCCTGGCAGTCCTGGTAGTTTTAGTTAAATGTCAAAGGTGTTGAAATTACGGCCTAGGGCTAGCGGTGCACAGTGTTAGCCAAGAAGAGGTTCCAAGCAATGTTGGCAGTTTTATTCAGCTGATGGGGGTTAATTTGGAAGAGGAACATTCCAGATTCCTTCCAGGAACTGACCAATATAACGGTGCCAAACAAGACCTTGGAAGACCATGTCAATTCAACCTCTGATATCTATTTATAAACAAAAAAGGCAGAATAATGAATTGAGCTGATGCTCACATGCTGCTTAAATTAACAGGGATTAAGGAGGATTTTAGCATATGTCAAAGTCTACCCTGATATGTTTACCAGGTAGTCATGATAAAGATTTTCTGGAACGCTGGATTAGTAGACACAGAAGTTTGCTGTGTGGAATCATTAATTATGGAAAAGTTTCACAAGTCGTTCTTCATCTGACAGCTACTTAATTTATTAAAGCATTTTAAAAGTATGCTGGCTTATTTGGTTTCAGGTTTAATTTCACCTAATTCACTTCACCTAATTGAAGTTGCATTTCCTGCTTTAAGGTCCACCAGAAGCATTGCATTATTTTGAATATGTGAGAAATTGATTTAAACCCTTAATAACATACATCAATGACAATGTATATATCCACGTTTCACTTGTATGAAAATGCATTGCAAAATGTCCTTACAGCGTACTGGTTTCTGTAGTTTGAAATCTGAAGTTGCACTTGCTAACAATGAAGAAGCAGATATCCAAAACTAGTCAATAGAGAACGACCATTTTTCAGTGAAATGTTCTTCACAATCATTTACGTTATTTACAGATAGTGTAAAACAAGTGCACGGTATTTTAATGCTTGCTAATAATTAAGATTAGATCATACCCACTGAGTGCAAAGCATTAAATAGTCCTCAAAGTACAATTTAGGCGATAGAGATTGAATCCCCATCCTGTCTCCTCATCTGCTTACTAGTGCCGGTTAAACAAGCAGAGCAAAGTGCATGAATAAATATTGTGCTGTAATTGATGGGGGTGGTGAGGATACGAGGTGATTGGTGTCACATGGGGGAGAGATGCGGTGAAACGGGATGGGGCCATTTGACCCCCTTTGCCGGTCCTTTCTGGGCATGATGTTCATCTTGGTGTCTGGTTGGTAAATGGATCCATCCATCAAGGCCATTCAGTTGGCAGATCACCGGGGGCCAGTGACGAACAATGGGGATTGCTCACTGGAGCACTGGCACATACACGGCATGGCTGACAGGACCGTCTTATAGAGTGAGGCTTGGTACTCGGGACCCTTCACTTTCTGTGGGTTTATGGCTGAGGTGAAGGAAGATGAATCATCTGAGACGTTCACCAGTGGGTCACTGAGGGTCATCCTACTGTCTAGAGCTCTTGTGGTTCATTTTAACATCCCCGTTGGACATGATTATGATTTTGAAAATTTTACAACATGCATTAGATCAATAAATCTGTCAATTCTGAGTTTAAGAATTGGATTTCATGAGATACGTAAACGTTACCTATAATATATAGAGATAATAGAAAAACAACCATGTTTGGATATTGTTGCTACAACAGGGGGGGTTTTATCCACATGTAGATGGAATTTTGAACCCAACAGTTCAGCATGAAGGTAATTTGGTAATGTTCACTGGCTCTTTTAGGAATAAGATGTGGCGCCCGTTTGTGTGACCGCTGAGGTTCGATGCACCATTACACCCTGCTTTAGAGCCACCACTGAAGCTGATTGACTATTGATCCACAGACACCATGTAATCTTGCTGCAGCTTTATAGAAACAAAGTACCCTTTACGGTCCGGTTGATCCAGTAGCCAGGGCTGCCACGGAGCACAGAACGTTTCTGTGAGTCCGGCGAGAAACCCAATAACCAACTGAACGTAAAACATCTTCAATTTCTACTCTCACTTGTTCCAGAAAAAAAATACTGTGCAAAAGTCTTAGGTAGTCAAAGAAAATGATGTTTAAATGATCTTCATGTTGGTGTAAAACTATGATTTTATGTCTTTTCGAAGTGTGTCATCTTAGCCTTATATATAGTCGTTGAAATAATTGTTCTAAATCATTGTAATCACAGCATCATTTATGATCCCATTTCTGTGCATCAAGCAACCTGGGATAGATTCCAAGATGTCCACAGCCCTATAGGGGGAGCTGGATGGATGGATGCATGGATGGATGGATGCATGGGTGGGTCTTTTATTGGGCCATACATTTTTCTGGAGTAATTTAGACTCATGGGAATCAGGGAGAAAAGTTTCTTTATCTACTCTCTACAGGGCATCTGGCTGATTTCAATACAATTAGCAATATCTAAGTAGCTATATCATAAAAAGAAAAATGTACTTCAAGCTCATTTTTTAATATTTCAAGCCTATTTCCTTATCCATCAATTTGCCAGAATACCAATATCTGTGTTTAAGTATGATGGACATATAATAAAGGATACATACTTGATTTGCACCGGAAAGTTCCATCCATCCATCCATTTATTTATGTATTGTCCACGTATCCTGTACTAGGTCATGGTGAATCTGGAGGCTAGATGTGAGGAAACTCAGGGCATGAGGCAGTGCCCACATGACATGCCGCACCAACATATCACAATTCACATGCAGTCAAACACTATGGACAATTTAGAGCAGTGTTTCCCAATCCGGTCCTCAGGGACCCACAGTCGGTCCATGTTTTTGCTCCTCCCAGGCGCAGGGAGGGAGTGAAAATGTGGACTGTCTGTGGGTCCCCAAGGACCAGATTGGGAAACACCGATTTAGAGAATTCAGTACACTTAAGTGCACATATTAGGACTGTGGGAGGGAGCTGGATTGCCCAGAGGAAATCTGAAGGAATATAGAGAAAAAATGAAGACTTCATCCTCAGAGTCAGGGGTAAGGTATCCAACCCCACAATACTGGAGGTGTGTGAACATTGTGATATCCAGTGTACTTCTACAGTCATAACCTCCATTACAGAAGTTCATTTAATGACCTTAAAACCAGATACGTTCTATGTTGTAGTGCAGGCCAGAAAAAAACTCAAAAAAACTAAAAACTACACAAGAAAAATCCATAATCAGTACTTTGTTTCACACAAGTCATGGCAGCCTGAGACTATCTAGATTGGTTTTATGACCTCTGTTACGGATAGATCCACCTAGGTAATATCATGAAAATAGTCAGCGAGAAGAATAACCATGAAAGAGATTATATAAAAGCTTACTATGCTACTTAGACTTTGATAGCTCTTTTCGCTGCTGCTACCTTTGATCTGATATGGCAATTGCTCAAAACACTACATGTATAAGCACCTGGCACACTTCCCAGGGCTGACGCTTGGTTTTCTGTTACCCGGTTGAATCTATAATTTTGCACCTCTTTGCTTCTTTTTGTATACTTAATGTAAACCAACATTAACCACTAAACATGCTACATGCACATTTATCAAATTCCTTCATAATCATGCTGCAGACAATATGTCCATTTTATGAACAGACATTTGTTTATATGATGCAGAGAAAAGTCATCGCTAAACCGAAACACTTCTGCTACATTTTTTAACCGCTCCGGTGTGTGAAGATCATATTGCTATTGATGGCACTTTGTTCGCTTTCTAATGCAATCTGAAAAATTAATTTTGGGTTGTCTGTGAAATTTATAACAATGAGTGGTTCTGAATCATTGGATCTTATCTTCTGTGCAAGCTCCTGGTTCATCTCTGCACTATAAATGAGAATGGCAGGGGAATGCCAGTGCTAGGGGTGGCGATTACAATCCCAATACCTGTTCATCCACTGTAGAGATGCATAATCTGTGTCAAGGGTGAATCACTGCCCCTGGGGGCAGCAGTGCAGGGATGTAAGGATCCATTTCGCCACAGGGCTGTACCTCTTATTTGATTTGGGGCTTGGGGACAGGCTGAAGCCCCGAGCACTTGGGACACGTCCTGGGGCTCTCTGGAATCTATAATTGTTTAGATGATACATCATAGGGCATAACAAACACTGTCACGATTTAGATATGCATTTATAGCGCAGATTGAATTTCTTAGGCTGTCTCTTGTTAGAAATGACGGCCAAAACAAGGCTTCGGAAACCTCGGAGAATGGGATTATCATGTGCGAGTGGCAGAACTACTTTGTTTGGCTAAGCACTTGGCTTCCATTGGATCAATCCAGACAGTGACTGACAACTTGTTGGCTAAACAAAGCTATCTGTGTGTGTATAAAAAACAAAACGTATCATGGATATTAAGGGTTATATTCTCAGGATTTCTTCATTTTGTAATGGGTTTTGTTGTAAGAGGGTTTAGTTTTGCTTTCAGGTAATTTTAAGAAACATTTTATTTAGTGTGAAAAGTGTGCTATTTAACTAGTAGTGATAACGTGTTTTCATATACTTTTAAAATAATTGAATTAATCTAAAACTGTGACATTATTTTTAGTGTGATTGCCAGTATCTAACATCACCATTGCACCACAAGCTGGCATCGTACACAGGGTCTACTCTGAAATTGCATGCACTCCCCAGTTACCCACTCGCAACACCACAATCGTGATGTTAAGCTATACTTATATGCTGCATATGAATGTTCTATGAATGCATTATGAAGCTGCACTGAATGTTCTATGAATGCATTATAAAGGTATTATGAAGGTATAGTTAGTGCAAAGTCTTGCCGGATAAATTGATAGAGATTAATATTGGCCTTCGGGGAGAAGTTTCAGACTTCAGCAGAACAATGCAAAGGAGATTTGGAGCTACTTGGGGACCAGTATCATCTATCTGCTAACCTGGAGGTGCAGGGAAGCTTGGAGAGAGCTAATGAGCTGAATCTGTTCTTCAGCAGATTTGACTCTCAGTCATTAGTACAACCCTCCCCATCAGGGTGCTGCCAGGGTGGGCAGCCCCCCCCCCCGCCCTCTTCTACATCTTCACGTCTGTGTGATCCTTCCCCCTCTGAGGATACCACCCATGAGGCATCCAACTAAATTCCTCCCCCCCGAGGGTCAGCCTCTGCTGACGAGGAGCAAGTTTACTAAAACTTCCCGTTAGCTATTCACATAGATGGTACTGTTAGCAACTATGCTTTTTGGGAAACATACCTCAGGTAAGGAGAGAGCTGAGGAGACTCCGTGGGGGCTGATGGTTCGAGTTCCTGGGTTCTGAAGACATGTGTCAGCCAGCAAAGACACATTCTCCAGCATATGCTCTCCCTCTCCATGAGCCTCAAGTAGATACTCCAAATACGGATGACTCCGGGTGTCAAAGAGGGGGCGCCCCTTCAGCCTCAAGGACTTCACCTCTCACATCAGAGGCTGCTCCTAAAACTGCTCCATCTCTTGGTCACAGACCAAATGGACCAGCTGTAGTTTACCTACTAGGTAAAAATTGAATTACATGCTTTACAGAGCTTCTTCCCAGTAAGAAAGGCCGGCACTATAGAAAGGATTATATTCTTTGGCTTTTCTAGTGCCTTCAACATCATTCTGCTTTTTCTGGCCTGACAGCAAGCTTGGGATGATGCAGGTGAATGCCCCCACAGTGTCTCAGATCATGGATTACATTACTGGCAGATGGAAGTTCATGAAGTTACAGATCTGTATATTGGAGTCAGTGGTGAGCGACACTTAGGCACTCCAGGGAACCGTCCTCACTCCCTTCCTATTCACCCTGTACACCATGGACTTCAAGTACAGCACCAGCGCATGCCTCTTGCAGGAGTTACTCTGTCGGCTCCTCTAGTGTGGGCTGCATCGACAACGGAGATGAGTCAGAGTACAGGAACCTGCTGGAGGACTTTGTCTTGTGGTGTTGGGAGAACCACCTGCAGCTGGACATCAGCAAGACAAAGGAGCCAGTGGGTGCTTTCCAGCTTTCCCGGGAACCTCCATCCAGCAAGAGAATATGGTCGTACAAGCAGACTGCCTGGACAACACAGCTCCAATGCAGAAGAAAGGTTACAGCAGGCTTTATCAATATACATATCTGCATATTTACATTATATATACTCATAAATATTATGGCAATATTTTTCTATTTACTGTGGTGTCAGTTATTATCTCAGGTTTATTTCATCAAGGGAGTATCCCAAGTTTGTGGTGTTTTGGAAAAATTTAACTTTAAGTAGTGAGTGAAGGTTATCTGTATTTTTAACATTTTTCAATTTATATACAATTTCTAAAAAAACACCAGCACAAAATGTCCTTGACACACAAGGATTTGCTGGAAACTGTGATAGCACATTATACAAAATATATACAAAGATATATACAAAAATGGACAAGGACCCTGCTGTTTGGTTGCTACTAGTTTTTCTATCTATCTATCTATCTATCTATCTATCTATCTATCTATCTATCTATCTATCTATCTATCTATCTATCTGTCTGTCTGTCTGTCTGTCTGTCTGTCTAGTAGATAAGTAGATTGATAAACTGGAAAATGTTCCCTTTTCAGATTGATTGACTTGAAACGCATGTTGAGAATTATTCATCATGGAGCAGGCATGTGGAACCCCTCAGAGAAACAGCAGAACAATCCTTCACTGTAGGCGGACTGGTGTTGTAATAACCCTCTGTTACAGAGAGAGGCAGATTGGCTGTGACACTGACAGCTTCATCCAGCCCTCGAGGTTGTCTCTCAGCTCATTTAGTAGAAACCTGCCCATCCAATAAATATTTCAAAATCACAGACAGATACTATAATAATTACTGCCAGAACAAAAAAAGTAACAAAAATGGGATTGCGTGGACATTCCTAAATGATAAAGGCTTATATTTTGAGGGCACTTCTCCAATTAAGACATTCTGCTGTCCACTTAAAAACTCAAAATATATTAATAGAAAAACACTCTCTTGCTGTCTTAATTAGGCAGTTTTTTCACCCTACCTCCAATCAGCTCAGATACCGTTACGTGGCTCCACACACACTCACTATCCTGACTAGATCCTATTTTAGTTGTCATGTTAAGTGACTCCAGGGGCATACAACACATTCTGGTTGATTAAGACATACCTAAAGGATAAAGGATAAATCAAGAAACGTATTAATCAAACCTGACTGAACCAAATATTCACTATGAAAACGTGAAGAGGCACTATAACATGTTTGTTAGATGGCAGGCTCTCTTAATTCGCCGATGTTAACAAAATGGAAATTAACAGGCAGAGAAAAAGATTAAACATATTATGAAAGCACACCCCTTGAGTTTGAAGGAGAGGCACCTAAATCACCTACATATTTTACTGCTACACCTATGTAGCATCCAGCCACCTATCCATCCGTCTACCCATCCATCCATCCTCGTTATACTCATTATCCTCATAAGGGTTGTGAGGTTGTCAAATCTGTATAGCAACATACAAGTGAGGCAAATAGCACAATACAGATGCATGGCTGCCAAGGCGTAGACAAGGTGTAAAAGCAGCTAGGCTGAGCTTCCAATAAATGCCCAGTAACACATGTAAGTAGTGCAGGAGCATGAGCTGCTCTATATCATCCAAACAAAGCAAGAGTCTAATAAGACAGGTATTCAATCAAAAGACACAGTGCAACAGTAAGAGCATTCAGGCAACATGGAGGGTGGAAGCTAATTGAACTGGTCCTGCAAAAGATCTTCAGGTATTTCTTGAAAGTTTTTACTCACTCTTATCGTCTTAAATAAAAAAAAAAATATGATGAGAATTTTTAAGAATTTAAAAAATTCTTAAGAAAAATTGCCTGCTGTGGTAACACAATAAACCTTGTTAAATAAATTTAAAAAGCGTGCGCCCAAACAGTTCAAGTATAAAGATCTACTCCAATGAAAACAAAGAATAATTATATTAGTAGTTATGGTAACGCTTTACTTGAGGGGACACTAGTAACTTAGTAGTACACACTTACTTAATGCATTAATTAATCAGAAACTACGTGTTTGTTACGTACTGATCCCATGCTCATTCATCATTAATCAATCATGACTTCATGTATTTCATGGGAAAACCTATATTAGTTCATGATTTGTTTTTGAATAGTAAGAGTTAAGTAAACCTTGCCCCTCAAGTGAAGTCTTACAATTATTAACTAAGTAGTTAAGTGTTAACTAACAGTGCCTGAATGATTGATTAATGATAAATAAGCATGGAATCAGTATGTGTATTACTTAGTTACTGGTTAATTAATGCATGAAGTACTACATGATGTCCCCTCAAGTAAAGTGTTATATACAGTGCATTCAGAAAATATCCAGACCCCTTTTTTTAAAAAAAAAAATAATACATTGTCGTCTTATGCTATAACCATGTAAATTCATATTTCCCTAATCAATCTACATTCAATACCACATAATGACAAGTAATAGCAATGAAAGTAATAACAGAGTTGTATTTTTTTTTTTTTTTTTTTTTAAATATCACATTGACATTCAGACCCTTTGCTGTCACACTTGATTTTTAGCTCAGCTGCATCAAATTTCTATTGATCATCTTTGAAATGCTTCTACACCTCGGTTGGAGTAATAAAATAAAATTACATTTATTGTTTTGAAAGGCCTATTTAAGACCCCACAGCTGACGATGTATTTCAGAGGCAAAAACCAAACCATGAGGGCAATGGAATTACCTGCAAAGCTCAGACACAGATGAAGCAGAGATCTGGGAAAGGCTACAAAAGAATTTGAGAATTGATGGTTCCCTGGAGCACAGTGACTTCAATAGCTCTTGAAAGGAAGAAGTCTGGAACAATCATGACCCATCCTAGAGCTAGCCACTCTGAACAGCTGGGGGGACAAGGGCCTTAGGGCCTTAGTATGAGAGGTGATCAAGAATTCAATGGTTACTCTGGCTGTGCCATAGCTACAGCCTGGACTTGAACCTAAATTGAACACCTCTGGAGAGATGTGAAAATAACTGTCCACTTATAGTCCCCACCCAATCTGACAGAGCTTGATAGGGTCTGCAGAGAAGAATGACAGGACATCCTCAAATCCCAGTGTACAAAGCTTATTGCATCATATTTAAAAAGACTCTTCAAAAAGATGTTTCAAAGTACTGGGAAAGGGTTCAAATACTTATGTCGGTGTGTGTCAGTTTTTAGTTTTAATAAATTTCCAAACAATTCTAAAATCCAGTATTCACCATGGTGTTTTCAACATCATGGTATTGAGCATACATTGTTGAGAAAAAAAAAAGATTTCAATCAGCAATCAAGGTTTCAAAAAGGAAACTCGAACCTGGGTCCCAGAGGTGTGAGGCAACAGTGCGAAACACTGCACCACCATGTCGCCCCATGCAACATAACATAATGTGAATAAAATGACGGCATCTGAATACTTTCTGAAAGAACTGTACTGTATATACAACATAACCAAATCTATGCAGATGACAAGGACACACTATAGAAACACTGTTAGGAGCATCACAAGTATTTCATTGCAAAGAAAAAACAGCTAAAATGAAGAAAAAATGTATCGAAAGTTATCAAAAGCACAAGTGTTGATTGAATGAGTGCCTCTTTAGCACAAGAACCACTTTAATGGAGACGATTGCTTTACTGGACACATCTATCTAAAGTAATCTCAAACACCACTACCTTTAAAGCATTTTTGAAAATTGCTCTAAAGAGGTTCATCCACTTTGTTCAGATAGAGAACTAGCTGTAACCTCGAAATGGCTACAATTCAAGGATCACTTTTTAGTCCCATTTGAGATGTAGGGTTATTAGTGTAAGGACTGTGAACCACAACACAGGGGCACACACAGTGTTTCACTGCATTGCTTTATACAGTACATGCAGAAGTACGATATGCTCAAATTCCAACTTGTATTATTGATGGTCTGAAGTTCTGATACTTTGCGGTTTATAAATCCTTCATTTTGTTGTTGCTTTTTAATGGGTTAATGGCTTGTTTATTTAAAGGCTACCAGGCATGTTCTCTGCCCCACATTCTTAGAGTAATATGATTCAACTGTGTGGTGGGATTGGAGCATCGCTCGTCTTTGGAAGGTCTGACGGCGCGGTGAGGTGACTGCACAGGTTCCTGTCAGCTTCCTCTCACTCGATCCTTGTTCTCACTGGTTATTTATAAGGGAACATGTTTCTTTTTCTGACCTAGTGAGCTTGGACACAAGCAGCTTTTTGACAGTCCCAATTGCCTGTGGTGAGACTTGTTTTTTTTTTTTTGTTTCTTCAATCCTTGCCAAAACAACATCTCCTTGTTTGTCTTAGATGTTTTCTTTTCCTCCTTTACATTATGTGGTGAAACTTCCTCCCGTCTTCCCTTTGCCTTGAAAAGTGGAAACGCAACAGGTTAACAAATAATTTCAAGTTCACTCTTGACTGAAGAACAGAATTCCGCAAGTAATTAAATGATTTACTTTCGTTTTATTTTATGTTACCTTGCCCCTATTTATTCAAACTTTTACCTTTTCACCCATCTTATTAAGAATCTCCAGAAATCCTTCCATGTTCATACTTCCTGCTAAAACAACATTACGATGTATTTGAGCAACTGTAACCCCTCTGCAATCTTGTACTAGATGAAGATGAAGATATGGATGGATGGATGGATGGATGGATGGATGGATGGATGGATGGATGGATGGATGGATATTCATTGTTAAGTTGACTAAGGTCAATACACATTCTTGACTATTCGAATATTTAAATAAGCATATGAAGGACGAATTTAAACTATACAAAAAAGTTTCGCTTATCTATCCTCCTTTGTCATCCTCTTAATCCTCCTGCAAAGTCGCAAATAAATCCTAGTATATCTCCTTATCACCTTGTCTGTCACACCCTCACCAAAGGCCATTATCCCAGCCAGTCACATTATTAACATAATATGGTTCCTACACTCTTCATCGGGTCAGTCAAATTCCAGATTGTTCATTTAGTCCGCGTTACTTCTTCCGAAGTCCTCCTCATTGACTTACCTTCACATTTTCTGTGTAAAACCAACAATGAGGCTTAACACGATCACTTTGGCTTTTAGCTATGGTTTAACTCAAAGAAATGCCACTGAAGACACCAATTCAATAATCAGTTATATTAATATTTACATGTACAAGTAAACGCACCAAGCCAGTAACAGACTTGTTAACTTGCCCCTGACGCTTTGGGTGCACAACCTGGTTCTCCAGATATGGATCATTAGGGGTTTCACTGGTTTCAGCTGATAATTCCATGGAAGAAAATGAGTTTCTGAAGGAGCTCTGAATTTTTACGGCCAGGACCCGTAAACCAAAATCATTGTCACCAAGTTTTGAATGAACCAGTATTGACTATTAAATCCCATCCGCGTAAGATTTTAAACTGACAGACTGAAGGCAAATTAAATAATTTATATCATACATTACTAAATTGCAGAAAAACTCTATATGTTATTCAGTAACTTGAGAGCTTGATTTATGAATTTCAGTCTTGTTTTTAATGTTCTTTGAAAAAGGTTACAGCTGATAGTTTCAATGAATTATCATCTTTTAGTTCAAATATATCAATTCCAATATAATTGAAATTCTATTATTATATTATATTATACTATAGTATATTATATTTTATTATATTATATATCCCTGCACTGTATATTAACAAATATATTTGAGACACATTTGATATAAAGTACTAATTGGCGTCTGATTACATTTACTGACAGAAGGGCAAGAATTTATTTGACCTTTATTGTCCAATCACCAGTAATTAAAATGGTGTGAGTGATAATGGTTTGTGACCAGTTGGTCCCATGTGCTGCCTGCCATGTGTCCCAATGAGACGATAAACATCACATGGGGTTTAGAGCCTGAGTAAGCGGCTGTTAAATGGCTGCAGGACTGATCTGTGTTGACCTGGAACTCGATTAATTGCACTGAACAGAAGAGACAAGGTTCTGCAGCAGAGTAATGCAGTACCTGATTGACTCTCTCCCCGGTGCCTCACTGCAACTCCTCTTTTTCAATCACCGATCCATCCATCTTCCAACTACTTACCCAGTATTCAGTTATGGGGGGGGGGGGGGGGGGGGGCCCCCGGGTGGGGTGTTGCACCCATACCAGGGGACATTCCAACATATCCCCCCCCCCCGCACTTGAGGGGGTGTTGCTCCCCCTTTTT
>JAODKE010000001.1:26165412-26175712 GCA_026779605.1 Mormyrus hasselquistii | reverse complement strand
CTCGGCGTTGTTTTGAAGCATAGTTCGGTACCCCCCCCCGCCCCCCACAAAACGGGTCGCGCTGGGGTGGGGAGGGGGGGGGCTGGGGGGGGGGGGGTGGCGGGGGGGCCACCTTGGATGGGATGTCGTACCATAACAGGGTACATTCACACATATCCACACCCTCATGCACTACAGTGGGTCTGCTTCTCCTAATTTTCAATATAACGTGGTTCTGTCCTAAATGCTTTAAACGTGTTTGTGCGAGAAATGCAAGAACTTCAAATTCATAAATGAATGGCATGAATATGGAGTATGCGTGTGGTGGGTGTGGATGCCAGCGAAAGGCTCACCGCCTGCAAACTGCACACGGGGAAGGGATTCAAACCAGCAGCTCTCAAGTCATGGTACCACGGTGTCACTCACTTGAATAAGTCAATTAAATAAGTTTAAAATTCATATATAAAATCTGCTTGCAGGTGGGGCTTCTTGCCATTGGGATGGCAGACAAAATGTCACAAAGGGAAGTATGGAATGGGGTTTGTGGGATTAATAACCAGGGGCAGTCAGTTTGCCTTTGTCACAGGAGGGGGCAGCAGGCTGTGGAAGGCACACAAGCGCAAGGTAGAAAGTACACAAAGAGCAGGAAAACAGCTGCAGCTGAATGAAGGGCGCATCTGCTGGCTTCATCCTGCCTGGGTCTGCATACCTCCCCCATCTTACGCTCTCATTACAGATCAGCCATTTCAGCAGGTGGCCCAAAGCAGTCATACAGCAAGCAAGAACAGCAACAGTCATAGTAAGGGGTGAAAATACAGTACAGCTAATAAATACAACACGGGGCAGTACTGACTGATACATGTTAATATATATTCATTTGAAATGCTTGTAGTCTAAAAAAGGATTGATTGAATGATTTTGAATGGATTAGAAGGATCAATCCTAAACATCTCAATTGCTTTGCTCGTAGACAATATAAGCAGTAACAGTAAACCTTAACACAGTTCAGCTTTTAGCAAAACATCAAATGAGACAACTGACTGATACATGTCCATAATTATTCAAATGCTTCTAGTTTAAGGATGAATTAATCACATGATTTTGAATGGGTTATAAAGATCATCATAATCATCACAGTCCCTTTGCTCGTAGATGGTATACAGTAATAGTACAGTAATAATAAGAGTAAATTGTGAAAAACATTCAGCTATCACTATAATCAAACAATCAAAATATATTTATAGAGCACAATGTTGAATTAACATTAAATGATGGGATGGTATTGTCTGATACATGCCCATAAACATGAATTTGAAATACTTATTGTTTAAAAATTAATTGACTGAATGATTCTGAAAGGGTTAGAAGGATCAATTATAAACATCTCAGTTCCTTTTACTCATAGCTGGGATGAACACAAAGTAACCCAAGAATAACAGGAGCGAACAGACTTCTATGGAGTTTCAGCCTGCCAGGTTAGGAGGTAGTGAGCCAGTTACTAGTAGATGTGGCTGGAGCTCTGAGACGGCAGGGGGTCTCTCTACTCTACTCCCCGATGGCCAGTAAACAGGCTAAAGGTGGGTAACATGGGGGAAAAGCGTGAAGGAAGGGAAAGCGGTTACATCAAGCTTTAAAGAGTGCCAGCATCTTGTGTTACATGGGGGACCGAGAGCCATGACGGAAACCGAGTACTATTCTGGTTCTGAAAAGGTAGCATGTTCACACTGAAAAACTGTCAGGATGTGGGTCGCTCAGTGCACTCGCATGTCAGATCGGATTAGCCGGCGATGGATACTATTGCACCGAGCTTGTTGCAATGTGCACCGCTGATCAGAAGTAGGGGATGTGAGGAGAGTTTGATGATGACTTTAAGATGCCGATGGTTTGGAGCAACTGCAGTTAATGAGGCAACAGCTTATAAATGCGGTTAAAACACAGGCAATTCCCTATTATTTGTGCATTTCTTTGAAGTACTATTGCACTTTTTAGTGTAAAAGTCTGATAGTTGTGTATGTGGTGCAATATTGCATAGACTTTAATGTATTTTGGCTGCAATAAGCCAGGAAAGAAACCAGTTACAGGCTTTTTGTAACTTTGTAAAACTGCAAAATTATAGGGTGTTAAATACTACTTGACTCATTGCTATATTTATATATTCCTCTAAGTGCAAACCATTTTGTTTAGAAGCTGAAAAAATATACCAGGCTTAAAGAAATTGACTTAGATTGATTTGAAAGTTTTTTCCTCTTTCTTTAATTGGTGTTTGTCCACGCAAGCAGACAAAGGCATGAGTGAGTTCCATACACAGTGAGATACTTGAACATTATTTGCAGATATACAAATAACAATTAAACTGAATAAAATTCAATTCACTAGACTCATTAAACTAATTATTTACGCTCAGTGGCCACTTTACTAGGGACACAGAGCCTCCTCCTAGTAGGACCCGATTTGCCTCCAGAATCACATCAGGGGTAAACAGTGAAGCCTTTCTGCACGCCACTGTTGTACGGTCATTGCTACAGACCTGTTATTTCTGTACTTGTGGCCTCCCTATTAGCTTTAACAAGTCTGGCCATTCTCCTCTAAGCTCTCATTAACAAGGTGTTTTCAGCCACAGAAATACAACAGATTGGATATTTTTTGATTATCTTTCTATAAACTCAATGCATGAAAATCCCAGAAGGAAAGCTATTGTCAAGATGCTGAAATCAACCCCCATTCGATATCACAGTAGATCATTTGTTCTAACCATTTTAACTCATAGCCAAATTGTGTGCCCCTGTCTGTGTGCTGTATGTATTTAGTTGCACCCACAGATCTGACCATTTAGTGACAGACTATTTTTGTTAACAAGCAGATGTTCCTAAGAAACTGCCCAGTAACGTGTCTATTAAAATATTGATTTTATCAATCTATCCGCCTATCCATCGATCTTCCATATCCATTCCTCCCAGAGAGAATCAGTCTGGACCCTGTCACCACTCCAGATGGCACAGGGCATACAGAACAGACTCCCTTGAAAAGGGTTCCAGTCATTCGCATGGCACACGCTCCAACAAACAGTTACACGTTATGAGCAATTTAGAAGGTATAATAATAACACAATTCATATTTATACATCATGTAAGTTCTCACTGCAGTCAAAAAGAAAAATATTTCAGAATATTTTACCTTCTCATCTGATAAGTACATCAGGGCTGCTCAATCCGGCTCCTGGAGATCTACCTCCCCACAGAGCTTAGGTACAGCCCTAATTTAACACACCTTAGCATCAACATAGCTGGCTCTAACAGTGAGATGGTACTGAAGGCTCTGATTATCTGTATCAGGTATGTTAAATTAGGGCTTCACCTAAGCTCTGTGGGGAGATAGATAATCAAGAACAGGTTTGGGTAGCCCTGAAGTACGCAAATGCTCTTTTCCTGTACCATTTATATCTCTGATTCCTGTACCATTTATATCCCGAATGTGTGGACAACACTCTATGAGTATCTGATAGGCACCTTTCTTATAATGTAATGCCTTCTTGATAATCAGTGGTATTTCTTCTTGTTGTAAAGTCAACATGCGACTGCAAAAATGGACACATTGATCATGTTTTTCATTGTGATGGAATCGATCAAGGCAAAGTAGTCAGAAAAAACTCTAGGTCAGAATCTACACCTTTTAACTGATTCTTGTGCTCTTTTCCACCTACTCCAGTACACTAGACTATAAAAAGGATAATTAGAGTTTACTCAAGAGACACAAACAAAATTAAGCTGAATAGAGAAAATGATTGCAGAAGCTGCTGAAAATTATCACAGGTTTGCTTTCAAATTGCAGCAAATTCTAGGCAATTCGTTCTACTGATATTCCATTCGCTTCCGCTTTTATCAAATATCTAGGCACGTGTTTTACAGGCACTGTCACCTTAACCAGGAGCTTATGGCATTAATCTATTCAAAGCATTTTTCTTTGGATATTCTCACTCTTGCTCCTAATATAGCATCCATAATGTTATCTCCCTGAAGCACCTCTACCCTGCTTTTAATTATATTTCCAATGCTTAAATTGCTGTTCCTTTTTTGATGCTGCTTTCTTTCCAGTCGCTTTTTGTAACTTGCTGGACTTAGAGATTAGGGCTGAGGGATTCTGAGCGAGGAAAATGGAACATTTTGGAGGGAGAGGAAGAGAATGGGACCAAAAGAAGAGAGAAAAGGGAGGGAGAGAAAAGCCACAGTGACAGCAGATTGTGTGACTGATGCCCTTCAACAGGGGCAGTCTAGCTTGTCAAATCGTCTGCTGCAAAATCAATTGGCATATCCATTCAGCATGCTGCGAGATGTCATGCAACACAGTTTTATATTCCCAGATATAGCAATTGATACAATGGCACTGTAGACTGTAGTTTTCACTGGTCACACTCAGTCCTCCTGCCAAGACACGAGGCCCAGCCAAGATCTCGGGGATGAAGGGCTTTAGCCCTTTGGCTGAGGAACGGGGGAAAGGGGGCAGTGGAACGAATTTCTGTTTGGGTTAAGGGGTGTTGGGAAGCAGAGTTAAAGCCAAATGTGTCCCATTTAAATGGCCAAACTCAACTTTCAATAAAGTTTTAGGTAACTGGGCAAAATTCCGCATATTTTATATTCAAAACCAAAATTTGCTAATTGAAAAGCATAGGCTCGGGGTAAGTGAGGATTATGATAATTTAATCAGACTTTGGGTAATATTTTAGTGGTATGTTAAGTCAACGTGAAGTTAAGTACAAATTAATAATAATAAATTCATACCCTCATTTTACTATGGCTTGCTTATAGGTGTTGGCGAGGGCTGGCTTGACAGAACCATGTTATACTGAAAATTAAGAGAAGCGGATGAACTGTTTATGAAGAACTTTGTGATGTGAAGATGGGGGGGGGGGGGTGGGGAACAACCCAAAATGATAGAGGAACGAACAAATGATCAAAATAAACCAATATGATCCTGTGAGAATAGCACTAAACAGTCACTTAGCTCCTGGCATCTTCCCAAAGATTTGGAGCTATTTGAAAGTGAAGGGAACATGCAGAACATAAAAAAGTGATTAGAGTCACAATTGCTTTGCCCCACATACTGTAAGCTACTTAGTGCTGTATCCTTTAGATCACAGGTGTCAAACTCCAGCCCTGGGGGGCCAGAGCCCTGCACATTTTTGGGTTTCCCCTCATTAACACACCTGATTCAACACCTTGTGCTAATAATCACACAGCTCTTGAGCTGAATCATTTGTGGTGGAACAGGGAAAGAACTAAGCTACACAGGGCTCCGACCCCCCAGGACTGCAGTGTGACACCCCTGCTTTAGATAGATCATTCCATATTCAATAGCTAATTTTAAGAAGCTATTTAATCAAGGCAGTTTCAGGGTGATACTGTATGATAGTAAAACTCATTAGGAAAATGAAAACAGAAAAGACAAAAAAAAATCTTTATTTAGATATACAACTTTATTTACAGCTATGCTTGTCAATTATTTGTGTTGCCATATCTTGCAGTCTTTTTGTATTTTTGAATTGAAGCAGTTTGAATTATTATTTAATTGTTATTAATTCAAATAAGTCACCACTGAGGTACCCTGAGCAAGGTACTGTCCCCAAGCACTGCTCCCCGGGCGCTGAATTAGCTGCCCCCTGCTATGTCATGAAAGTCACATATGGGTTAAATGCAGAGGACACATTTCGTTGTTGCACACTGTGTGCTGTGCTGTGGTGTGTTAACAATGACCACTGATCACCAAATTCTAAATTCTAATTTTATATTATTTTGTTTCACTATATGTTACGCCTGGAAATGTGGTTGCGCCAAATGTGAGAAAAAAAATGTGAAACCTGAAAAAAGACATAATGCGTAAATGTAATTTCACATAGGAAGGGTCTGAATAGGTTTTTCTGTGAGACATTTTGTGTTTAAGTATGGTAACTCTACGCTGTTTGATGAGGGAAAGAGTAGCTGTAAAGATCTTTCGCAATTTCTTTCTACCAGGAAATCTTCCTTGGGTTGTAAGTATATGCTTTAAAGAGGTAAGCAGTTATCACCCTGGATTTGAGGCTACATTGTGTCAATGATAATACTAGACACTACAAGATGCTGCGTATTCAAATTTAAGTACCATGTCTTAAAGTTATCGAATCACAGCTGACAGTGAATACTTTTCCAGTGAAATTGTATGTGTGGTACAATAGCCTGTGATAGCTCTTTTTATCGTTGACAAGAGAGCTGCACAGATCCTGTCAAGAGACTCGTTGTAATTGGCAAATCTTACTAAAAGTACTCTGCTAAATCTGTTTGTGTTTTGTTCTTGAAGTTCCAGTACTCTAAAAAGAGAATAATGCTTAAACTTGGAAAAATAGTATTTATTTAGATGGCTATTTAAATAAATTGATGTATTTGTTTGTTAATGAACAAATAATTAGATTACTCTCATAATTAGTGTTGCAGTAAATATTCATAAATTACAACAGCAGATGGTGGTAGAGTGTGTGTGTCACTGTATGTATGCTATTTGATTTGATAGCAGGACTCGGTGTCGCCACAGCGGGCAAGAGTAAACGCTGTCAGCTGATCCCGGTGCTTGTGCTCATGCATTTCTGCACGACAAGCAAACAGAACACAGGGACATGTCAGATTTCATCGAGCCGCACCAACAACATGCGCAGAAACACAGGTCTGACATCTGGGGAACCGTTTTTTCATGTCCGGCATTATTCCACATTTCGGATGTCTGACCGTGCATCTCGAGGTCCTTGACTGTTGTGGCGACATCGTTTGTAGTCATTCTTCTTCCTTCGGAAGGCCGTGCTCTTTTCTTGAGTGTCTTGTCTTCTTTCTTTCTGGCTTCTTTCAGCATGCTTGCCATTTTTCTTGCAGTAGTAGCTGCCTTTTACGCTAAGAAAGTTAATGTTTGTGACTTGTTCCTTACGTAGCGTCATTTTGATAATTTCTGTGATAAATAGACTTTAAATATGTCTCTAGCTTTGCTTATATGTCACTGCCTCCTTCCGCTCTCAAATTCAGCCTCTACTTTCTGTCTTCGCAGATGACATCCCAGCTTCTCTGTTGGTGTGGATTGTGGATTTATTTCAGAGATCCATTTTACCCGCATGAGAATCTGGGGTGGGCTGGAATTTTAGCAGTAAACTTGAGTAATATTTCTCCTCGCTCTCTACTCTGCTTCCTTTCTTTTAATTCCTCTCCGTCTTTATTTGCTTTCTATCTCCATCCCTTTGGGGTGTCCCGGGCACCGGCATGATTAAGGGAAGATCCCTTTGGCCAAAGTTTGTTCACGTCCTGGTAGAGACTAGGCTGTTTGGCATCCAACCAGTCCTAATTAGCTAAAATGCTTGCAGTAAAATGGCAGGTTAATCATTGTTATTTTGTTACTTATTTTCTCTGTCTCCTCAATGATTTCTCCTCTCCTGTTCTTAAGACGCTGTATAATATAATGTAAATCTCCCTTCTCCTCTTCAGACCTCTGCCACTCTCTCTGTCCTTTTCCATTCTCTTCCGAAGCTCTTTCTCCTGGCTCACTCACTTCCTCCCGTCAGCAGTGCTCAGACTTTGGCCCATTAGCTTAGTAACCAGTGGGCTGTGACAGTCCCAGTAATGGAGCTGCCATCTGAATGGAAGCAGCTTTTCCATTAATGTCTGTAATATTCTGACACCTAACACTGTCTGCTATTACATTTTATTACACTGGTCACCAGCTGGAAATTATTCAGCTGTGGGGGGGGGGGGGGAGGCAGTGCGGTGACATAATTAGAGCGTCCCATGAGCTCTCGTACGACTCAGGGAACTCAATGTGTGTGTATGTATGATTGGTCAATGTGGAATTATGGGATACAGATATAGGCCCAAGGGTGATAGTCACTTGGTAGGGAGAAATATAATCAAGTCTAAGACTCAATAAAAATGATAAATCTGTTTAAGGGTTATTTGGAGTGTTTGATTATTGTGTATACATAAGACAGTTGTCTTACTTCTGCATGTTTGACAATTTTATTTGTAATATTGCAAATACCTTTGCAGTCTGAAGGGGTAATGTGTGTGTGTGTGTGTATGGGGGGGGTTCATGTTTATATTACATTGTGGGGACCAAATGTCCCTCCAATGCCCAATGTGATAAAAACCTGTTATTTTGATCAAAAAAATAAAAATACCAAAAAGACTTCTGGTATTGGGGAATGATATAGGAATCACATGATTATTATTACCTCTGGAATAGGTGGTAGGATCGGTAACCGGTATTGTATTGATTCATTCCACCTGTTTCTGTTTCATTAATATTAAAAATGTGTGTGTGTGAAGTAGAACTTGTATTTTTTTTCTTTAAATTCCATAGATAGTAAATAGTTTTGGTTGATGTAGTGTTGGTAATTACAATACTAATTCTATTAATAAGTGTCTACTATGTTAGATGAATGAGGATGTCTCGAGTAGTGTGATAATTGCACCAATGAAGACAAAACTGGGCATATTACTAGGTTTCTTGGCTTCTTATGTAGAACCGGGATGTGCACCAAAACAAAGACATACCAGAGATCATTTAATCTGAAAGCTTCTGTCCAGCACAAAATAGATGGACTCTGTAAGTATTTTATTAGTGTCAAGCAGCCCTGTCACAGGCAGAGGCAAAATAACGTTCTGCTATAAAACACAGAAGTACTTGAATTTTGGAAATTAATGGAAGTTGGTATGCTACAGGGGTGGCACGCTGGCCTCACATCTCTGGAGTTCTCTTGGATCTGGAGATCTCTTGGATGTTCTCTTTTATAATAAGAACTATCTGAACTCATTCTCGTTTGATGCTTTCTGCATTCGATTGAGTTGGAACCTCAGTAATCCGGCCACCTCCGTCATTCATTTCTCAGTTGGTTTACTCATCCAGCCTCCTAAGGTTAGGGTCTCCAAATTCAGTCTGCCTGAGTTTTGTCATCTTCCTAGTCTGTTGGAGTTCCACTCCAAATTAGCCAGATTGCGGTATGCTACTGGTTCTCAGTTCCTGTTTCATTTACTCATTCTCATTTGTTGGCCAATAATGTCTTTGTTTCCATCGTTGGCATTCACCGATCGCCCCGGCTTGACTTCTCAGTGCCACATGTTTTTCCAGAGACATTGACCTGTTAGCAACCCTGTGCTATGTCAGTTTCCTGTCTCCAATTGTGTTTCCACACAGTTCTGCACCATCACATGAATGCATTAACAGTAGGGTGAGATGGCCGGGTTTGAGGTGGAACTCATTTTGCCTGTGGCTAGTGGCAGATACTTGAGTTATTAAAATGAGCTGCATTGTTTACAACAAAAAAAGATTTAACCATGTTTGGTATGATAGATCAGGTCAGGAAATATTTTTAACCCATTTCTTTCACTGGGTAGACTTTTAATGACCAGTTTGGTTTAAGTTAAAAAACACTGAAAAGTACCCATAACACTTATGTTAAGGCAGAATGACTGGTCAAGTATGCAAAGACTATAGTGGCAGTAACTCACCAACAAATTTATTTCAAGTGCAGGAAAAAATGGAAAGGCAGGCAAGGTCAAATCTGAGAATGTTTACAGTGGATAATACCATGACGATCACACAGAAACTGGCAAATGGTGAAAATAAATCAACAACAAATATGAAAAAAACATTTACATAACCAAGAGCCAATTTTAGGCAGCTCTCAGATTACATCTTGTTGTAAAACCCACCAGCCAACAAGTGCATCTTAGAGAGAAATACTTAAAATAAAATGCATTTTATATGGCTCTAAATTATATGGGGGGATTCAAAATACACATCTAATGAAATCCACTCTTTAAACTAATACTTTCTCCCATTTTCTTCTACCTGCGGATATCGGTAATAGATCTTGTCAATATTTTCATCACTTATTAAAATCTTATTAAATAACTTTTAATTTAAATTTGAGATATTTCACATTAGATGTTTACAAATCATGAGTGACATATGTACAATATTGTGCTGTTATTTGAGAGTTACTCTGACAACATTGACATAATTGAAATGACATGTTCATTTTTGACCATTGGCTGATATGTAATGACAGATGACATCACATTGACCAGGACATCGCAATAACATGGATTCTTATTTGAAAATTGTCATAGTTTTCTTATGTCTATTTAATAAAGTGTTTGTTCTTTGCTATGACAGTGTTTTGCTAAAACGTTAGATATTACTAAAGAAATAATTTATGTAGCACTGCTTTAAGTATTGACATTGCAGGATCGAATCCCCCACCAGCCAGTCACCACTGAGGTACCCTGAGCAAGGTACCGTCCCCAAGCACTGCTCC
>JAODKE010000001.1:26140207-26155696 GCA_026779605.1 Mormyrus hasselquistii | reverse complement strand
TCTAAGTTTATATATATATATATATATATATATATATATATATTAACTAAATAAAAAAGTTGGTTCGAGTAAATTTCAGTCGTACTATTTTAAGCAGCTGTGCTGTTTTGCAGCGGACTTCAATCGCCATGCCATCCTCGATGGTAAAACAAGGAGAAATAAATGAGACGAGCTTCCCCACAGCTCCACCGGCTCCCCCGGGGAGGCAGCGAGCCAATCCGGCGCTGAGTGGCAGCACCTTACGGTCGTGAGCAGCACTTGATCTCACATTCAACCCCTTTCTTTCCCTTCTTCCTTTTTTTCTTTCTTTTTTTGGGGGGGAAACTCGCCACAGTTTCCTTATCATGCATACGCGCAGCTGATGCCATCCCCACAAAGCGGGGACCGCCCGGATCACCGGCAGCGCATCTTCTCGCATCTTCTCATGCGGTGCCATTACACTCTTCCCATGCGCTAAAGTGCCAGCGGGGACAATAACACGGGATTTTCCTCATCCCAAATCTGTAAGTATAACAAGCGTAAGTATTGTTTTTAAACCTTTAAAACTATTGCATTTTCTTTCGTTCTGTTTTTCTGGAAACTTTAACTCTGTCGTAAACGCAGCCTCTACTCGTTCAATGAAATTAATATTAAAATGCAGTTTACATTCATTCTATTGTGATTTTGTCGTTCTGGAGCAGATCAGTTTTGTAATTGTGTGCTATTTTAGCTTTTCAGTAACTGATATTGCAGTCCATTGTGACGATTTTTAGCTAATTGCTAACAGCTAATCAATCTTTTATTTTCTTTTTAAGTTGTGGGTTAACTTTTCGCAAGTAAGAGTTGTGTACCGACTAAATTTGCAATCTGTACACTTTGTTTGGAAATTCCTGATGACAAAGTCTGTTTCATTTGACTAGAAATAGAATGTAATATTTCAAAGACATATATAAAACGTTGTTTTGTAGAGTTATCTAAATCACTGGGATTTTTTCCGTAATTAGATTGCTTTGGATCTCGCAGAGAGTTTATTTTATTTCCTCAGGTTAGTCGAAAGCTGCGGGGAAAGGTAACACTTGATTATTATGAACTGCTTAAAACAGAAAGAAATAATATTTTCAAGTCTGTCAAATGATACGTCATTTAAATATTGATTGATTCTTACGTTTATTTAGATTACAGAGGGGAATGATCCATTGTAGTTTATGCGCAAAATGATATTACGAATATGACTAATTTGTTTTTTTGTTGAAGTTTTTAGTCTTATATAAAACGATTAAATATTCACTTAACAATAACCTACTGGTAAGTAATGAATTAATTATTTTAAATGACATTAAAAGTATCTTTTAAAATAAATTTATGTTCATGTATTCATGTATTTTTTAAAGTTTTATCGTTCTATAAAACAGTTATGTTGGTTTTATAATTATTTTATTAATCACCACCGATATGTATCAACTTTTGTAAGTAACATTTCTAGAGAGTACTTTAAGTGTTCCCTTACAGTTCTTCTCAATTGCTTTGGCACATTTAATGAAACTTAAAATTCTCACAATTATAAAATCGTGATTATAAAATAATATTTCTTAAAGCATATAGCTGAACAGTATAATCTCACCCAAAACAATTATCTCATGTCTCAAAAGCAAATAACTTTGAATGAATTACTCAGTGTCCCTAAAATGTGAAGTACAATCAGCATCATTTTAACTGTGAGACACAAAATGCTTAGATATATTGTCATAATGTTAGTGTAAGTATGCTCCAGAGCTTTAAAATTCCGAATGATAGTGATTTCTTATTTTCTCATTTTCATTGATTGGTCATATTTCTGTAACAAACTGATACTTATCTATGTCAAAGACACTAGTTTCAACATTGCAAGGCTCTACACTACAGCATGTAAGTTCAGTGGCAAAATAAAGTATCACGTGTATTTTTCAGATCTCAAGACATAGTACAATAGCAAAAAAAGGTCCCACAGCAATGCGTAAAATTAAACAAAATAGCAAAATGGCAATACAAGAACAACAACAAATCAGGTACTGTGGGAACCAAAGATACAGCAATGCCATATCACTGCAATTTATGGAATATATTTTTGAATCATTTTGACAGTTCGCTTAACTGTTTTGTATGCGGCTTACATGATGATCACTTACATATACTGTATAGTTTTGGGTGTAAAATTATTACAATGGGAAATTACATAATACATTTTGACAAGCAAGACTGAAGCAACTGAACATTGTGCCAAATGGTGACAATTGTACAATAACTTTTGCATTCATGTACTAAAACATCTGGATATTGGTGTGAAGCAATGTCCTGCTTTTAGAAGCATTGTGGTGCAGGGATTAAACTTGTTGTTTTGCAAATGTTAATTGTCATTTGAGGACTGCTCCAAAGCAGTCGAAGGAAACTGTAAAAGTTCTGTTGTGACCCCAGTTGTTCTTGATTTATATCACAATATATTTATTTACACATTTATTATTATTATTTATGATCATGAAATTGACACATACATTTTTTAACTACTTACAGTACCAGTTATCCAAATGGAGTTAAAGAACTAAATATTAAACTATTTTGCTCAGATTTAAAATTCTCATGACCTTTGGGTTCAAAATTTTGAACTTTTTAATCAGGAACATTAATATGAATTAATTATGCAAAAACACAGACTTATAGTGTTATGACTTAATTATATATTTCTGACTATAAATTACCATTATGGTTATTATTAGAAATGTCATTGTTTGTAAGATGCATGCATATCCTTTTATGCTTTCAGTATAATAATAATAATTTTAAATAACTGTAATAATAATTAGAATTATAAATCACCATAGACTTATAAATAATCATTTATAGAATTTCTGCAGTCCATAGACTTTAGGGTTAACTGCAGTAGTCTGACAGAGATTAGCAAACTGAAAGTGAAAGGAGAACTCTAGCAAATTATATTATCTGTAGTTTTTGGATTATTTTACTCTCTTCTATCCTTTTCATGGGTATGTCAACCATTCTTGTTACCTATTTATTCTGTCTGAAGTAAGAAGTGAATTGAAAGTACTGTCCATTAAAGAACCCAAATCAATAGCTTGAGTTATTTTAATCAGGATTTGTATTCAGCATTGGCGTTTAAAAGCACTGAGCAGTCAGAAGACAACAGTTAACGCTGGTGGACAATTATTGAACAAGAGGTCATTGTCCTGCGTAGGCACAAGACATGTAGTAAACAAAGAATTAGCAAAGACGGTTAAACAAAACACCAAAGTCAAACTTGGGTCAGTGGATGAGGGAGGAACGGCTTTTTGAGTTTAACAGAATTACACAGCTGCATATTTTACTGGAGAAATGTAGGTACTTTGCTCCATAGTCCCTAAGTAGGAAGATTTACAATTAGTGTATGTATTTCATGGATTGTGAGACCCATAACAGGAGCAAGTTGAAGTTTGCTTTTGTTACGTTTCATTGTTTTAGCTATAAACACCCCAAATTTGTATGTGATACAAGAACAATCCAATATGTACTAATTTAATAAAGCAATTCTGCATAGAGTATTGCTCATATTGAATTGAGTTTGGCTGTTCACTCTGGTTAAGTCTGTATTGCCCATATGGTATGATTGTGTGCACTATCATTCAGAATTAGACTAGCATCCCGACCAGAGTGTCCAGCTCTTTGTGAGAATGGATCCTATGCCAGGAGGTACAAGGTGCAAGCTAAGGGAACAGCCTGCAGGGATGTTGCTCCCAGGCAGGGCACATACACACATGCACACACCACCGGCAGTTCAGCAACACCAGTTCTCCTAACGGCAGGTTTTTAGCATGAAATCAAAGTACCTGGAGAAAACCCAAGCAGCACAGCACTCCAGACACAGAACAGGGGGGTTTTGAACCTGCAGCCGTAGAATAATACCGCTGAGTGGTCTCTGTGCAACAATACCAAGCTGGACAATAATGTGTCTGTGTGTGTGTGTGTGTGTGTGTGTGTTACTTTTGGCCCCTTGTATATACACACACACACACACACTCTCACACACACACACAAACAAGGGGCCAAAAATAATAGAATACCGGTACATGAATTTTATGTATTTTTAAATCAACAAAGGAGGAAGTACTTATCTTTCTGTAACTACACTACATGTATTAGAAGAAATGCAGAGAATTTGTGCAGCTGACAGATAGATAGATAGATAGATAGATAGATAGATAGATAGATAGATAGATAGATACCTGTAGATAGATAGATAGATAGATAGATAGATAGATAGATAGATAGATAGATAGATAGATAGATAGATAGATAGATAGTCATTAGCAGAAGGTCTGAAATTTCCTTGTGTAGTTTTGTAAATATCTTTTGTATATATTTATAATATGTATAATCAGAGAAAATAACTTTTTTGTAATAACGACATTTGACACCGCACTGAATTGAACTATACAATCACAATATTTATGTATACATATAATATAAATACATACTTATTTTATAATAATAAAATACTTATAATATAAATAAGCATACTTATGTTTATATGTGTTTATATGCATCTTTTATTTATTTGGTACCTCTATGTATTACCGGGTAGGACCCCCTTTTGTCTCCAGAACCACCACAAGGGTTGATATGTGTTTTCAGAGAAGCCTTTCTGCTCACCACTGTTGTACTGAGCTGTTATTTTTGCACTTGTGGCCTTCCTGTTAGCTTTAACGAGTCTGACCATTCTCCACTGGCCTTTCTCATTAACAAGGTGTTTTCAGCCACAGAACTGCCCCTGACTGGATTTTTTTGTTTACCGTGCCATTCCCTATAAACTCAAGGCACTGTAATGTGCAGAAATCCCAGGAGGGTGGCTGTTTCTGGGAACCACCACACAAGGCACTAGCAATCTCACTACATTCAGAATTACTTTGATCTGTCTGCATGCTCTATATATTCACTTTCAGGCATGTGATTCAGTGTTTGGAGGAGCCGTTTTGTCAATGAGCAGGTGTACCTAATAAAGTGGCCCTAATGTGTTTGTGTTTGAGTGTTTTATAATTCATTTCTCTTTGAAACAGGAGCTGCTGGTGTTTTCCCTTCATTACATGTAGTGCCTGTCAGCCGTACTGTGCACTCCATCTTTATTTGATCATTCAAGAAGTGCTTGTTTTGTCCTGCTAATCCAGTTCTGCACTACAAAGCCGCTGAAGAGTGAGGAAATTATTATAACATAAGACCACTCATTCTTTTTAAGCTTCTTTTTGTCCCCATCAGGGAATATCCTATATCAGCTCCATACCACCTAACTCCAGAATCCTGATGTACTAAGCACAACCTAATCCGTTTTCAATTAAGCAATTTGCTTTTATTATACTCGAAAGTGAAAAGTAAGTGAAGACAGCAAACATATGCTGAATATTGTGCATTTTCCATGATATACGATGCATTTTCATCCAACTCTTCAATTCTTTTATTTTGTTTGCAGTGTAAACCAGGGGTAATCAATTATTTTTCCCGGGGCTCCTGATTTCATCAGCTTCTCAAATCCAAGGTCCGTTCAGGGGAGGGGTCCCACTCGGTAGATTTCACCGACATGGGGAGGGGACCGATCACTCCGTCTGGAATACATTGTGTTTTCGGTCCAGATACAGATTTAGGGAAACTAAACCAGTTTAGTAGTACAATGGCTTATAAGTCATTCTGACTTAGGCTATGATACCTTTTTTGGGTAATGAGTCTACATCAGGGTAGCAAATAGTTAATGTTTCTCAATCACAGTGGTGACAATTGGAAAGACTATGTCAAATAGTGTAGAAAAATGAAGTGGTAAACATTACATTTACTGTATATAGCAGATACTTTGTATCCAAGGTTGAATACAGTTGTGAAAGCAGTGTCTGCAAGTCCCTAAAGCAATCAGGATTAAAGACTGGTGAATAGTGAAATCATTCTACTGACAAGGTATTGGAAATGGTAGGCTTCCAATCATGAGCACACTCAATATGCTACTGAGGAACAGCCAAGAATACTTACTTTTATGATGTGCTCGTGTTTATGATGCAGTTGGATCAATAACACTTGGAAATCAGATCACTAATGTTGCCATGCCGGAAAAGAAAATCCTAAACTGCAAAGAAATTATCGTTATTGGACCATGGAATGTGTGAAACATGAACCAGGGAGAACTGGATGTGGTAAAGATGGAAGTTAATCACTTACATGTTACATTTTAGGCATCACTGTTAAATGCACTGCACTAGGACAGTTTCAGTCTGGCAAATACACCATTCAGTGGACAACAATGAAGAAATGGTGTCATTTTTATATTTGGGAAGGAGATTGAATAGACTGTAACTTGATACAGTGAATTAAAAGGTGACAGCACTTCTGATCTTCATTGACCCTAAAAGTTCTCATGTCACACCTGTCCTTGTCTCTCTTCACTGGCTCCCTATTGGTGCTCACACAAGTTCAAGCCCTTGGTGGTGGCTTACAGTTCCATTAATGGACAGTCACCCTTCTTCATTAAAAGGCTTCTCAATACCAATGTCCCAACTAACCCCCTTTGGTCAGAAAACCAACTCCACTTGGAGCACCCTCCACCACATGAGAAGTGCCACTCAAGATGGTTCTCTTGTGTGGTTCCTTGGTTCCTTGATGATGGAATGAGCAGTCAAACTACATCTGGTCATTTGACTCTCACCACCTTCAAGAATCAGCTTAAGACCCATCTGTTTCGTGAAGTCCTCTACTAGCCTGTTGCTTCTTTATGTTATCTGAATGTTCTTATGTTGCACTTCTGGTCTTAGAATAGTCTTATGAGGTCCTTGCTTTGTTGTGTAGCTCCTGCTCCAATACTGCTTACACTTGTTCATTGGAAGCTCCGCCTAGCTGCACTTGCCTAGTTGACTCCTTGGAATGTATGTTTCCAATATGCTATTTGCCTTGCTTATATGTTGCTCTGTGATGGGTTGGCCTCCCATCCTGAGTTGTTCCTGCCTTGTGCCCATAGCTTCTGGGATAGGCTCCGGACTCTCCGTGACCCAGTAGGATAAGCGGTTTGGAAAATGGATGGATGGATGGATGGATGGATGTATGTTGCTTTGGACAAAAGCATCAGCTAATTATGTAAAATCAAATGTGATACAAAAGACCAATTAATATTAATTCAATGTCATAGACACCCCTTCAGTATTACAGGCTTTGCTATGAACAATGAAGTAATCAAAACGTTTTATGACCAGGTTAGGCTGAAATAGACTGGAAGGGCGTTCCAAGTGAAGCTAAAGAGGAACATCTTAAGCTGTCCGTCTGACTTTCAGTATACTCATTCCCTTCAAGGAAAACATTAGAAATATATTTCAGATGCTGGATGCCATTGATTAAGAACCAGAGAAATTGAATTCATAGAAGTCATTCAAAAGGAATCTGCTAAAAATTTGACCAAAATTAAAGAGCCAAAGAAATCAATGTGGATGACAGAAGGCACAGTGGAAACTGAAAATGAAAATGAAAAGCCTAAATCAAGAAAGATAATTAAAAAGCTGCAGCTTCCAGGAAGAGAAATTATCAGTATTATAACTTATCAGTGAAGAATGAAATAAATATGGAAGAACGAGAGCTGTTAATTGTAGGACATCACAGGGAAAATAACTGATGTAAGATCAAACACAGATGGAAGAAACACATTGAACACCTCTGTTAATAAGTAAGATACATTTAACAAGGTCAGACATATGGAAGAATGCTGAATAATGGAACTGTACTTCAAATTAGCCCTGAGATCACTGCCAAACAGGCAAGTCACAAGGTTAGAAGGCACCTTGATAGAAATACAGTATCCCCTTCACATACTGTATATGAGGGTTAGAGATGTTAGATACCCTCGAATGTGAAAATTTGCAAATAATGCTTGGGTACTTCTGACTATAACCCATAACAGTTGGGTAGCCTGAACGATAGCATAAGTCTATTTCCTACCAATTTCTAAACAAACAGTACTGTACTGTACACTTTGCATGTCAGATTACTATTAAGACCTTTTATGTAATATATAAGCCATCTACATTATGCCCCTGTATGTACAAAGTTACTACTACTACTTACACTATGGGAGCACTCATTATTAAAAATGCAAAATTAACAGCACTGAAATTTTTAAAAGTTACCACGGGAAACACAAGATTCCATGGCCACAAAGACAGCTAACACAAGAATAAGGCTGGTTGCCAAGACAAAGATGCATGGTGTACACAAGCCAAGACTTTTAATATTAATATTACTAATATTTATGTTTATATGATTTTATGTGATCCTAATCATTTTCAGTATTGTTTTCAGCTTAGGTGTCATCTGTGACATTTTGCAGTCATTTGGCAAGCTCCCAAACTATTTACTGTTCATTGTCAACTTGGGAATAACCAATATTGTGAATGTCAAATGTGGGAATTTGAAGGGGTTACTGTTATACAAGCAACTGAAAAAGAATTGTTGAAATGTTTGCAAAATTATGCCAGTAAATTTTGAAAACAACATTATGGCTTGGAGATTGGAAGAGATCCATTTGCATACCAATTTCAAATAAAGAAGATCTGACAGGTTTTGCAAGCGATCATAAAATTACCCTCGTGCCAAATTCCAGTAATATTATGATAATGCTCATAGATGGATGTAGCTGAGATAAAGATCTGATATATAAGGAGGATTCAGAGTGGTCATGACTCCATATGTATAATGGCAAATCTGAAGATGCTTAAAAAACCAAGTGACAAGATGGCTTGAAATGTAAGGAAAACAAAAGATGATGGTGAAGGCGTAGATGTTATAGATGATTTTTGAAAGAATTCAATTGTGGGTGATACAACCAACATACTGACGACATCACACTTATAGTGTGACTCTTGATGAAACTGACAATGAAGAAGCAGGACAGAAAAAGCATTGATGTATTGTGAATTTTCAGAGTGCCATGGACCTCAAGGAAAATGAACAAGTAGATTAGTCATCTAATTAAACTGTCACTTGAAGCACAAATAACCAAAGTGAAGCTTATTTTGGGCATCTTATGAGGAGACCCATGGAAAAGTCATAATGCTTGTAAAAGTTGAAGGTAAAAAGTGGAATTCTCTATTCCATAAGAATTAAAGGACAATGGTTAGCTATCTGAGTGAACAAGGTAAATTCCCTTGTGATGTGAGAGTCACATCTTTAAAACATTTTTAGGTAAAATTTATCTTTGTAATACAACAAATTGCATCAAATATATGCACATTTAAAGAGCAATATAAACTACTGACTGATTTTGTAAATTTTTTCCTTAGAGTATTATTGAGTAATGCATAAAAGTGATGATAATAAATACTTATAATAAATAGATGGTGCAACTTGTTATATTGTTAGAGTTAAATATATTCTAAAAATGAATATAAACTCTGCAGTTGCTTTCCAAAAAGAATAAATATGCATAATAGTGGTTTACCTAGTACAAGAATTCCAATGTGCCTGGAAATGTTGGTTTTACACACAAATGGCAAATAAAAATCTCGTATCTTGTACCATGCAGCAAAAACACTCATGCAACAAGTCAATATGACAATAGGCTATATTTGTCATAATAGGCTTATGTAATGTATTTGATGAGTTTTATATGACTAATGATGAAAAAATGATCAACAACAGAACATTATTTTTGAGTGTTCAAAGAATATAGCGAGTATGTTGTATGTATTATAATAAAATGATCACAATGTACAGTGCTTAATGTGGGGACAAAACAGGTGGCAGTACTCCCCTTGTTATTCTGTGTCGGTACATATGAAATATTCCCAGTACTCTGAAGAAAAAAACAAAGAGGTGTCAGTACTTGTGAGTACCGGCCCACTTCATGCACTGCCAATGTAATTACAGACGCTCCTCTACTTACGAATGAGATACGTTCGGAACTGCCGTTTGTAACTTGAAATGTTCGTAAGTCGTTATTCAACATCATTTTAAGGATATATGCAAGTACAGCTAGGATGCTGGGAGTACGCAAGCTACACTGTTGCACGGCTGGAGTAGCAGCCAGAAGTCGTACTTGCCGGAATTGGCGCAAAAAATAAAATTGATGTTGCGGACAGGAAACAGGAGCCCACTGAACACAATTTTGACTTTGACTTTGACTTCATGTGTCTGAAAGTTCATAAGTTGACAGTTCATAAGTAAAGGAGCATCTGTATAAGGAAATGTGCTGATGTCAACATCTGGTAATACTTGCTGTATATTAATTTATTCTCATTTAATGATATGAGAATAATAATAGTCAGACAGACAGTATAGATAGATAGATAGATAGATAGATAGATAGATAGATAGATAGATAGATAGATAGATAAAGGTAAATAAAGAATTCCACTTTCATGTCACTAAATCTTATCTACATTTTCTTTACCAAGTAATAAGGCAGAGCTTATTGCTAGATCTGTACTGAATGCTCATAAATCAATAACAGCATGATCAGGCCCCGGCTACATCTGACTTGATTGATTTTCTCAACTCTTCAATTTTCTCTAAAGTTCACTTGGGCATTGGTCTGAATTTAAATGTAAATGCATGATGATAACATTTGCTAAAATTTTATATGCATGTATTTGCCAGCATTCTGCTGTGTGTATCTGAAGACTTCATAATTTACAAGTGTTAAATATAAAATATTTGTCACTCAAATGACCAGTAACCTCATTAAATTTGAAACACTTGGAATAAATCAAGGTGTCCTGGATCAAATGCAAGTTGTTCATCTTGCTTATTCCCGAAACCTCAGAATATTGAAACTTACTGTAACCAAAAATCATAGCGGAACACTTTTTTATGCAATGAGTTTTTTGATTTGTATCAGTTATACAGTTATTATGCCAGCCATTTACTTTATGTAACATGATGTATATCATATAACATTAATTATTTTTTCTTGTTATATTTAATTTATCATAGTAATGTGAAGTTTTGATTCACTACTACTACCAATTTCTGATTTCTTCCTGGAAGACAGATTTATTAAATTTAAATTCTTGTTTTCGAAAATGATTTAAATATAATGAGATATCGCCATTTGTCAGGTTCCACTGAATTTGGCATTCCTTGCTGACCTGTAATGAAAAAGAGCTTTCATGAAGAGAATAAAATTAATTAATTAACAATACAACATAATTAGCATAATGCAGCATTTTCCTTACGCTAATGTTATTAAACTTTATGCTTTCTCAGACAGGAACCTACAGAAAGGTTATCAACATAAGAAAGTTGTAAAAGTCGCTCTGGCTAAGGGCGTCTGCCAAATGCTGTAAATGTAAATAAGCAGTGTGCAGTATATTGTGCAATTATTTTATTTTTTGAACTCATTTTTATATGTAAAAGCAAGCATGTTATTGAAACTGATCTACACTCAGTGACCAATTTACATTAACAGTAACAGCCTACCCCTCCAAACATCTAATCATGTGGCTGCAACTGACATTCAGACATACAGTATAGACATTCAGTCAAGGGGTTCCTGTTCGGGTGTTAGAATGAGAATTATACGTGTGATTTTGAACATGGTGTGATTGCCGGTGCCATAAATGTTCATTCTAGCATCTCAGTAACAGTCATTTCCCTGGATTTTCCATACACTAGTGTCTAGAAAATGATGCAATGAAAAAATCCAAACAGTGTCATTTCTGTGCCTGAATACACCTTGTCAATGAGGGAGGTCAGAGGAGAATGGCCAGACTCGTTAAAGCTAACAGGAAGACCACTAGTGCAAAAATATCACCTCAGCACAACAGTGGTGTGCAGATATGCACAACTCATCAGGAAGCAGGAAGGAATCCTACCTGGCACTACGTAGATATACCTGTAACACATAATATAATAAAGTAGCCACAAAGAATATATTTTCCCTTTTTTGTTGTTATTTTATGTTTAACATTTTTTTGAAGATTTGTTTTTTTCTGCAAGGCACCCTTTCATTGTATTCCCTGTAGCAAGATTAAGTAGTGCATTTCAGTACTGTGAATGCTGATTTTCAGTACTTTGAGTGCTGATGTACTGCCTCATTCATATTACTTTATAAGTGGCTATTATGGTTTCAGAATAAGAGATTTAAAAAAAAAAGTCCTGAAGTCTTATTGATTTCCAAAGCTGTGCTAAGCCAAGTTTTTCTCTTGGCAGGTACCTGACTGAAAATGACCCAACAGTAAGCAGTTTCCGTGCCAACAATCCCAGAATTTTTGTTTTTTTCTCGTGCCCTGTGCACTGTTTCTATACAGCCCCTAATCACCAACCCTACACTTGGGTACCTTCTTCTCTCAACAATAAGCCCAAATGGACCTACACCGCAGTACTTTCAAAATGGAGCGGTCCTCCTACCTACCAAGCCCGTTGGCCTCGCCGGCCCTCATGGTGCTGGCATCCACAGCCGAGGCTGGTCGTGATCCTTCCATACCCTGCCCACACCCCCGGCCTTTTGGTGCCCCTGTCTCTATGGACAAGGATGCGCATATTCCCTTTACTAACGGCTCCTATACCTTTGCTTCTATGTATAACCGACAAGCCACAGTATCCAGTGGTTTTCCAGCCCGGGATTTCCCACCCTCGATCCTGCACCTGCATCCTCAGTTTGCTCCGGCTGCTGTTGACTGCTCACCCATAGGCATGCTCAGTCACAGTGCAGTGGGTGCCTTCCGGCCCTTTGCACCTTCCCCGGAAGAGCGTGACGGCTTGGGATACCAGTCCGCTTTCACGCCAGCCAAGCGTCTGAAGGGATGCTTGGAAGCAGAGACCTCGGCCCTCTTGTACTACACAGATTCAGAAGGGAAAGAATATGACTTTTTAGCTGGTCAGGTACCATCTAGCTCACCAGGCTCCCTGAAGGCCGCAGAAGAAACCCGAAAGAAAATATTTTCCATTTCGGGCCAATTGTCTGACCGCGAAACATCGTCCAGCCCTGAGGACTGCAGTGAACAACGTAAGTGTTCTTCCTTTGTTATTCTATTGTTGCATTTACATTACATTTATATTTAGCAGACACTTTTACCAAAATAATCATACATTTGAGTGAGCCGGATAAACTAATCCCTGAAGCAAGCAAAGTTAAACGCCTTGCTGAAGGGACCAAGAGTGAAATCGCTCTACTAACCACAGAGTTTGAACCACAACCTTCTGATCACTGGAATTGGGTTATAACCCGCTGAGCCACATGCTGCCCCATCAGGGAGCTGTAAACCCTGAAGTATTCCTGTATGTGCAGATATGATTGAAGACTGAAATTCATAAGTTATTCACATTAAAAGCCTCATCATTTTTTAGGTGAAGTCCCAACCAAAGAGCACCTTATTGTTTCAGTAGCTTACATTATACAGTAGTGTCTGGCTCTCTCCTTCATATTTTTTTTTTTCAATTTTCCAATTCTGTTGACACACAAGTATGTAAATTCAGACACACTACTGACATATTTTAATAGGTTTTTTGTGCGAAAAATAAACATGAACATGGTAAGTATCAGTTGGTCACACTTATTATTTTAGTCATTAAACCAAAGACAACCATTTTCAGCCCCTATTTGCATTCCACATTTATATTCCGTTTTTGTATACCTGTCTAACTGATGGATGATCTCCATCTCCATGACTACTGCAGTAGACCCTTCTGCATCGAGACTTTCCCCATCGCGATTTTGCTATATCACGGGGTTGGTATAAGAAATTAAATGGAACTTTTCTGGGGCGTTTTTTGATAGTCTCAGACAACACACATAATGTTCAGTAATTCATAAATGCATAAAATATGTACAGGGCTGCTTTGGAGGACAGCGAATGTGTTTACGGCAGCCTCTCATGATGCAATATCTCTCAGTGATCTCGCAGTTATCTTTGTATCTCGCGGTTCTCATAGCTTTTCACTTTGCTTTGCTCCGCTTGCCAAGGGGACCAAAAAAAGTTTGATATGGTTTCTCCTCATGGCAGGGACGCTGTATCCCTAACCCCCCTGATGTGTAAAGGTTGACTGTACTCTTTTGTTATGTTCAACCTACATGACGCATCCTTTCTGAAAATGAATTTTCTGCTGTCCTCAAAATAAATACATTTCTGTCAATGTCATATATAAGATAGAGAAAAAGAGCAACGTTGAGGAAGTAAAAGAAATGACTAAAAGGAAGGCTGAGAAAATGGTGTTTTATTTAAAATGCGATACCTAGCTCTCTTCATCGGGAACTGAAACAGACAACATAATGTGGACCCCTGGCAATGGTTTTGATGAGACGATTTTCAAACTGGTTGACTGCTCGTAAATGTGCGTCTGGTCCAGGCTGATTATTAGCTTGTCTCTTGCTAATAGAGGAGGGTTTTTGGCCTCAGATGTGTAGCTTGATTCTGTCTGTTTCTCCTTTTTTTGTGAATCACAGTTATTTTAAATCTGTCTACTGAAACGTGTTCTAAGTAAGATTATTTTTTTAATCCTGTTCCCAGTCTCATTTCTAGCTGCCTCTATCCAACCATGAGTTTCTCCAGCTTTTCCTTAATTTGTGTCTTTTCGTCATGTTTGTTGATCTTTGCCAGCAGATTTATTAGTGAAAGGCAGACTTAAGCAGTACCAATTTAAAAGAACATCGCTCCAACATCTGTTTAAACATTTACTTTCTTACAGAGCATATGGTACAAGGGATGTTTGTTTTTTCGAAAATCTTTGAAACTCTTGTAGTGAGACCAGGACTATAACAGAACAGAGAGTACAGTGTCTGTTTATGCAGGTCTTTGAATACATTATAGAGAAAATAGAGCAGTAATGGTTGAGGAATTGTTGAATCTCCCACAGTCCAATGACACATTTAAAACAACAACAAGCACAAGAGTAATAATGATAATAATCATCATCATCACAATATTCCTTTCCAGTATTGACTACTTTGGAATTAAAGCCAAAGTCACTAAAATTTTAAGCATGTACACACAAAAAGGGTTAGTAACATTTCGGAAAGGCCAATTAACAGCTCTAGACTGAGACACACCAACATGTTTCCATCAGTATGTTACTGTTCTACTGTCAGAAGAGTGCACGTGATAGTTAAAACAAACTGAATAAAGGCTGGCTGTTAGATTTATATTTTTGTAGATTTTCTTCTTTGAGGTTGTCCTCTGTCCTCTAGCTAAGCTTTTATTTATTGAGATAGGTTTGAGAAATTTAAGTAAAATTCAGAACTGAAGAAAAAATGAAAAATTAAATTATATTTTATATTACTCTATATTATAAATAATGTTTGCTCAATTATTTTTCTCCTAGGTCCAAATTTCATCAAAGCCAAGGTCTACTCTCAACGATAAAATTTTCCGGGGATTCCCCCATGTCGATTTTGTGGTTCTTGGGGGGTGGTGGATTGATTGCGTAGCGTTTTGGTCCAATGGAGTGGTGGCCCTGATATATTATATATTAAATGCATATCAGAGGAAAAAAATATATGTGTGTGTGTGTGTGTGTGTGTGTGCGCTGTGT
>JAODKE010000001.1:26119712-26140107 GCA_026779605.1 Mormyrus hasselquistii | reverse complement strand
ATATATACACACAAACACACAGATATATAATATTTAACTTTTATTTTGCAGTGTCTTGAATATATTCTAATTTGTAATCTTGCAAGATTTAAAGTCCAAAGCCATTAGCCCAGAGGAATGTGACAGGGGTTCTCCTCGCATGGGCCCAGGCTGTGAAAGGGCATGGCTCAATCTCAGCCCAGTAATTCTCCTTTAAAACTCACTTTTTGATCTGTTGCCTTTAAGACGAGCTAACAAATGGCCATCGCTTACATGTGAAGCGCATGTGAAGAATGAGATTTAGGAGTGAGCAGCTTGCGAACACTCTGTCTACCTTGCAGATCAGATATATCCATCCATGCTACTCTGACTGGCTCTAATCTAATCTTCTTGCAATTTGGAGAAGTAGTCTTCTGTGACAAGCAGCTTAAAATTCCTGCCTAATTTAAAAAATCTACATTCGGTTTGCTTTAAATAAGTAACACTGGTACTTTGAAACACTAACATTTTTCACATGAATCTTAAATGAAAATTGGGCAAAAGCATCTGCTAAATCAGAAATAAAAGTTACATTTTATGCTGTGTTCTGTCATAAATGTAGAGGAAATTAAGTGTGAGTTATAGTCCTGGTTAAGAAAGGATTTGAAAAGATTTTGAAACAATAAAAAAAAAAAATTCTTTGTTTCTTCATATTTTCATTTAGTATAGAGTAACAAAGAATTACATTTGCTAATTTAAGTGTAGCCCTTTCTTCAGTCTCCACATCCTTCTCTGACCAAATTCTTACACCCCCATTCATTATTTAACACTATGCATCATCTATTTGCCTTTGTAATCTATCTCTCAGCACAAATATTGATTCGATCTTGCATTCTAATCAGGCATTTTTTTGCTCTGCAGTGGTCTCATATTTAAATTCAATATTTGTCACAGGGTCAATGACTGACCTCATCAGCCCATGCACCCTAACCTGACAGCTAAGAACAGTAACAACTGGACATTTAATGGCCCCTACCACCCACAATGACATCTACACCACTGTTGGAATGGGATCCCAGCATCATCAGAAGTGACTGATTATTGTGTTGAGTATGTTAAAAGTTCTTCAATTTTACCTCAACTCAGTCCTACTTTTTTATTCCTTCGCTGCTTCAAACTATTTACTAATATATTATGTGCTTTAAGCATGCCTTTAAACAGTTCAAAAATAATTATAATAGTACAATATTCTTCAGAAATGAAAATGTGTCTGTCATCACATTTCCCTTCAGACAGCAATGACATCTGTGAAAAATATGGTACTTTAAGAACATGATTTTCTTTTCTTACAATGTAATAGTAATGTCAATCATTTTTTGTGTCTTGGCTGTGTAGACAGCTGTAAATAGCTGCCTGTATGCCAAGAGACTGTACAGGGAAATACCTTAAGCAAAAGAGGGCATTTCTCGGGTTCAGAATTTGTATCTTTATCTGAACAGCGTTTCGATGCAGCTTTATTCGTAGCCGGGAAGGTTTTTACCATGGTCATCTGCGAGCCCTGCAGCTGAGACAGGTGTGTGCCAGGGTTATTTGGGGCTACAGTGAGGGGGGTAGACCTCAGGAAAGACGGCTGGCCGCAGCGCAGCCAGAGAGGTGTCATTGTCTTGGGTTTATTTGCCATTGTGGTGACATTCAGACTTATAATAAAGCTGAAGGACAGCAGCATGTCTTACTGCTGGAGTCCCTGGTAGATCCGTGCCATCTGCCTAGTGGTACAAATGCATTAAAAAAATATTGCTTTTACTACTAAGAAGTAGTGACAAGAAAAATGTCAAATAGGGATATTTTTCTTAATATTTGTGAATGTTTCAATTTTCATAGTTTTTTTACGTACAGAAATTTTGGGAGTTTATAAATTACGTAATTCATTTGTTTTGTTATAGATCACAATTCATCAAGTAAAATTTATTAATGGTGCTGACAAATTAAGATGATGAATTATAACTATTTTTGCACAGATGTATAGCCTTTGACAGGTTCACCTAAATGTCTATTTTCATATCTGTCTGCTGTCAAATTGGTTAAAATCATCCCACAGTAGAAAGTACTGCTGTTCAAGGGTTCTAGGAAAATACATTTCTCTTATTTACTCTCCTAAGTTTGTCTTATATAACGTGTGTGGTTATGTTTGTGTGTGTGTGTGTGTTTTGGGGGGGTGGCTGAATTTTGCGTGATCATTGGTTATCAAAAATGGGCACTTGATAGTAAAAGGGGGGCATTTTCAATAATTCGGGCAAAAGGGGCACGTTCTCCCCCTCAGCCCCCCCTGATTTGCATGGTGCTGTGAGGTTTTATAAATAGCCTATGACTATCGCTGTTCCAGTCATCAAATCATAACCAAAATGGAATTGTATGAAATATTATCAAGCTCGTCCTGTGAAAGTGTCAAAACACATTGAATTTCCCTTACGAGCAGCATGTTGCATTCCTCCAGTGGAGCTTCAAACACAAGAATCAAGGCCAAAGCAAATTTCAGTCTGCAAAATCTGCCCCCCCCCCCCCTTAAAATACATATCTCAGTAAATCGATATGGACACATCCCGTCCAGGGCGTACCGCAGCCTTGTGGCCTTTGATGCTTAGGATTGGTTTCAGGTCCCCCACCCCCCACCGCCAGTGGGACCCTGACCATGGAGGGATGGATGAGAGCACAGAAAAATGACTATGCAAACTATGCAGTATAACATTAAACTTCACATCATTCTGTAAATTTAAATGCATACTCAGTCTTTATTTCTCACTATTTTCGTTAAGCGAAAAAATTGTGTATGCCAAAAAATCCTTTTCAGTCAATTATAAAAAAGGTTACTTTAACAATCCATAAAATGTAATTTACTTCTTATAACTTTGGTTATTTTATTAGACAAGCAAGGAAAAGGCCAGATTTTTATTTTTATTCTTAGAGCAAACTGGGACTCCTCTAAACAAATCCTGAAGCTTGCGTTGACAAATAGTACTACAGTATTTGGCATTTTGGGGAAACGTATTACAGTTGTTAAGCACAGGGCTGTACTTATTAGAGGTATCTATTGCTTTGTGGAAATGGTGCAGTCAGTGTCACAGGGTGGGAGGAAGCCTAGATTCAAAGTACATGTCCCAGAGTCAGCGTGGAAACGGAATCTGGAATGAGGCCTGATGTTTCAGCAAGACGCAAACACACTTTAAACACAACCTGGAGTACTTACAGGGGAAAAAAAACAAGATGAAGGCTTTGAAGTGGCGTCACACTCCTGAGATGCAAACATTATCGGAATATTTGGGAAGACATCATGAACAGCTCTGCCAACAGGAACAGGAAAAAAAAAACTGAAAAACCTTGGGATGGGAATAGGAAATGTTTGCAAGCTGTTTTTTCATGTTGGAAAGCAGTGTGTGTGTGTTTGTGTGAGTGTGTATGTGTTTTTATGTTTTCACAGCACTTTTCAAAATGAAAGAGGAGATTGACTTATCCATGTGGCAGATAATGCTTGACATTGGGTGTGATCCTTTTTAAACATAAAACACATCCCCCTGTTTTGCCTAGGGTTATCACACATGTGCACAAGCAAGCAGTTCCTCAGAAGATTTAGCAGTAGATGCCAGCAACACACATTTTTGTATCATAGGAAAAAGCTGGTTATCAGTCGCTCTTTAAGGATTTCTGCTATCTTTATGCCATTTCCATCTTTTTTGGGGTTGCCTTAAGAAAAGCAGTGTATCATCCCATGTATAGGTTATTTATACATAGCAACAAGCCTGCTCAAGCCTCCTCTTGGCCCTATTAACCATTGAATAAACTGTAAATTGTTTTTTTTCCATTTTCCATCCAACATGATGACCTCTGAAAAAATATCGCAATGATTCCTAACACTGTCCTCTCCGGACAACTGCCTAAAATTATGCAAGATACATACATTTCCAGAAGAATGTTTCCCGATAAGTATATATTTACACCCATTTGTTATATGTCTAATATTCTATGAATAGCTAAAACTGCCCAAAAAGTTATTTTGTTGTGATGATTTTGTTGTGGGATGCATTAGTGAAGCTGGAAGTGTTTTATCAGTGGATTTTAAATCCAAGGAGTTTTATAATGAAACATTTTTTTTATTACTTTGCATGTGTTTTTTTGGGGGGTGATACAGTGGTTCATACTGTTCCTTCATGCCTATAGGAGCCACAGCCCTAGATTTTGCATGTTCTCCCTGTATCATCATGGTGTTTCCTCCAGCTACTCCACTTTCCCAACAAAGTCCAAAATCATGCTAAGATGAATTGCATTTGCCAAACTCAGCATAGGTGTGAAAATGAGTGTATATCATCCTGGGTTGTTCCCTGCCTTGCTGGAATATTTGTTATAGAAGACAGATGGATGTGTGTTATTGGTACGCTCAGCAAAAGACAAAATTAATAGACAGTGTTTAAGACTCGACTTGAAAGTTAATTTAATAAATATTTGCTCAAAAATGTCCAACAGTGAAAAGAAACATTCTACAGGGCAAAGTTTGGAGGTTCTTTCTCCAAAAGGTATGGACACTGTCCCAATATGGTTCAAATGATCAACCCACAGAGCATGCACACTTTCCCAGATACTCCCTGGATTCACATTACTATCGCTACAAATACTGAACCCTTAATGAATATTAAACACAATTACTACAATAGCCACTGTGGTATTTACACAAGTTTCATTTTACAGTCTGAATAACACAGAAGGTATAAAAGGATAAAGTTCCCTGGATGTTCCCAGTGGGAGGATAGAGCAGAGCATCGTGAAGGAAGTCAAGGTCCTAGTTTCAAAGGGCAAGACAAGAAGGGTGTCCAAACCACAGCAGACCCAACCCCCCACCTGCACCAATTAGTGATGTAATGAAGTGTCTTTTGTTCAGATAAATAACCCAGCAGCCATGTGATTTACTGTCCATGGGCAATTTGCTAAAATTAAAACTTAATCATGCATACTGAGGGATGCGCTATGCATAATTTAACAGGGATGAGAAGGGCAGTAACAGTACAGACAGAGGAGACAGGGTAAGGGAGTCAAACAAACACAAGGAATATATCTATTTATTTTGTCTTGGACTTTCTGTTCTTGGGCTAGATCATCCCTGATTAGAGCCTCAAAGTACACTAGCCTATCAGAGGACAATAGAGTAGATGAGGATAACTATAGGGTAACATGATGTTTTGGTCTTTCTCTGAGATTGAGGTCATCCCTCACCACCTCATAATTTGCCCTAAAGACCAGTGATGCTTATCCTGATCTGACTTTTGTGGCCTTTACCATAATGTAAAATGCGTTTAGTCTTTACTGGCTCACTGGGTGGCAGTGTTTCCTCATAACCCAATGGTTGTGAGTTTGAATCCCACCTGCACTCTGTGTTTGGAGTTATGGTTTTCTTGTGACGTCAAGTGGCATCTAGTATCTCTAAATTGCCCGTAGTGATTGCTTGTGCCCTGTGATAAGAACATAAGAAATATACAAACGAGAGGAGGCCATTCGGCCCATCATCATCTGATCAACTTCTATTCCCTTCCTCATGTTTCCCAGGATAAGATTCAGGTTCACTGTGATTCTGTATTGGATAAGCAGAACATGGAAGAAAAATATTAAATGCTGTACTATAAATATTTATATTGGTGTGCCGTGTGCAGGCGTAGGCAGCCGGGATGGACTGGGGAAGCAGGAACAGGGAAATGTGAAATCGGAAAATGAGGGATTTATTGTCAAAAAACTCAGGAGAACACCACAACATTACACTGTTAATCACCAGACAGGGGAAAACATACCTAACGCAGACTTAAATACATTGGACTAATTAAACAGCTGGTAAACATGGGGAATCCACACAAGGCAGCTGAGGGGCGGGGCACACGGGAGGATTGGACGAGCAGGGCATGACAGGTGTCATTAGTTGAAGTAGTTGAAGTAGACTGTATCAAGGAATACTGTTATTTAATGCAGGGTGATAACCTCAGCATATTACCACGTACATGGAAATATAGCATTAATTATTTAAGCCTTCTGATATTTTTTTATAATTATTTAGTAATTGAATAATAATATTATTCAGAAAATATATGCTCTTAAATTCATTTATTTTTTCATATGATTTGTATATGTATTGAATATGATTTGTTGGTAGTGTTTCATGTTTGACGTGGACACAGAGAGAGCATAACCACATAGCCAGCTGAATGTAAATGACCACATAACCAGCCAGCCAGATGCATAACTCTAAACAGAACCTGATCAAGCTCTTTAGGGACTTTAAGGTAATAATAATGTCAAAATTTACCGAAGGACAAGCATTCAGATAAAGAGTCGCATATCTATAGGCACATACAACCATCACAAGAGAAGCTAAGAGTGGTTTATTTTTTTATAGCTCAGGAAATTGAACTTCACATTTACAGAAGAGCATTATAAGCACCTAAAACAAAAAAAAAAAATATGAAATAAAAGTACTTGAAGTAAACATTTGAGCAAGTCCAAAATTTTGAGCTCCTTCTAGCAGATACTGTATGTGGAATGAACCCAGAAAGCAGCTGAATGTGAGGCATCTGTATGATGCAAGGTGATTCACCTCCTATTTATTTCCTCAACACTTTACACTTAAAGTATTAGAGAACAATCTCTACATTTACATTTTATTTACTTGGCAGGTGCTTTTATCCAGAGTAACATCCACTATGAGCAATCTGGATCTGCCGAGTCTCTACGTGGGCTAAACCTCGGTGCCTGTGATCGGAAGCTCACCAGTTTGAGCCCTGGCCTCAGCAGAATGGTCACATGTCTGTGTGCTCTTGATCAAGCTCCTTAACCCCCACCTGCAGGGGTGCTGCATGCTGGCTGGCCCTGTGCTGTGATCCCAAAACTTGCTTTCATTTGAATGTCTCTCTGTGTGTCTTACGGCGACCGAGATGCGGTAGATGAAGAGAAGCGTCCCAATGTACTTGTATTTGTGCAAATAGCAAATAAAGGATCTTTTTTTTTTGCAGGGTTAGCCAGTCCCTGAAGCAATTGGGAGTTAAGGGCTTTACACAAGGGCTCAACGGTAAAATCACTTTGCTGAAACTGGGATTTGAATTTGAGACCTTCTGATCACAGACCAGCCTCCTAACCTGCATTGCCCGTCACCACTCACCCGCCAATCTGTAGCGATCTGACTGCGTGAATGAACGTTCTCCTACGTGGCAGATTGCAAGTATATAACTGTCCATGATGATTCTTCACTATTGCCAGTGCCAAATGCATAACGAGTATCTTGTCTATACTGGGGTTTACTTTTATTTTGCAAGGCATTTGTGCTTTCCCCACTTTCAGCCAGGGGGTCATGGAGGAGCATTGTCATGTCGATGTCTCGTGGCATGAAAATCGCAGCACCTACGGTTGTTTCGGTGTAGAGCGAACAGCGGGCCAGCTGCAGCTCGTGTGATAATGACTGTTCCATGTAGGCTGTTAGCCTTTTGTTCAGCTCCTTTATTTGGCTCTTAAATTACCATGACATTTTTGACACGGTCGCAGAACTCGGAGAACAAATTGGACGCAGTGTAAACAATTCAGCTTGGACCCCTGCTAGTGAGTTCTTTAGGTTTTATCTCCTGCAAGGAATTAAAATGAGACAAGGGGATGTGTTGCTTTTACGGAATTTAATTTTTAAATTTGTTTTATAACTGCAGTTTAATTTATAATATGTTTAAAATGGGATTGGGGTGGTTAAAGCACCGCATTTCCCTGTCATATTGTACATATGACAACTTAGCTTAGCATGCCCAGATGCGAATATTGTACTTTGTTTTTCTAGCTACAGTCTATGCTTATTATATTACACGAGTGAGGAAAAGAGGTAAAAATGAAGGAAATCTGGCTGTTCGAGGCTTGCTGTTGTCCTTAAAAGCTCATTTTTTTTGCTCATTATGTTGTTATAGCATTCTGTTCCCTATCAATCCATATAAAGTGGGTGTGTATTCCTTTCTGTTGTAATGTTTTTTTGTCGACTGTTGTGGGGCACAGGGAGTTCTTCAGTTGTCTACATCCACAATGCTGTTGTACCTGGCTACTCCGGATGTAATGATCTCACCAGTAACTAAGTGTTAGTCATGTACCGATCCCATGCTTATTTATCACTAATCAACCATGACAGTTTATGTATTCCATTCAGGCACTATATTAGTTAACACATACCATACATTATTAGTTAATGGTAAGACTTCACTGTAGGGGGCAAATATAATATAGGTTTCCCCATGAAATACATGAACTTTCATGATTGATTAATGATGAATCAACATAGGATCAGTACATAACAAACACTTAGTTACTGGTTAGGTAATGCATTAAGTAAGCATGTACTACAACATTATTCATGGTCCCTGAAGTAAAGTTATTGAATATACACATAAATGCTCCTCTACTTACGAACTTTCAACTTACGAACTTTCAGACATACGAACGAAGAGGACTGAAAGTCCAAATTGTGTTCATTGGGCTCCCATTTTCTGTCCGCAACATAACTTTTTTTCTGCCTAGTACGATATCTGACCACTACTCCCACCGCGCAGTAGCGTAGCATGCGAACTCCCATCCTAATTCTTAGCGCTTGCATATACCATTAAAATGATGGTTTATAATGACTTATGAACGTATATCATTCGTAAATAGAGGAGCGTCTGTACTGCAAAAGAGACAAGGTGCAAAGACAAGTAAGCATGGTACAAATTAATAAGCACACAAATAGAATCCTGAAAAACCAAATAATATAAGATCACATTTGTGCTCTATCTCCTTCAGTAGCTCAGTTGATAGAGTGGAGGACTGTACTGGAATGTTAGTTGACATAGTTAGGTTGCTGGTTTGAAGTCGGCTTGAAGGGCCCAATTTGAATAATTGAAAGTGGAGATTCGCGTGGGTTAGGATGCTGTGCTTGTGATTGGAAGGTTTCTAGTTTGAATCGCAGAATCAGTAGAGTGATTTCAACCTTGGCCCCCTGAGAAAAGCCCTTTACCACAAACTGCTCCAGGCACCGGCTCACCCTACTTTCTCAGTTGTACATTGTGTACTATTCCTGGTTCTGTATTGGAGCACGGTGAATGGAGAATGCTGAATAGACTGCCACATAGCTAAAGGGATTTATTTACGTTACATTTATTTTGGCGAATGTATTCAGTCAAAGCTATATACATAGAAGGCAAAGCCAACCACTCCCTGGAGCAATTGCAGTTAATGGCCTTGCTCAAGTGCCCAATGGTGACATAACTCTGCCACCAATGGGATTTGAAATGATCTTCCGTATACCAGTATGGAATTGTAGTCTGCATAGCCACACAATATTCATGCAAGCTAGAGAAAAAAAAATATATAGTATTAAGTGGTAGCTATATGTAGGGTTTTAATATATAATTCACTGGTTGTTAACGTATGAATGAACTTATTTACCTTCAGGATGCATATGACTGTTATATATGTTACGTCATATATTTGTCTAGCATGTGCATAATGGTGTTGCCTCTCAGGCTTTTTATCTATTAGGCCATTTCGCTATTATCTGTCATAATTTAAAGCACAACACCAGTCCATTATTCCAATAAATATATCTAACTCCCATAGCTATATAAGCTATGGAAAAGTAAACATGAGGATAGAGAAGGCACATTCACAGAACACGTCCAAGGCCTAGGAAGCATAATTCATTACATGGTGGATTTTAGCCAGAACACCTGAGTTTGTAAACAGTCTGAGACCAAGATTAGCTTAGAGCAGTAAGTCCTAATTCAGTCCTCAGCGACTTGCAGACCATCCACATTTTTGCTCCAGGAGCTGTAAGAGAGAAAAAATGTGGACTGTCCAGCAGGGACCTGAAAGGGAGCAAAAATGTGAACCATTTTTGGGTCCCCAAGGATAGAACTGGGAAACACTGGCTTAGAATGTACAGTAACAGCTATTGCATATGCAAGAAACTGCTGTCAGAGACAGTTAGAAAGTTCTAGCATTATTGCAGCACAGATTTTTCCAGCAAGCTATGTAAGGGAATTAGGATGCCCCTGTGCAGATGTTGTGGGGTAAGCTTACCTGCCGAGGGAAATGTTGGCATTAACCTAGAAAAACAAGTAACTCCCAGGCCAGCTGTATCAGCTCTACCATCATCATCATCATCTTCACCTTTCTAATGCATGTCATTGACCTGCCGTAGGTGCTACATGTCAGCGAGGACCTTAACGGTAATAGAAGCGCCTGAACATGCTGTCATGAAAATTTGCACAGTGAGCACTGCTGATGTGGCATGTGAAAAGGCCCCCAAACACTCAACTACTGCTGTAACCTCAGCTGAACGTTTTTGAAGCCTCTGGCTTCGCAGTCGGTCAATCCTGCACATGTTAAAATCACTGTGCCATATTTGTTTACCTGATGTTTTCGTTAACACTTAAGACCTTGTTTTCAGTCATTTATATAGACATTCATAACAAATAATAATGCATTGATAAAGCCTTATAAACATGGCCAATAATATTTATCAAAAGGCTTAACACATAATACCCATGTGTATTATGCATTATGACTGCCTTGTGAAGCTCTTATCTATAATGCACTATAGATACTGTCGTGATCGGTCGGACGAGCAGGGAGTGGAGAATCAGGGTCCAGACACGTCCAAGGAACGGGATTTGTTAGAGCAGACAGGCAGACAAGGCACAATACGATCATGACGTTAATGACGGAACTGGGGATACAGGCTGACGTGGACTTAAATACACAGGACAAGTCGAAATAACAGGAGACAGCTGATAACAATCAGGAATTCACATGAGGTTAATGAGGGGGCGTGGCACACAACAGAATCGAGCAAGCAGGTCATGACAGATACCTTTATAATGCAGTACAAAGCATCCTTAATGCATTTTTAACTTCCATATAAGTAAACTTAGGGATAGAGTAGACACATTCAGAAAACATATTCATGTTTACTTTCCTGCATTTCTGAGCAAAATACCGACTTTTTACTCAAATGCATTCTGCTACAGGCCGTTGTTACTCACTGAATTAAAAAGTACTGTCTTCAAAAACTATGCAGCACACTTGAATGTAGGGCTGCACAATTCTGGGTAAAATATGAATCACATTTTCTTGTTTTTTTTTCCCCCAGAATCATAATTGTGATTTTCTTTCACGATTTTTGAATAATATATTTCTTTCATTATTATTATTATCATTATTATTATCATTATTATTATTATTATTATTATTGAGTGCATATTATCTTTATGAAGATAGAACAAATAATATGGAGGCATGTGCAATATATATTGGTTCGTATACTGATATTTAAACTTTATCACTATTCAAACTTAGCAGCACCAAGGTTAAAGACACAGCTACTGAAATTGTGGAGATGAATCAGCCTTTTTACTTTAAAATTTATCTCAAATTAAACTGCAAACACCATAAACCTGCATGAGAGAGGCTGTTATACAGAGAGATGGTGCTCATTATAACAACACTGTTATATATAAGTACTACACTCACCTCAGTTACCTCTTTGTTTGTGCAGGCTTTAGCTGAATTCAACTGGACATCCTAGTGCATTTGGCTTTGTCAGCTATGAGCACAATGATATCTGCCAAGAGATGCATTTTGTATGTATTCTGAACTCTGCATTGTGAAAATGAAGTTTACTATACTGGTTTGGGAAATTTTCATTAAGCTTCACTGTTGCTGTGCTTTGACTACATCATTATGTATTTTTTTGTTTACAAATTAAGCATACTTCAGACTGCTAGTCCATCTTCTTAAGGTGAAATGATTATGGTGTGTATCTCTATGGCCTTGACTACTTTCTTTCCTGCCAAAGTATCTTTTGCCTCTTGTTGATATCCTCGATTGTGTTCTCTGAAGGACTGCCTCTTTCAGTGAATACTATTGACCTTGATCACCTTCTTAGTACAAGCTCAACCGTGATCTTTCTTTGAAGGACTATTTCATGTTCACAGCTTCATCTTCCTTCATGTGGTGTCTTACAAAGGCCATGAAGGTATTGTGCATACGAAACGCCTCACAGAATGTCAATGTACCAAAGAGTTCAATCCCATATCTTTATGCCAGCTCTGTCAAGCATCTGGTGTAGCTGCTGAGGCTGCTGCTAGCTTTATATATCATTCTCACTGTGTGCTCAATCATTCTTCAGTCAACACTTCAGAAATGCACAGCTGTTGATGTCTTTCATGTCTACCATGGTTGTCTTACTCCACTGGGGGGGGGGTATCACCGTGAGTGAAAGTTCATACATAACCAAACATTGTTCCATTTACATGCCAGGAAAAATGAGGACGCTGCATTTTGCCAGCAGTGTTCTCTGTGTCAGAAAAAGTTGAAAGTATACAGCTCTGCGAAGCTCGATGCTCTCCCACCCATCTGTTTATGGAAAGGGGACACGGGCATGAATTCTTGCATTTGTGGATATCTGTGATGCCAGCAGAAATCCAGCAACACAGATTTCCACAAGGGCAGAACTACTTCAGTTTCTAACTACGTCTGTTCACTCCCTTGTCTCGTGGAAGTTGAGATACACCTCAGTAAGATACACCTCAGTAAGATACACCTCAGTAAGATACACCCTTAATTGCTTTAGGACCATTTTGGGACAAGATAATGTAGGTTGCTTTTCCAAGTCCTGCAGTGACACCGGGGTGCAGGATATCTTATTTTTTTACTTGCTATATTGCTTGTTTTACTACTGAATATTTTTATTAGTTTTTTTCTGTTAGGCCTTTCAAGGAATACTCTGCCAGCTTCTGCTCAAAGCCTCATAATTTAGGGTTAGGCCTTAGGGTTTTACTTCTGTTCTTGGCAGAATAGTCACATGTTCATTGGGCCCCTCATAGTGATCCAAGGGTGCCAGATTACACCTGCACTCTGATCTAAAGCTTCACTCTCACTTATATATGTGTATGTGTGTGGATTAGGTTTATATTACATTGTGGAGACCAAATGGCATGTCCCCTTGTCCTCAGAGATCCTGGTTCAGTCATTCATGTGAACATTGACTTGGGATAGGGTAGGGTAGGGCGTCTGAATTGTGCTATACAAATACACTTGTCTTACCTTTTCCTGAAGGCTTGGAGTGTGTGTATATCTTTCTGTGTGATTCTGAAAAAGGTTATTTACCCTTTAAATCTGGCCTAATTTATTTATTTAGTTTATATTTGAAATTGTTTTCGAATACTAATCTATGACTTCTACTTAATTTAGCATTGCTCTGATTACTAATAGGTGTCTCTTATTTTTAACTGAATCTGCTTGGTGCCCCACAACATAGGCTTTTGGTTGAGTAAGCAATACCCATGAGCACAATGTGAAACCAGCTTTGCCTTGGGTAAGGTACTACAGGGCGGCTACAAACTACTGTATATAAACATTTAGTAAATCTAACCTAATTGGACATATATGGTTGATTCATGCAGAGGTTGCATGGTTACTCAGCATGTTTGATCAACTCAACTCAGGGACTGATACAGTTTCAGCATGTCTTATTAATTCATCTCAGAGGCTGCAAATCAATACATAGTTTGATCATTTCAGCTGAGGCACTGATACAATTCCAGCATGTCTAACGAATTAAACTCAGAGGCTGTAAGCCAATAGTCAACATGTTTGATTAATTAAGCTTAGGGACTGAATGAATAGACCAGGGATGTTCAAATCTGGACCTCGAATCCAAATCCATACCTTGTTTTCAATTCTCCCAGGTAGTTGGTTTAATAATTACTGATTCTGATTGGCCACAGAGGCTTCATACCCAGCTCACTGGTAAAGGAAAACTGGAAAATCAGCAGCACTCGGACTTTGAGATCCGTGATTTGAATACCCCTGCAATAGACCAATCATTGAACAGATACTATGACTGTTCTTTTCTTGAGTATAAGGCAATGGGTCACTGAATAGCCAGATCCCTTACTAACCAGTAGGAATTTTAACAATAGGGTTCTTACATTTCTTTTACACCAAGGGAGGCAAAGCCTTTAACATGGCAAGTTACCTTATGTTTCCTTAACTTTCCAAATCTTTATAATAATATGCTGCTTTAAGACTGACATCATTGTACCACTCACAATGAGACCTTTAGATTGAGAACAAACATGAATATTATGCTACATTTATATTAAATGTTTGTCACATATACATGTAAATGGACTATGTGTGTCGTGGGACAGAGGAGAAATTGGCAGGAGGAGAGGAAGAGAGGTAAGGATGGGTCTCTGATCAGAAGGTGTCTGAGGGGCTTATCTGTGGGACATTCCTTGCTCAGAGGGGGTTGTCCGTGAACCACCTGATGTACCACAGTGAGCTTGTGAGCCCAATCTTGTTAGAGCTGCCTAGAATATTCCTTCCTGGGGTAGGAAACATCACCAAGCCAAAAAGATCCAGGATCAGAGATTTCTGTGGGGCCAGCAGCCTTCTGGTCATTCTGGAGAGCATTGATCAGAAAGTTCCAGCAAACCCAGTATCCTGATCAGTCAAAACTGGAGTTTCTAGTGATGTTCAGCTCCATTCCCTGACCAGGGAGCGGGGAATCCTGTGGCATCTCTTCAAAAGACATTTCTATTCAAAAATGTTCTGCGTGAGTAATTCTTGAAGCAGACAACACTTTCTGAAAAACTCTGATTAAATGATTTGTCCTGTTAACAAGGCAAAAGGTTGTAATTAGTGTTGCTAGATTTCCTGGCAATCACACTGAAATGGTATCATTCTCTTTATTGATATTACCATATACTGTGTAGTTTTAATCTTGTATTATTTATTGTAATTAAGAAACCAAATATTGTGGTAAAACAGCAGTTTTAGTGGCCATGCAATTGTTAATTTGAAATTGGTCGGCTGACTATTGGTTCTGCACAGATTCAGAATTTAGTGATTAATTTTCATTGTTGGTATATCACAGCGCACACCAACAAAAAGTGTTCTCTGCATTTAACCCATATGTGCCATAGCAGGGTATAGCTAATTCAATTGACATGGCAGGTAATTCAGCACCCGGGGAGCAGTGCTTGGGGATGGTACCTTGCTCAGGGTACCTCAGTGGTGACTGGTTGGTGGGGGATTTGATCCTGCAATTTTTCCAATTACAAGTGCACTTCCCTAACCATCAAGCCACCAGTGCTATCAGTTTCAATGCAACTTCAGAATTACTGAGTTATTTTTGAAATATCTGTGAACTATTGCTTGGTCATTTTGATAGCAACTTTTATATTAAAATATCTTCAAGCGATGATCACATTATTGATTTTAGTGTATGACCGATTAATGTTCCATCTAGTTTATTCTCCACCTTCCCCGACTCTTCATCATTTAGGCTTTATTTATTCTGTTTAAACAAGAAGGGATTTGATCATTTCAATGAAATGCATTTTCTTCCATTGATTTTAATTGTGAGTTGGACAAGATGTCAGTCTCATGAGAATACAGTGTTACTTGCATATCCTATACTGTAAATAAGATTCATACTGACACTGAAACAGGAGTGGATCCGGTAGCAGTTGTATCTTCGGGGAGCTGGGGGGAATCAAGAAATTCTTCTAAAATTAGCATGTTTAGTCATTTTCTCGATGTAATTTACACAGGATGTACAATTGCTGTTGTTCCTCTACAGTGTCATGTAAGGTTTAATGGCTAGGAAGGGCTTTCTCAAAGGGATGCTGTCAGCAGAGATAATTAGAGGTTATAGGACTACTTCACTCATTAATGTTAAGGGTGTGGGCCCTGGAACCATTGATGACAGAGATCTAGCAGAAAAAAATGAACCCGCTTTGAAGTAATAACCCTTCTAAGTAGAGGACTAGTTAGTTTGTTAACCGCAATCACCTTTTCATTAGGATGGTAAGTGCAGGTATGACCTTTTTATGGTATAATATAGTATAAAAATATCATGTGCCTTTGAGAAGTTCCATAATTGATGAAGAGTCTGGCTCCAATGCACCGAAAATTCTGTGAATAATGGTAAAGGGTTAGGAAGAAAACTGCCAGAGGTATTATTAGTTACGTTCAGGGCCTACAGAGCTCAGACTTCTGGGATACAGACTGAGCACCTAATGACCAACACTCTTGAGTAGAGGAGATTCATGTTGGAGGAACTGGAAGAAGGATGCCCTTTCATTACCTTAAATTACATTACACTCTGCTTTAGTACATAGGGTACTGGTTGCTCTACACTCTGTTAAGGAAACTGTTGTGTGGTTCAAGACAGTGGGCTACAGTACTTTAACATAACAGTGCTCCTTAGCAAGTAAAGCTGATGGATGGATGGATGGATGGATGGATGGATGGATAGATAGATAGATAGATAGATAGATAGATAGATAGATAGATAGATAGATAGATAGATAGATAGGGCATGGAAGAATCCACGTACACTCTCAGACAAAGGGTTAAAATTTGTACCTTTGCTTGTCACTGGGGCTGAACCTTCAAGGGTCTGCCATTTGTACCCATAGCAATAGGTAAATGTTCTTTTTAAGGTACAGAAATAGACTCTGAGGAACATTTCTGTACCAGTCATAGTACATTTTTGCTGTTTGTTCCTCAGAGTCATTTCTATACCTTAACAGGTACAATTACTCGGGTACAACCTTTTTTCTGAGTATAGGGGAATAAGAAACAGTAATATGCAAATCTTTTAAAAAAATTAACTAAACAAAGGGCTGTCCATCAGATATTTGGTTTAAATTGATAGTTTTGGGAGATGATTAATTCTGCAGTTTCTCAAATAAAATACATCCAATACAGGCTCTATGTGTACAGTATTTCTGTACTTTTACTACAACTAAGTAATTATATTAGTCTAGCCTTTAATTTCCACTTGCATGCAACTCTCTTCCTCAGTGTAATAATAATAATACATTTAGATTATTTTGTTTAGGTAACTTCAGGTAATTGACTCAGAAATTGTTGTATCAATATTTCTATGAATAAATCTTTTGAAACATGAATAAAATCATAGTAACAGCCAACATAGTAATCAAGCCAACTGTGCTAATTAGCTGGACCATCAAATTTTGACACAGAGGCTTGACATAGATACATGAAGATGAAGCCAATTTGAGATCATTTAGAGCATTACATTGTTGCATTGTAAGCCATAACATTGATTAGAGTTAATGATATCTCTGCTAACAGGAAGCTTACTGTTTTATCCTTGACTAAGGTATTTAACCTTAATGTACTAATAAAACATTAGCCAAGGAAACAATTGGGTAATAAATGTAAAAATCTGTGAAAATACAGAATTTTAGCAATTATTTTTAACATATTGACCATGATTACCGTTGTATTTAAAGTCCACTTTTCATTTTCGGATTGCTCACATGGTGACCATGTTTATTTTTTGTAATAGTTGTAATATCTTGTTCTTTTTTTCTAACTTTTGTCGGCCTTTCCATGTGTTTTCCATTGTGGTTATTAATCTGATTGTTCCTTTCCTGCACATCATTATAAACAAAAGGGTTTTCCCTTGAGGCATCTGTGTAGTGATCCCATTAATGGATTTGATTTGATCCAGTAGTGTGTGTCACACTTCTGCATTCTCTTTTTCGATCTGAAAAATCAATGAGGGACGCCAGAAAATCATAAGCAATCAGACAGTACAGGAATCTGACTGGGAGAGAAACCTAAAAATGTGAAAGAGATAAATTTCTACTACCTGCAGCACAGAAAGGGTCTATCCAATTATAATTAACAAGTACTTTGATTGATTAATTTAGTTAGCCTATCATAGTGTGGTCAGTGGTGATCTGGAACCTATCATGACAGGTACTGGATTAAAGGTGGGACTACCTCCTGGGTATAAATTATAGTAGAAACCTGTTTGGGTTTATGAAGTGGTTCTCAATCCTGTACCTGGCACCCCTTCAACGAATTGTTTTCATTCTAACCTCACAATAATCAGACTTATATGCTCATTAATAGGCTAATAATGAATGTGGCAGGTGGAAAGCTGTGTAGGGTGGAATGAAAACATTATGGCAGGGGGAGCACCAAGAACAGGATTGAGAACTACTGGGTTAATGAAAGCAGCAGATCATGTTGGAGACAAATATAAGACAGAAGCATTTGAAAGATTCACCCCTTTTTACTGTTCTGGAGGAAGTGACCCAAATGGAACTGCATGGCCGTGGAAAAGTTTTTTGGCTCCGTTTCTGATTTTCTTAGTCAGATAGACTCAGATATTTACCAGAGATGTTCATTTTAGTACTGTGCTGGATGGGGCCAAGGATAGGATACACCCTGTATGGGATGCCTCTAAGTAAATGAACCCATAGAAGGGGAGCAGTTTGGATGTCAAATGAAATGTCATCTCTGTCCAAGTTTCGCTAACATAAACCTTCTCCATTAAGAGCCAGGTAGGTAAAATAGGTTCCTAGGGACATATCATGCTTTACTCGAAAGAAATCCATGAAATCCTCTGGAGAGTTGTTGAAGCCTATTGGCCAGTAAAGGATTAAAAACATATTTCTTAGGCTCTGAAACTCAAACACACCACAACCCTTTAAATGGTTCTGCATGGATAAAAGAATAGATTGATCTCAACCATACAATAATCAGAGTCAAACTCACCCAATGGAGAAAGTTTTGACCAGTAAAGAAAACATGAGAGCTCCACCTCGACAGCTCTAAATACGCTAGGCAGAATTTTCTGTGGGGTGATGGATTTAACTGGAACTTTTTGGACAACATATGCCGTCTGATGTCTTCCAAAAACCAAACACAGAATTTCAGAGTAAGAGCTTCCTACCTGGGGGTCAAGATTGGTGATGATGTAACAGTCTGGAGATGCTGCTTTTGGACAACTTGCTGCTTTTGGACAACTTGCCATCATTGATGGAACCTTACTGTGAGTCATTCTGCTGTGTCAGGATGCTGTAAATGTCAGGCTACTCATCTGCCTCTGAATATTGATTCATTGATATTCTCCATGGCAATGCATAGCACTCAGATGTAGAGGGAAAAAGACAGTGGGTATAACTGCTGCATGATGATATACAGCAATATGTTCAGTAACAGAATCAGGGCATTGTAAGGTAAATTGGGTTACAATTAAGACTATGATAACATATAGTATGTCCCGTCTGGAGTTAAATATTGAGAACGAGGGGGCATCTGCAACAGTAGCTGTTGGATTGCGGCATATACTTAAAGTCTTCGACCTCAAGTCCTTCATGCCAACAGGTCATGTCTTGTGTGATTGGAGAGTCTGAACTGGATTATGTACATTAATCAGGCATGATAATTAAATAAGGATGTGACCTTTATTTTTTGTATGAATTATTTTTAAGTATATAATGCCCATAAATGCACAACACATGTGATGTGATTATCTCCTTATGTGATTTTCAGCTTCTAGTTGTAGTTATTGCAGAAACAGCAGGTTAAATTTGCTTTTGGGCAGAGAGGGTGACATCTGTGACTCCTGACACTGGGGAATTGCAGTAGTTTGTTCTGCTACAGACAGATGTTTGTATTCAATTCTGGATGTTGAATAGTCAAAAATAGTCTGAGTTTGAAAATATTTCTGTTCTGCCTGGAGCAGGCAGAATGTCTTGAGTAAGGATATCGGTCTATGTCAAACATATCACACCTAAGCTTACTCTGCAAACCAGAAGTTTAAGTCCCAAGAGTTAAAAATTGAGAGCAAGGCATTCCCGTCAAAGTCATAGTATCAGAATGCAGAAAGCATGGCATTGTCATGCTGATTAGTTTCATATGTACTTTTTTTATGAAAAACATATTATATTGGTGTCTTGTGTTCTATTTTAGTGGGTAACACTGAATAAATAGATGCTTGGTTATTATAGCCAAGTTTTGGTTGTTAATACAAAATAGATGAATATTTAGATTTTTCTTAATTTTGAAATCATGGAGACAGGAAATAATGTGTAAAATAGTTTATATGGCTTTAAATTTAAGAAATGACAGTCAGGGTGAAAATGTGTCTGAATTTTATGGACATAAAACCTAGTTTTCAAGAAAAAAAAAAACAATTTTTCCAGCCCAAAGTAAACGTCCATGACAGACATAAGTAGACACAGACAGAACACATTGACACACAAACACAATTCACACACATCCACATGCAGAAATCCCTGGATTTATCACCCAATCCCACACACCTCGGCAGCACACTGACTGATTTTCTAATTTCATAGGCCACCGGGGTAGAACAGGCATGTGTTTGTCCAAATCCACACAGCAGGACGGACCTGTCTTTGCACAACTTTCTCTGTAGCAACTTATCAGATGCCAAGAGTCTGAGCTTCGTGGATTGGGGGTCGGGGGGGGGGGGGGGGATAAGGGACGGAGGGAAAATCCCAAAACATGGCCAGCCAAAAGGGAGGGAGAGAAAACTGGTTTA
>JAODKE010000001.1:26085466-26114104 GCA_026779605.1 Mormyrus hasselquistii | reverse complement strand
ACCTGTTTGCCTTGGGTGACCCTACCAGGGGCATAAAGCCCCGGGCAACTTAGCTCCTGGGATCATTGGAACACGCACACCCCTGCACCACGATAAGGTGTCGGCTCCAGGAGAGGTGAAGTCCATCTCTCCCGGTAAAAACACAAAAAAAAATTGCGGTACATAATTCAGATCTGTTCATGTAGACTGTAGACTTAAAAAAATGACATAATTTGAGTTTTTCAGGTCCATTGCATGATTCCTCACCTGTACAGTCATAGCACTTAAGTGTATATGCTAAAAGACAGCACATTAATATATCAGTAATATTCATAATTATGAAATGATTTTATGCTGAAATTCAATGAAAACAAGGATAGTGCTTTTCAGCCAGTAAACATATCTGTTGAGAACTAATCAATGAAAATAATGTCAGATGAAGACCACTATTTAAAAAATTAAAATTTTTGTTGAGCAAACCTATTTACACCAGATCTCTTTACACTGCTGCTCAAAGACAGCTGATTTCCAGAATGATGAATAAGCCCCTACTGATAACAAATATCTATGGTTATTTATTGAGATACTTGCTCATTTGTGTGGTGCTTTGAACAGAGTTGCCTGCCTAAATAAAATCAATATAAATGCAAATGACACAGTACCTTTAGAGAATCATACAAGCCAGGATTAGCTGTAGAAGACTTTTCATCTTGACCAGTCAACTTTGGTAGCAGCCGAACAAGCTGACCACGGATTCTGATATTGTATGATGACAGGTCCTTCTTCTGGCGCTGGAGCTATTACACTGATACTACTACAGCAACTAATTGTTGTTGCAGGGGCAGATTTGCGATTTTCTTCCGCTTGGAACATTTCTTCCACAGCTGGAGGATGTTGCATTTGCATGGTTCATTTACTCGGTTCTTCATTTCTCATGGTAAGAATGTTTCAACAAATATTATACCAACACTGTACGCACTCTATGGAATCTATTGAAAAAAAGCATATCAAAGGACAAGATTTAGCTATATCCACACAGTATCAGTCAAATGTTTGGACACACCTACAGTACCCAGAAAGGACAGAGGGTTGGATCAGAACAGATGAAAAAGTTTGCCTTGGGGCTTAGTGATTACACATCATATAATGTTGTACTGCTAAAACGACGTTGATTTCATCAATTTTCTATGAAGTATTGTGACTAGTTGCTAAAAATTTCTTTGTACTTTATACATTATATATGGACAAAAGTATTAAGAGACAGCTCTTACTCATTCAATTTAGTTTTTCATTCAGACCCATTGCCATAGGTGTATAAAATCAAGCACCTAGCCATGCGGTCAGGTTTACAAACTTTTTTGAATGAATGGGTTGTTCTGAAGAGCTCAGTGAATAGGGTACTACCTTTACAATAAGGCAGTTTGCTAGATATTCCACAGTCAACTACAAGTGGTATTACTGCAAAGTGGAAGCGTTTAGGAACAACAGAAATTCAGCCATGAAGTGGAAGACCACATAAAGTAACAGAGCGGGGTCGCCGAGTGCTGAGGGGCATAAGGTGTAAAAGTTGCCAATGCTCTGCTGACTCAATAACTGCAGAGTTCCAAACTTCCTCTGGCATTAACCCCAGCACAAAAACTTCATGGAATGGGCTTCCAAGGCCAAGCAGCTGCATACAAGCCTCATATCACTAACCCCAATGCCAAGCATCAGATGGAATGATGAATTGCACTTCTGCTGGCAGTCTGATGGATGTGTCGGGGTTTGGCAGATGCCAGGAGAATGTCACCTGCCTGACTGTATTGTGCCAGCTGTAAAGTTTGGTGGAGGGGATAATAGTATGGGGTTCTTTTTCAGGGGAGGACTAGGCCTCTTAGTTCCAGTGAAGGGAACTGTTAATACTTCAGCACACCAAGACATTTTGGACAATTCTATGCTTCCAACTTTGTTGGAACAGTTTGGGGAAGGACATTTTCCATTCCAACCTGACTGTGCCCCGGTGCACAAAGCACGGTCCATAAAGATATGGTTGATTCTGGTGTGGAAGTACTTGGCTGGTCTGTACAGAGCCCTCAAATGAACCCGTTTGAACACCTTTGGAATGAACTAGAAGGGAGAACCTTCAGGCTATGAAAACACCCCTGTTTGTGAAGCTACTCTGATTGCTTTTGGTCATCATCTGTGCTACTTAGGGGAGATTTTGGTCACTCTAGTGTTCTTTGACCATTCTGTTATGGATGCAAAGAAAATGTGGGGACCTGAAAATGAACTCTGGAGTGGTTGTTTGTGGTGTGAATATAATCCAACCCAACTTCCAGGTGTACTCTGCAAGTTTGAGCTAAACATGTCCTGTAACCAGGTGCGATTTGCATTCTGGGATGCTGGACAGTACTCAAACCAGTAGCATCAGCGAGGCAGAGAAGGATAAATGAAGCGAGGTCTTACTTGGTCTAGTACATTGCCTTCTTGAAATCTGGGCAGATTACTACATCTGTCCTCTCCTAAAAATAATTAATAGAAACTTTGAAGTTTTCAAAATGTTCAGTCAATGGCTGGAGACAGGATTTAATCGGTTGACTGGACAGGGCTGTGTGAAAGTAAAAGAAACTGAGTCAACAATACATAAAAGTCCGAGATGTTCAACTGTGCATAGCCCAGGACACAGGATCTTCTCGTGAGAATAAGCAGTTATACAGAATATGGGGAAGAGAAGAAGAAGAAAAGGGGGTTTTAGCCGTATATTCGTGATATACATGGCAAGAGAGCTAAGCAGACATACAAAAATGACCACTTTGCTCTCTAACCAAAAACAAATAAAGCAGAATATTGTTGATAGTTATACTATTGCTGCCTGTCTCTCTCTCCCTCAGGAACCAAAGGCTGTTGTTATACCCTTAATGATTGATTACTGATGACTAAAGAGGAGGCTTCTCCCCCTGATTCAACTCCTCCAAATCATCTGTATCTTCCCTGCACAAAACATACAGTACTGGTGATTTATGCTATTGAGCACACATAGTGACACAGGGAACTCTGTTGACATTTTTACAGCTCAGTTGACGTCCGTGATTGGTTTCTAATATTCAATGAACGTGCAAGCAGCATCCACCTATTCACAAGCCTGCAGCAAACGTAAATAACTGGGGTAAGGCTGTACTTAACTGGTAATATTAATGGTATCTTTGTATGCTTTTGACCTCAGTTATTCTATTTCATTTACTGTATCTGTATGGTTTTTTTATTGAACATACACAATTCAGACCACAGCTTGTACTTGAGCTTCAGTCAGACCCAAACAATGTACCCCACTCCTCAGTCCGATGGTTTTTTTTCACTTAGCATTGGAAGTGAAAATGTATTACCTACCAGAGGTTTGGCTACAGCACCCCGATCATGAATATTGACCCAGTGGAGCCCGATGAATAGTTTTGGTGAAACAGAAGAGCTGAGGCTTGAAACGTCTTGTGAAACTGCCTGTTTCCATCCAGTATCGAATGGTACATTTTAAAAGCAACCCTTCATTGTCGCTACCTCCTCTGTAATCCAGTGACCTTCCGATCATATGCACAGCATGCTAACCCGCTCAGCCACACTCCAGACTCTTTACATGATCAGTTAGTCCACTAAATATTGATATCAAAGATAAGGAAAAGAATTACTTTGAGCTGTGGCACAGAACATTAGTCCATTTTATTGCTCCTGTCCTTCCGGCTACATTTCAAAAAGTCGGTAGTCCTGAACCATCTCCCTTCAAACCCTAAGAATTAGAAAAACAAACTTCAAGGAGGGGGGTAGTGCTGCCTTTTAGTGAAGAGGCTGATTCTTTGTTCTTACCCCATATTTTATATGATTCCCGGTGTTGCTCAGTAAGCCAAAATTGGCTTGTCTAAGGCTGGAGGCTTAAGTGTTAATGGATCGTGTCATGGTGTTGGTGGCGTTAATACACCAGGGCTGATGGATGAACAGGACCAGGAAGTAGAAAATTCCCAAACCTACTTAAGAGAGAGATTTTGTGATACTCAGAAGATGGGCTTTACCTAGAGGGTCCTGACATGCTGTAGCAGCATGGGATAGTCAAAGATACACCATGTTTTACAAAGTGTTTCACAAAGTGAGTTAGCAGTGAAGATTTGATTTCCTAGTTTATGTTCAATATGCATAATTATTTGGAAAAATGATTGCTTTTATTCATCGATCCATCCTATACCGAGTCACTGCAGAAAGGGAGTCTACTAATATTTTATTTGAGCTGGCTATATATTTCAAATGATATCTTGACAAAATGAAGTCGAACAAGGCTGCCACCTTGTTTATTCTATGTTGCATCACAAACCTAGAGGGCACAGCATGTTTTTGATGCAGCAGGCCCTCATACAGGGTGCAAACAGACATTGCAGCAAGTGTGTTAGCCATTTTAATAAAGGAGATGACAGCCGTTTTAAAATAGAAGTTGCTCCCTTTATTAACAGCCACTGTTTAATACTAACAGCAGCACAGACAGGGAAGCCAGCAATTTACATGGCACTCCTTAGCAAACATTAAATGTTTGCAATATTAACTACAAACAGAAATATGGAAAAACACATCAATTTATGCAAAGTGCGGCACAAAGCATGTCGGTAACTGCATAATTAGTCCTGCTCAAAAACCACACGGCATCATATTTATGTCAGCCAATCCTGGGTGGGATCAGAGCAAACGAAAAAATTTGGGGATTATACATCATACAATTTCATACTTCTAAAACGACATCGATTCCATAAATTTGTATGAAGTATATGGCCAGCCTTAGACTAGCTGCTAAAAATAGTTTTGTACCTATTACAACATGCAGACAAAAGTATTGGGACATGCCCCATTGAATTCAGGTGTTTTATTCAGACCCAATGCCACAGGTGAATAAATTTAAGCACCTAACCATGAAGTTTGGTTTACTAACATATGTTAAACAATGGGTCGTTCTGAAGAATTTGTGAAATTCCTTCCCTGCTAGATATTCCACGGTCAACTGTAAGTGGTATTGTTGCAAAGTGGAATTGTTTAGGAATAACAGAAACAGAAAATCAGCCACGAACTGGAAGACCACGTAACAGTAATGTAACAGTGCGGGGTCTGAGGGGATAGTGCATAAAACTTGCCAACGCCCTGTTCACTCCATAGGCTGTATTTTGACAATCTAACACAAAGCGTGAAGTGCAAAGTGGAACTGACAGTTATGGGCGTGTCCAAATCCATCTCGCTACAGTATTTTAGCGGTGGAAAAAAAACAGGGCTGTCCTAACGCGCTTAATTATCCAGACGCGTCTTTTGGGCGTAACATGCAATAAACCAATGGCGCGTCACCTCACCTTTAAAAGGCAGCGGCGTATGATCTATTTCGGATTGCTATTACAGTGGTCCCTTTGCCTGCCGAACGGGATCGGTTTTTGGCCGAGGAACAGGACATGCTCGTGCGCGAAGTGAAAATGTGTGAGTATATCATCTATGGGAGCAGCACTGTTCCACGGAAGCTTCTCAAGGTTATGCAGATACAGGCTGAGGTAGAAGCGAATGTGTCCTCGTTTTCTGGCATCACCAGATCATCCGATCAGTGCCAACTGCAGTATAATGATGTCAGAAGATGGGGAAAACGGAAGGTCACTGCTGAACGAGAGCAGTCGCTGGGAACGAGGACTTGGTTATGCATTTGAACGCACGAGCATGTCCGTTTCCTCGGCCAAAAACCAATCCCGTTCGGTAGGCAAAGGCTCCATTGTAATAGCAATCCGAAATAGGTCATGCGCCTCTGCCTTTTAAAGGTGAGGTGACGCGCCATCCCGATTGGTTTATTGCGTGCTCCCTCCCTGCGGGGGGATGGGAGTGGTACCTTGCCATGACCCGAAGGTAGAGTGGTGTGTAATTACGTTTAACTTGTATTTAGATGTAATAAAAATACGAATAACTCCTGGGCTCATACTTTTACTGCTGTATGTACTCATTAGTGCCACCTTTTCATATTTTTAAGCCAAGCCAATAAAGTCTGTGCACAAGATTTCTGTGCATAAAATAAAGTGAAGTCGTTTTGCTTACATGGATATAATGCTGCAAGGCATTATTCAATTTCATTGTTAAATAATGATTTTTGTGGCATAGAATGTATTTTGTATACGAAAATGAGCGCTCGACCCTTGCCGGCCCATATTTTTAGGGCTGTATTGTAATGTTCAACCTAACTTATCTAAATATCTAAAATGCATTTTCAGCAATTTAGATGTGCTTTCAGTTACAGAACATGCTTCATTCTGATAATGGGCTTAAAAGGTTTTTTTAATGATACAGTTTGTTCTTCACTTAATATTTGTGTCAATGATTAGTGTCGTGCACCTGCACTCACCTCATTTAAAAAAAATGCCACTCCCAAGAGAGGAAAGCAGATGTACAACCATTCACTATTTTGATGACGTGTGCGCAGGGTGTGAAAATGAGCAATGTGCTGGTACAAAACCAGCCAAGCCAATTTCAGCTGTTTTGTGCAGGTGGAAAATGGAGCCCAATAACTGCTGAGTTAAAAACATCCTCTGGCATTAACCCCTGCACAAAAAGCGCTGGGAGCTTCATGGAATAGGCTTTCATGGCCGAGTAACTGCATGCAAGCCTCACATCACCAAATGCAGTGCGAAGCACCTGACGAAGTGGTGTAAAGCACACTGCCACTGTACTCTGTATCAGTGGAAATGTGTTCCGTGGACTGACAAATCATGCTTCTTTGTCTGGCAGTTTGATGGACAGGTCCAGGTTTGGTGGATGGCAGGAGAACATTACCTGCCTGACTGCAATGTTTTGTGTGAAAGGATACTGGTATGGTGTTGTTTTTCAGAGTTTGGGCTAGGCCCCTTAGTTCCAGTGAAGGGAACTCTTAATGCTTCAGCATACAAAGATATTTTGGAGAATTCTGTTTCTTACTTTGGAGAAGGCCCTTTTCTATTCCAGCATGACTGTGCCCCAGTGCACAAAGCAAGGCCAAAAAAGACATGGTTGGATGAGTTTGGTGGAAGAATTTAACTGGGTGGAAGAATGGCTGCTGATATAGCTGCAAAGGGGGGACCAACTCTATATTGATGCCTATGGATTTGGAATGGGATGTCATAAAAGTTCCTGTACTGTAGGTGTAATGGCCAGGTGTCCCAGTACTTTCCTCCATATAGTGTAGGGTTGTTTTTTAAGCACAGGTTGACAAACTTGCCTTGATTCCATTCTGGAGCAGTAGAAGTCAGCAGAACAGTGAGACAGCTGTGACCAGCTATGGGAGTGATGTGGTGTCAGGCAGAAACTTACTGTTTGTCTGCAAAGTGCCAAGTCTCACTCTTAAGTGTATACTATCGACCTCAATGTCCTCTGTGTTAGACCTTGTAAATTTATGCAATTTTTATATTTGAGAATGAGAGATGTTGTCATTGAATCCAGCTTTGTCGGAGAATACAATATAAGCTTGGGAGCAGATATTTTGACAACAACGGGAGTCTAAACAGATTTCCATATGTGGCATAAAATTCATGCTTAACACTTAACTTCTCCAATATAAATGATTGTTTTTAGGTTTAATCCATTACCCCATTTATGTAATTAGCATTTTTCCCCATTAAACTACATCTTTCACCAACTTTTACATGTTACTTCTAAATGTAATCTTCATGCAAACATATTAGTTTTATACTCAAAAGAATTTTCATCTTAGTTTTATCAATTAAAAATTTCCTTTAGTCTGCCTGTCTGAATAAATTGCCATATCTAATACTATTTTATGTACATTTCATTGTTTACATTAATATTTTTCCAAACTATCTACTTCAGAATAAGCCAAAACAAGGTGAGACTTGATCTACATGTCTGTGATTGTCTTTGGGGGGCTCATTTGTGACCCCTGTTTAGATATTAATGACCATACCATCTCTCAGGGTTATTGTAGGAGGTTCACTGTGATTTATTCATGACCATCTTTATGGGTGTTATTTTATACACATATAAGACATCACTTGCTGAACCAGTCATTTATATTCAATAGCTCAGTGACCAGAAACAAAAAGACAATCATTGATTTAAGTCAGCATCACTCCCTGCAACCTCACCATTAGGTAATGAAAAAATCCCCACCCTGTATCTGCATTATGTTCCTGTTATCCCTGTTTCGCCATATTATATTCATCAGTATTTAAGTAGGCCTATGTTGGCTATGTTAGCATTCTGACCAAACTCCGCATCATTGAATCATTGAGGATAACAGGGTATTGCGGTGAGGTGGATAGCTGTCATTGCATTAAATTCCAGCCCAAAGCCCTGGCAGCGAGGGAGTAAGAGTGACATACATGCTGTCTTGTGGATTCAACCTCATTTCCTGGGTCAGTGCCTGGGTAATGGTCTATTAATTTGCTTCATTCCCCCCCGTGAGGCAAAGCATTTCCAGCCCTACTTCACAGCAAACTGTCAACAGAGTGATTGATTGGACAAACAACTGTCGCCGCTGTGCTCTTACATCCAGCCACACTCATATATTAGAAGAACATGCATGTTCAGATGCATTCAGACACATACATCTATTCACTTCCATCCTGGAATTAATGGCAGATTAAGCTCCTCTCATTCACTTCCTTGTCTCACAATGAATCTTCTTGCCCTATGCACAGTTGGAGCTACAGCTGAATAATTAAAATAATCAAACTTGCATACATGTTTAAATAATTTACTGAAAAGTTTATTGTGAAAAATAATCTGTAAAACAGCCATCTATCTTCAATACCCTTTTATCCAATACACAATTTTGGTTAGCCTGGAGTCCCAGGAAGCAAGGAATAGAAGACAGGGGACGCCCTGGTAGGGATGTCAGTCCATCACGGGGCACGAGGCAGGGGACGCCCTGGTAGGGATGCCAGTCCATCATGGGGCACAAGGAATAGAAGACAGGGGACGCCCTGGTAGGGATGCCAGTCCATCACGGGGCACAAGGAATAGAAGACAGGGGACGCCCTGGTAGGGATGCCAGTCCATCACGGGGCACAAGGCAGGGGACGCCCTGGTAGGGATACCAGTCCATCACTGGGCACAAGGCAGGGGACGCCCTGGTAGGGATGCCAGTCCATCACTGGGCACAAGGCAGGGGACGCCATGGTAGGGATGACAGTCTTATCACAGGGCACACATTCCCACATGCAAGGGCCTATTTATAGAAATATTGCTCACTTAGCCACATCTTTTCAGGGGAATATCCAGAGAAATATATACGCAGCAAGGAACATATCTGGAAGCCAACAGGAAGCAGTGCTACCCAAAGATCCTTCATACTTATCTTAAAAAACAAAACATTTTAATACATCCCTTTTTGTACTAGGACTACTATTAATACCCTTTTCTGGAAAACAGATCGTAGAGAGAGACTGTGCCCGAGCCTGACAAAAAAGTGGTACTTGGAAAAAAGATTGAAATTATATGCACTGATTCCATTGTATTGCCCAGACGGGGATACAAATGGTTTTGGAATTGGTCTGCCACAACGTAGATACTTTCCCATTAGTGTGTAAAATTGTAGCACATAAAAGAAGAGTTATAAACATGGATCTGGTGAACCTGAGTACATTGAGACAAGTCACACACACTTGGGTTTTTAGCTTAATAAAGATTTTTTGAGAGGTAGGAAGAGTGTGTAGGGGGGTACAGATTGTAGAGTAGGGACTTTATGAGGGGATAGGATGACAGCTGTTTGGGGAATACATTGTTGTCATTCCAACAGCATCTAGTTATATACAATCTTAAAGTCTCTTTATTGGTGCTTAGAAATAAACAAATTGTTCCATTCTATCAAATACCTTTTCTGAGGTAAAACTTGTAAAACTGATATCTATTCATGTTTATTTGGCTTGGTTATAGTAAATGTTGGCATACATTTTAATGGTAAAATCTTCCAGTCTGACTGGTCTGGAAATAGCCTTGATTCCTGGTCTGATAGTTGTATGTGATTCTCCCTAGTGTGTCTTAGAATCAAAGTCATCTGGGAATCACATTCATAGAGCAAATACCGTTAGAAATATCTCATTTTTACATGACAGCCACAGACATTTTGTTTGATGAGAATATTTCAGTGCTTTGAGGAGTTTGTCCTTCATAACTCAGTAGTCTCTCAGTGCAGCAAGGATGGTAATTATTTAATTAGAACCATTCTTGGTCAATTATCTTTGGATTGGTCTGGTGTTCTGTGTGCTCAGTCAATCTTAATACAGCCTCTCTTCATGAGTCATTTAGGACACTGACTTTCAAAGGCACTGTGTATCTGCCTTTGCTACCTTTCTTAAGACCCATTACTCTAATGTTCTCTCTGTGGTTTCTGCTCCTTTATTGTTTCGTCATTACCTGTCTTTTTTTGCCTCAGCTACATTGGCAGGCCTAAGTATTGTCAACAATAAATATATCTATAGTCCCTCCTTCCTTCCATTCACCTTCCAAACATTTATTTTTGCTCTGTATTACATTTAATACACATGAGGTCATCAAGCATATTATAAGTATGAGTCATAGAACTCTTCTCTCATTACAAAAATGGGACATTTAAAAGCGGTAACACTTTACCTGACAGGGCACAAATTATCTGGTATTGTATTGTTACTTATGTATTAATTAACCACAAACAAAATCTTAGTTGCTGATCTCGCATAAATTCATAATTAATGGATCATGATGCATGTTTTATCTCAAGCAGGTACTATATTTCTTACTATATCTGTTAATTCTGCGAACCTTTGTGAACTACTGAAGGAACTACTAAGGAACAAGTAATAAATAACACAAGTGAAATACTAATCTCATATTTGTTCATCTTTAATGAATCATGATGGATCTTTTTATTGATTTATTCATAATTTGTACTTCAGTAGTAATTGAGTATTTGTGCCCCATCAAGTAAAGTGTTGCCGTAAAGGAATGGATTACTACTGTAATGATTACTACTTGCTACAGTAGTATATGGAAACTTTCCCATAGTAACACACATTCTTATGTCATCATATAAATATGCAGGCATATACATTAAAAATATTGTGCGAAAACAATGATCTGTAATAGTACAAAAAAAAAAGATTCAATGCAATATAGCTTAGTGACAGTGGCTTTGTTTCTCTTGACAGAGCACTAATTTAAGAAATATGAGTGATTTCTTAAACTGTTGACAATGATTTTGTCTAATTTCCCGCCTCCATGTAACTTATACCACAATTTTCCCAATGAGACACACACTAATATGTAAACATCTTCTTTTGAGACAACTGATGTTTAGAGGAGTGGCATAATGTGGAACTTGCCACTTAAATCAGTACTCCGATAATTAAGAGTTGAAACACAGGATATATGTTTGAGATTTGCATGCATGATGCTATAATTTGGTTTGTTAAAAACTCAGTGAATACTGCACTAGCCCATTCAGGTGGTTAGTGTCTATTTCTTTATCATGTTTCTTGTTTTCAAAATGTGCCAGTTGTGTTGCATTGTTAGTGCCCTCCTAACAGCCCCTGATTGTATTTCTCCCATTCCTTCAGCTTAAACAGACACTTCAGGTTTAGTCAGCAGGGTCTTAGCAAAGGGGCCTCCCACATTAATCATCTTTAATGCACTGACAAGCTCCATGCACATAAAGCCCTCTTACCTGCCTCTGGGGACGCAGAGACAGGCATTTATCTCCCTGTCTGGATATCCCCGTCATCTACAACCCACTGAGGTGGGAGATCACCTTGTAGATTAAGGTGAATGGACACAGGCTGAGGGAGGGAGAGAATGGAAATGAAAGAGAGCAGCTGATAGTACAATTTTGTGTTAAAGCAGGGAAGCAAGGATTCCAAATATTGGAATATGGCCAAATATTCTGATGTAAATGTTATGACATCACAAGTGACATATTCTGTAGGTAGGCAATGAATCGCGAATCGGTTAAAAATCAATGTAAATGTATACGATTTAAACCAGCTGATGTGGAAAATGAATTGCTAGTTTAGGAGTACTTCACGGTACTTTAACAGAAAAACTGGTGTAATATTACATATAATTTTATGACGTCAGTTTGACTTGAAATGTCTCTGCGTATTCATGTCGACGTCGTATCAGCAGTGTGGCAGCATTTTAGCTTTCCGGTAATCACAAATGAAAACGGTGAGAAAAGCACAGACAAGACAAAAACTGCGTGCAAACATTGTAAAAGACCGATAACATACACAAGTAGCACAGCGGACATGATTTAGCAGCATGTCCACCGGCACCACAGTGAGCTCAATTCACCACCGCCAGAGTAATAATTATTAAAAGGGCAAACCATGCGTTTGTTATTAATGTACAGTATATTACAGCTGTTAAGGGATATTACTATGTAAAGATATACATGCATGCTGTTTATGAATGATTTCTGAATACTTAATGAATACATTATGAAGGTGTACTGAATGTTTTATGAATGTGATATAAAAGCATTATGAAGGTGTATTTAATTTAAAGTGTTTCTGTTTTTTTTTTTAAATTTTTTTTTTTTTTTTTTTTTGGTTTTTTTTTTTTTTTTTTTTTTTTTTTTTTTAAACAAAATTTGATATTTTTTGGCATCAGGGCAACTCTAAGATTTGACCCTTATTCTTAGCCTAAAGCCACATGTCATGGTTTGGGAATGACAGAGGTAAAGGCAGGCATCAGGAAAGACGAAAGGGATTTTATTATAACAAAAATACAATACAGTAAGCAAAAGGAAATAGACGGTGAGGGGTCAGATCAAGGCAAGCAGAGCAAGGGAGAAACACAGGGGCACAGGGTAACCGGAGGGGTAGTGCAGACAGGCAGCAGGATCACACACATAACAATACAATGACCGGACTGGGGAGCTCAGGACGAGGAGGCACTATATACACCACAGATGAGGGAGCAGACAAGAGGCACCTGGGATCATCCACATGAGGGCTGAAACGAGAGTCCGGCTCAAACAAGGACCATGGGGAACACAGGGAAAGAGGCATGTGGGGCGTAACACCGCACAGGATGTGACCCCCCCCCCCCCCCCCGTGTGCTGAGAATGGCGGGGTTCACATCCTGTATTGCTTTACAGTAATTATTTTCCATGGGGGCAGAGATAAAACATACTGTAGGATCTAAAATCACCTATGGTTAGCATGTCGGTTGTACGCAAATGCTTTTTTCTTTTTTCTGTTAGAGGGAATTTAGCTATTTGGCTATATTGCCCTCTCTATTCATCAACTAACATATAATTTAATAACGTTCAGTGGTAATTAGAGTACAATAGTAAAGCAGGTATAGTAAGTACATTCCTTGAAACGTTTTTTAAGATATTTGAACATTTGTGTTTTTGATCGCTGTTTTTTTACAGTAAAAAGATCACATTATTCTTCTACAAGGGCACACATGTAGCACCAAAATAACAGTGTACAATGTGGTTGTTTTTCTCTAGTAGATTTGGCCACACAATTACACACATGTACAGCACACACACACATGCACAGCGCAATGCATGAGTGCATACGTCCCTGAGACGGCATGGCCCTGTCATCCATCACATGCCAGAGAGATCGACCTTTCACATGATCATTTTATTAGGGTGCACACCATACGTCCCACACAGGTGACAGTCCTGCCACAGGGCTGCATTAAGGGACTTCTAAGGAAACATTGCTCTGTGCAGTTAGATGCCATCTTTCTCTGTTAGGGTTTAAGGTCAGGTATATTGCACAATATGACAAGGGAATGACCTAGGCAGTGCAAAAAGATGAACGTGGTCCAAATATCCTACTGTACGCATGTAATATCCCACACATTGTGAATTGAATTGAATTGCCATTTGCAGACATTGCAATTCTTACACAGTTCCCATGGTCAAGATTTAAACATCAAGACTATTCTGATTTTACTTTGATTTTAATGTTTTTTAATTATTCGATAGTTAAAGCTAAACAAGAACCATACGTTTTAAACTAACTTGTAAATTGTGACATTTCTTTTGCAATCTACGTCTGTACATTCAGAGTTTGGTCTGGCAACCTTTTTAAAGTAAAGAACCATTTTATCCTAAATGTCTGACACACAATTTACAAATTGCTGCAATGGATAGAGAACAGGGTTTGAGATACGATTGTTTTTAATACAATATCTGTATATATGAATTTAACACAAAAACAAAATTTCCAAAAAATAAAGAACAATTACAGGGTGAGGAGGGGGGCTCTCATTTATAAATCATTCGGATGTGTAGCAGCGCAAAGGTGACTAATGCTGTGTTTGATTATCTCTCGGGAGTCGTAAATTCCGAGGTGTGTGACATCACATCCGACCAATCTCCCGTTTGAGCGACATATCTCAGAACAAATATGGCTGCCTCCATGAACACACTGTTATGTGTTGTTGCTTGATATTTTAGCAGATTTGGAGCGAGATTCTTTTTTCTGAGAGACAAACAAACAAGAAACACGAAATAGTCAAACCACATTAAAAGCTTTATAATATATTTTTGTAGATCCATAGCGATATTCTTTTTTTCAAGAGGCAAACAAACTACAATCAAACAAAAGACACTAACAAGTCTGGTAAAAATCTGATATTTTATGGTCATGATATGTTATTCTCTAAATTGACCATGTGCAATTACATTATAACTATTAATACATTTAACAAAATGAACATTTTAAAATATTTATGGAATAGAATTACTGTTGACTGTGTAAGCCGCCATGTTGAAATGACGTCTCGGGGGAATCTCGGACAACAAAATTTTGTCTGACAAATCAAAATCAGAAAAGAGGCATGTTAAGATATCACAGAAGCACGTGACAGACCGCCTCATTTATTGAATCTAAGACTCTGGTTTGGATAAGCAGATATACACTACAGACTGGGAACGTGTGCAAAGTTCTTACTTATTGTCTACACCTGAAAAACAACATTAAATATACTGCATTATATTGACCCATAAAATGAAAAAATTAATTCTTCGAAATACATGTTAAAATGCTACTTTTATCATATGTTATATTCCTGTGTTGTCAGTGAGGGGTTGTGGTTGAGGCATGTTTGATAAGAGTGTCAGTAATGAAGACTGCTCAACTTTATGAAGCTACTCAAGGAACAATGACTATGACGATGTGGTCATCATGAGGGAAACGTGGGTGGGAACTCGTACTCTGTGGATGTGGTATCTGTGGAGATGAGCAGCTGCAAATCGGCTGACTACAAAAGTCTAATCTAAGGTATGTGGAAGTGCTATCACAAACAAATCTTAATGAACTTCACAGAGAGGGATATTGGGCAGATTCTTGTACATAAACCCTTAAATACTAAATACTTAAACTACAGGACCCACGCCTAGGAGAAGCACGGTGGATGTTATCTCCCCTCTGTGTGAAGGTCTGTGTTGCTGTAAAGATGCTGTTGGTAAGTTAGGCTTGGAATACCATACCCAACAGCACCATAATGAGCAATTTTCACAATGAGTAACAGTATTTTACATACAAAGTTCTTCCGACACGATAAAAGCTCATCTCTCCTGATAGTCTGACCTCCCATAGAGTCCCATGCACTCTCATGGACAATTTGTGGGAATTGAATGATAATGTTTTTGTTTTTCAGTGGTTTAGGCTACGGTGCCTGTGAATTGAAAGGTGCCAATAAGGGTTTGAAACCTTCACAGAACAGTCACATGACCATTAAGGTCCTGCACCCCCCGTAATGCTCCAAGGACACCATGCAAATGGCTCAGACCCCAAGCTTCACTTTCAACTTGTATAAATGTGTCAATGAAGAATCTGGATGCTGGTTCTGGATGGTGGATTTGCTTAGCATAGTTCTGGCCTATGTATGGAAAACATGATGACAACACCACCTCTTCTTCATCTTCTCTTAGTGAAGAAGAAGGCTTCCCTTTATGACAACCAAGCACCTGTCTGCCCCATATGCCAAGTCATTCTCCGGCCTGGTGAGATGCAGGAGCACATGCTACAGGAGATGGACCAGCTGAGCCACCTGCACCTCAGGTACTGAGACTTCACTTAGTGACTAATGCTTCTAACCAGCTGCTGTTCTTATTGCAAATGTTACTGAGATTTAAAGACACTGGGCTGGTGCATGTAATGAAAGAGTAATTGGTGTTATAACAAAATCATTGTCGCTTACATTCTTCATTCTTGAAAGTAAAAGTCTGTGTGTGTTATTTAGCTTCTGCTGTTAAACACATCGACTTATGGCATTTTTTCTAATCTTTCTCAATAAGCTTTCGTTATGTTATATGTTTATAGTTAAGTTTTAATTTTGGAGCTCCACATTTCCTTAAATTCAGTTACTGAATCTTAATCTGTAAATAATTACGGCACTCAACTTGTTGGGTTTTGATTATGGGCTTCTTCATAGTCAAATCTATTCCCCATGTAAACAAATATAATATTTACATTAATTTAATTAACAAATATAGTTAGTATATATGTGTATATATTAAATGTATGTATACCACTAAAGACTGTCTTTGAATTGTTCTAGATCAATAATTCTGTAGACTGGCATATTTAAAAAAAAAATTCAGGCATTTAATGCCAACAGTAAAATCTTATATCAGGTTAAATAAGTGTTTAGACAACTTCTCAAATTTGTGAGGAACACATAAACATTTATTGACCCCTAATTCTAAGATGTGCCAGTCATGCATATTATGTGCATATTAATCTAATACGCATACGTTTGTGTTCTTGAACCAGCTGACCAGTTTATCCCTAGGTAGTTATGCCCACATATAATGTTAGTCGTTTTAATGTAGGAAGGGTCAACCTACCCACCTAAACACTAAACAAAACCAGTTTGAACTGATAGGCTATGCCCTCCTCTCCCTAATGGCACAAAGTGATGCTCCTCTGGAGACCCCTCTGCTTCATCCGGCTGCTGGTGAGACTGTCAGCAGCACTAATGCTTAGTTGACTCCATTACAGCTGAGTGTTTATAATATGCTATTTACCTCAATTGTATGTCACAGAGAACACAACTGTCTGCTAAATAAAGTAAATTTAAATATAAACATTGAGAGGATTGGCCTGTCAGTGGGATCTATGAATGCTAATGAATGTCAAGTAGTGGTGGGCAATAGGACCTACAGTACAGTAAAATAATTATCACTTTTTTGACGGTGACGTTATCACAGTCTATTTTTTTCCAAGTACTTGGGAGAGTAGCATGTCCTCTCCCTTTATGTAAATAATAATTTAAAAATTATAGTATGTGTACATGGAATGTTTTGTCTGGTTTGTTGTGTTTCCACCTTTTGCCATCTGAACATGATCACAAAGTTTGCTCAAAGTTTGCTCAATGAACCAGTTCCAAATAACAGAGGTCCCCCCTTTTTTGGAATGAGAGTCTCCTGTCGGTGCCTTGGCTCTCATGTCTCTTTTTTTGTTCTTCTTTCCTAACCTCTCTTAACCTTATTAGCTAATTGGCTACTTTTGACACAGCGTCACCACACATTAATTGGGCACTTGTGTCTTGTACCACATACCCTGCATGAAGGCAGCTGTGTAAATATGCTGATTTAGCGAAAAAATGTTTGACTTTTTAATTTGCTACTATATATGTGTGTAACCCAGATATTTTCAAGTCAATGTGTATCATTGCAGAAAACCAGTTTATTTTGAATTTGTTAATTATCTCATGGTCTTCCCCTCAAAAATCTATTGATTTAATCCAGTGTCAAAACTCCAGTCTTGGAGAGCCCTACACATTTTTGAGTTTCCCTTCATTTAACATACTTGATTTATCAAATTGTGCTAATTAACACACATTTCTGACGCCAAATCATTTGTGATGGAGCAGGAAAACTAGAACTATACAGTTCTTGCACGAGGCAGGGAACAGCCCAGGACAGGGACCAGCCCATCGCAGGGGACACTCACACACTTTTACCATTCACTCACACGTGCAATTTATTATCTCCAATTAGCATCAGCATGTCTTTGGAAAACTCCACACACATGTAACCCAGGCAGAGACTCGAACCCAGGTCCCAGGAGGCAACAGTGCTAACTACAGCACCACCATGTCACCCCCAGCATTCATTCATTCAACAAAAAGTATTCATACCCTTTGAACTTCTTCACATTTTATCACCTTACAACCACAAAGTTAAATGTTTTTTATTGAGATTTTATGTGCTAGACCAACACAAAGCAGCACATAATTGTGAAGTGGAACAAAAAAGATACATGGTTTTCAAAAATGTTAGCAAAGAAAAATCTGAAAAGTGTGCCATGCATTTTTATTCAGCCCCTCTGTGTCAATACTTTGTGGAGCCACTTTTTGCTGCAATTACAGCTGCAAGTCTTTTGGGGTATATCTTTACCAGGTTTGCACATCTCAGGACTGAAATTTTTGCCCATTCTTCATTGCAAAATAGCTCAAGCTCAGCCAGATTGGATGGAGAGCATCTGTGAACATCAATTTTCAAGTCTTGCCACAGATGGTCAATGAGATTTAAGTCTGGACTTTGACTGGGCTATTCTAACACATGAATATTCTTTGATCTCAACCATTCCATTGTGGCTCTTGCGGCATGTTTAGGGTCATTGTCTTGTTGGAAGGTGAATCTCCTTCCCAGTCTCAAGTCTTTTGCAGCCTCCAACAAATTTTCATCCAGGATTGCCTTGTATTTAGCTCCATCCATCTTTCTATCAACTCTGACCAGCTTCCCTGTCCCTGCTGAAGAAAAGCATCCCCTCAGAATAATGCTGCCATCACCATTTTTCCCCTTCTTCCACATGTTTGCTGTGTCCCCTACATGGCTTTTGGCAAACTGCAAACGGGACTTATGTCTTTCCTTCAACAATGGCTTTCTTCTTGCCAGTCTTCCATATAGGCCAGATTTGTAGAGTACACGACTTATTGTTGTCCTGTGGACAGATTATCCCACCTGAGCTGTGGATTTTTGTAGCTCCTCCAGTGACCATGGGCCTCTTGACCAGTGCTCTCCTTGCTTGGTCTGTCAGTTTAGGTGGACGGCCATGTCTTGGTAAGTTTGCAGTTGTAGCATACGTTTTTCATTTTTGGATGATGGATTTAACAGTGATCCTTGAGATGTTCAAAGCTTGGGATATTTTTTTATAATCGAACCCTGCTTTAAACTTTGCCACAACTTTATCTCTGATCTATCTGGTGAGTTCCTTAGTCTTCATGATATCATTGGTTCACTACTGTTCTCTAACAAACCACTGAGGCCTTCACAGAACAAGTGTATTTATGATGAGACTGAATTACACACAGGTGGACTCTTACTAATTAAGTGACTTCTGAAGGCCATTGATTGCACTGGATTTTATTTAAAGGTATCAGAATACAGGGGGCTGAATACAAATGCACGGCACACTTTTCACGGCACATAAAATCTCAAAAGAAAACATTTAAATTTGTGGTCATAAGGTGACAAAATGTGAAAAAGTTCAATGGGGTTTGAATTCTTTTTCTAGGCACTGTAGCTACACTGGGCTCCGGCCCCCCAGGACTGGAGTTTGACACCCCTGATTTAGTTCATTCCTTTAAATGCGCTGACCACACCCTGCCTCGCCCCTTTTCCGTGTGTATGCTGTGCTGAGGTGTGTCTGTTTTTTTCCTGTCCTTTGGTCTATGGATTTTAACGCTGTGGTATGGAGTCGAAGCCTGCCATTTTAGTTAATGTGGTGGATTAGTTTTTTTCTTCTCTTCGGCGTTTAATGGCAGGAGTAATGTTTATATAATATGTAATATATATAATATTTAGTCATAGTGTACTTTTGTTATTCTACCTTTGTTATTCATGTAAGATGTCCTCCCTTACAGTAACAAGTTTACCTTGAGTGAATTATTACATGGCCAATGTTTCACAAACATTCTTTGAGAAAAGCCCAAGAAATATGCCGGAGTGATTCTAGAATTTGATCCTTTGAGGAGCTCACAATGCAATGAGCTTGTGAACAGGGTTTAGAAGCACCTTTGAATAGTACACAATACACACCTGACAGGAGGAACTCCTTTCACCTGGCTGTTTGAGAGCTGGAGTTTCAGGGTAAAGACTGTCACCAAAAGTTGTATTATAAAGGACTCCTGTCTGCACCTAAATCACCCCAGACAACAGCAACAGCCATTCAAGGTCATGAGGCATGTTGGGATTGTAGATTCTAAAGTCCATGAAGCTGGACCAGTAGCAATGGCCAATCAAGGCCATGAAGCATGTCTGGAATGTAGATTCATGCCCATTGAGCTGATGTGAGCTCCAACCAGATCAATCAGCCCTCATTAAGATCTCTGCTGAGCCTATTTTTCACAGAGCAGTGCATTTTTCCATAACAAGAGTGTAAAAATGTGTCCCCATCTTAGATCACATGGATGTCAAAAGTCACCACATGCTTATATTATTTCCATGAAGCCAAAAATATACCATTTTGAAATAATTATATGGTATATGTCCAGTGTGCGTATGATTGAGTCTTGCAGTGATATGGACCCAATGCTTAACTTTTGGTCCTTTTTCAATGAGTTGCTGGATAGGTTTGGTTGTTTTAAATCAGCCACAAATTTATATAAGGAAAATAATGCATTTGTGAGCAGACCCACAGTTTCTGAGGAAGGCAGAACTCGTAGCAAAGCCAATAAAATGCCCAGTTAGGAGCAGAGGTACAGAATTTGGATGTCCTTTTTGGGATGGACAGGTTCAGCTGATACTGCAGCCAATCCACAACCTGGTAATTTGGACTGGCAGTGAAATCTGCAGTTTGAAGCAATTTCACCTTCAAGCATGTCTCGCATAACAGACATAGCTAGCTGGTATATAAGTAGAAATAATTATGTAATTTAATCTCACATCAAGTTTTCTTTGTTTCTCCCTCCTTTTTTACAGCAAGCTGACAGCCAGCAAGGACGGCATGACGCGGGGCACACCTAAGGTAATGCATGCACAAATGCAGTGAAAAGAAGAATTCATGTCTAGAACTTGCGGTCATGCTAGAGTAATCATTCCTAATCTCTCTCAAAGAAATAACAATCAGGGATTGTACCCAATTTGGGGAAGTTGTATCTCTTTATTCAGAAAAATATGAAGTAACTGTAATAAAGTTTAAAATTCTCAAAACCATATAGAACTTTATAGAACTCCCATTATGTGAAAACATGAGGCCTAAATTAATTCTAGTTCACCCATGTTGGAAAGCAAAGCAAAGCCATCTTTGCTTCATCCATGCAGGCGTATTCTGTGACTGGAATGATATGCTTTATTTAAATTATCCACAAAACAGTCAGTAACTCCATAGAAGGGCCAGAAGTTAACATTTTTAAGTGTAAAGTTTATATCTCGGGCAGTTAGGGGGGAAAACAATTGAAGAAAATTAAAGCGTATACAAGTGACAGTGCAGTGTTCATCTTCAATTTGTGTCTGCAGTCTCTCGTTTTATCCGTTCATATCAAAAGTGAGGAGGAGTCTCCCTCATCTCTGCACTGCTCTGAATACGTTCACCAGTCTGACAGATACCAGGTATGTATACAAGTACCAACTAGACAAGGCTTTATTTGGTTCATTATAATGGCAAACAGATACTTGAGAGATTTGGATGAAAGAACAGGAGAACTTATTGGGCACCTTCATGATGTAGACAGATAGGTGAGCCAGACAGCAGATATCGTCACCATTTAAATCTCGAGCTCATTCAGCTCAAGTCCAAGTCATATAGCTTTTCTTTATATTCTTTTGATGCAAGTACATTTCTAGGTTTGCTTGAAAATTGTTCTTGTGAAGAAAATTAGAGTACATACCTCCAGTCTTTTAACAACGCTGCTTGATATTTTAATTCGAACAATTAAGAAAATAGCACAACCATTGAATTAAGGTAGTCTGCTCAGGGTAAAAGTTCCATAACTGTGTTTCAGCAAACAGTCTTTTCCAAGTAGGATATAATGTTAGCCTGTGTTCAATCCTTGTGCTTAATAGCATACCTGTTAAATTGGCTGAAAAAAATAATGTGAATTCAGAAAAAAGAGTGAACAGTAATAGAATTTAGTAGTAGAAAACTACACTGGAGTCAAAATGTATTCTTCAGTCCCAAAGCAGATCCCCTTACTAGGGCTGGACAATATGGAAAATATTTTATCAAAATAATTTGTTTCAAATGAGTTGATAATTTTCAGAATATAATTAAAATCATAATTTCTTTATTTCAAGACTTTTGAAATACTCTTTCTGCTTAAAAATCCTTCAACATTGCCCTTAAACAGAATCAGTCTGGGAAAATGTGACTGAAAACTGAAATCTCATTTTAATAAATAAATCGTACAAAAAAAAATCTATCATACAGCATGACAGGAAATGCAGACAGTATGGTTTGTTGCCGGGTTTTTCCTCTGACTGCCTCGCTGCTCATTCCATGGAATGGGTTTGACATTGCTGGTAGAGTTGTCACCCATCCTGTAATCAAAAATAAAATGCTGTGTTCCATTTTTAACCAGTACTGGGGGTGATTTGTCCCGTGCCTTTTCACCTTGAAAGTGGAAATCCTAACTGCTAGTGTTTGTGACTGTACGCACTTATACAATACAGTGTTGTGCAGAATGGCAATGCTTCAAGTGGTGAAATAAGTTTGCAGCATTTCATATTTTAGTTGGCACAAGTTTTCAGCAGAGTTTATAGTACACAGCACCAGTCTGTTGTCAGACTTTAAATTGCAAAGTACTTCCACACCACCACCATCTTTTCTTGTCTTGTTTATCCATAGTATCTCAGTTTGTAAAAAACGTCGTTACTGCTGAGCTGTCGCTTCCTTCACAGACACGTTTTTCGAGCAAACTTTCCTCTGAGGGACCGCTTATCTCTTCCATGACGTTACCAGAAGAGTAGCTTATGGCATGCTTCACTAACTCAATAAACCTTGCTGGGTGTTTGTTGGGCTAATGTTGTTTATGATGCTGGCTGAATAGAGTCTTTAATACTACACTAATTACCAATGGTATTCTGAAAGACAATATCATTATTTATGCCGTTTCAGCATCCTTAATGGCCAGACCACATTCATTACACTTTGTCATTCTTTAGTTTTATAGGCTTTAGAATCTACCTACCCAAAAAGCGATGACTTAAGGCACATAATGGTGGCTAAATGTATTGTTCATTGTGTATTGTTAATTAATCCCAAGATCCAAGTCCAAGTCCAAGTTGAGTCTTAGTGTGCCTCGAGTTTGAGTCGCTAACTCAAGTCCCCATCCCTGCCAGACAGCACACAAACTATTATGTATTATTCAATATAATAAATATTCAGATTGAAAGGTGAACTTGGAGTCTGTCTTAGGAAGCACAAGGCAGAGGAATATTCTGCATAAGATGCCAGTCCGTCACATGGTGCACATACTTGGACTATTTGAGTGCATTTGCATCTTTATAATGAAGCATTTACACATAATTTAAGAGTTCTAAGAAAGGATGTGTATAGTATCGTGGCCAGATCCATAGCATAGTTCTTAGGAATTATAGGAATAATTACGATGTAAGTCTTAAATAACAATTCTTTTGTGTGCTTTATTTTTTTCTTCTCACAGACATTCTTACGAGTAAGAGCAAACAGACAAACACGTTTACACGGTATGTAGCTTACAAATATTTTGTTTTTAAAAATGTATTTATGTTTTTATAATATGGGACATGGTGACTGGAGGAATGAATGGGGTGATTTTATCGGAAAAGTGAGCAATGTCTGGTTCTCTGACATAACTGAGGCTTGCTGTATAGTCATAGCAGTCAGACCATTGATATGATAGATAGTACATATACAAAATGCCATTTTGACAGTTAATATGTTAAACTGTCATTCTTTTATAATTATTTTATAATTATATTTCATAATATAACTTGCACCTGAACGGAGCTATAGAGAATGAGAGTTTCGTGTTTACAAGTCAGAAATTGGAGTTTCCAAAATGGACTTTAAAACTGGATTTTATTGTTCTTTCTTCTCAGTAATGCCATATCAATGTAAAATCATGAATGACAGTAGTGCCAGTAAGAGGGAAAGTGGGTGTCAGTAGGTGGCTCTGCAGTTGAGGACTCCGCACACATGATTGGGGAGTTGCCAGTGTGAAATCCCATGGCTAGCAGAGTGATGTCACTGCTGAGCCCTTGTGCAAGGCCCTTAACCCCAATTGCTCTAGAGACTGGCTGACCCTCTCTCTCAATTAAACATTGCATTGATTTAAAGCATCTGCTAAACATATTAATTAAATAATGATGTGAATGCAGTCTAAGAAAATCTTCTTGTTGGGGCAAGTTATTCTTTCTGAGGCATAACTCAAGCATTGTTTGCCGTTGTACAGATTGGATTAGAGATCTCAATATTACATTTATCATTATAGTGTTCTAGATTTGACGCCCTGCTATTCCACTGGTACCCCATATGGATTGTTTATTTTAGCAAAGATTCGCAAGTGAAATAATGACAACTGCTTATTGAGAAATGGTTCATATCGATCCTTTCTGAATCTTTGTGTCTTGTCGTATAGCCCGCATAGGGAAGATGAAGCGCCAGAGGTCCGAAGAGGGGCAGGTACGTCTACAACATTCACTGGTAACTGTCAAGCTGAATGGACATATCTAGTTTTCCCCAGGGCTTTATACTGGGGTCAATGCTCATCTTAATCAATATATATAAATATAGATTCCAACATACAAAAACTGAATACATTTTGCAAAATGCATTAAATGAGGTAGTACGGCGGACACAGAGACAGAGGGTGTCAAGATTTGCAAAGATTTGGGTATGATGGGTAAATCAAAGGATAAATGTAGTAATTCAAATAACAAAAAGTAGCCTTTTTAAACAGATAGGGGTGTTTATCAGGACACGGCTATGTAGCCACAAAAAAAGCATGTATCTGTATCTTAAAATGTGTTTCTTTAAATTTGTTAATCTGAATCCTAAAAAGAATTGAGTGGCTAAAAAATTAATATGGCTGCATTAGAACCATTCAAGTGTAGTAAGAATTTATTCTAGGCAAAAGGGGTTACCATTGTTTTTGTATTGAAAGGCAGTTAGTATTAAGATACTGTAGAACAGATACTGTACCTACAATATAATCTCTTAAGGAAATGTACAGGCTTTTATTTTAATTTGAGAGCTTGATTGATTCGTTGAAAGAAATAATGTATTAATAAATACTTCAGTTGCATGCTTATAAATTGTAATGTTATATTACGTTTGTCATGTCTCATGTTTAAAGGTTGACCACCCCTTAGTTCTGAATTAAGTCTGTTTCCCACCCCACAGAAGGAATGTGTTAGCAGAAGTGAAGATGAATCCACACATATCTCTGGAGAGAATAATACTCACTTAGAGGAATACGAGTGGTGCAGGCAGAAGAGGTTACGGGTCCCTTCGGTGCTGGAACGAAGATTTAGAGGTATACCCTGAAACGCCATGTTATTCAACATCAGTGTTAAAAAAGCAATAGAGGTGAAAGGTTGTAAAATGTATGACTCCTAAAATGTAATTTTTAGGCAGCAAAACAACCTCACAGAATTATATCCCCTTCACCATGCTTCACAATTTGGGTGAGGTTTCATTTTTTCCTCCAAAAAAAATGCTAAGTACATTTAGCAAAAGCAAAAGATTTTATCTCATCGCTCCACTGAACAACGTTTTAGTAGTATTCTTCAGCACCTTGGCTTGAGACTGGTAGGCATGCTTTTTTATTTATATAGTGACCTCCCATGAACCTCATTCTTATTTGATGAAAAGAGTATTATGTGCTGCCATGTTGAGAGAGAGAATCCAAAACAGGGACCATGAGGGTCAAAACAAAGACAGGATATCAAACAAGAGCTAAAGGGACTATATCTAAACTCAAGGAAAAGTTTAACCAAACCAGATCAGGAAACACAGGATCGGGGAAACACTGGCAAAGAACATGCAGGAACAAACATAATGCAGCGCACAAGAGTAATGACTAACTGAGGAAAAGACCAAGGGCACGCACTTAAATATACAGATAACAGAGGCATGACGAGGGACATATGGGTTGTTAATAATTAGACGCCATGAGCTACAGGAACAGGTAAGTGTAATTTAATAAACATTAATGAGCAGGGATAACTACGAACTAAAACCCAAAACAAGAGCCAATACTGAAATACTTGATGATTAACACAAGATGATTAACGAGGAGGAAAATAACTCAAAATGTCCAACATTAGCTGTGTCCAAATTCAGGGGCTACCTCCTTCAAAGGACGGAGTCTAAAAAGTCATAGCCTTTATAGGCCATATTCTTCGAAGGTCGAATAGAAAGTGTTGTTGAATGCGATGCCAGCTATTACTGTCCTTACCTTTGAGTCATGAAGTGCTGTTCGTATCACTTAGCTGGGACACACCCACTTTACCTCTTTGCAGTGCATCTTGGGATATGTTGCACTCATCAAAATTAAGACGCCTTTCTAAACCGCCTTTGAAGGAAGCTTCGTAATGGGACAGTCTTGTCGTGCTGCATTCGGTCTTCAAATGCAGCCCTTGAAGGCTCCAGTCGCTGAATTTGGACACAGCCATAGTTGCAACTGGCGTCCGGGCAGCCTCAAACCCACAATTGTAGGAACACACAGCTCTTAGCTGCAGACTCAGCCCATTCTGCTGCACGGCAGCATGGCAAAAAAGAGCAACTCATTTGGGACCGTGAAGAGTGCAAAATGGGGGAGGGGGGGACACACAGAATGGGATGGCCAGTGACACCAGCTAGCCAATCAGGGAAATGACAGAAGGCCGGGACTGATCCTGACAGAGATGCAGTCAAGTGCAACAGATGTCATCCTATGGTTCATTGTTGAGGATTCTTTGGTTCTTCTGATCCCTATAGAACACTCACTAGCAATGGTGCAGATTTTTTTTTTTTCCATTTGTAATCTGCCAGATTGTGGATTGATAATTCACTGCAAATCCTTTTGCATTCTTTTCTAGTCTTATAAACTTCAGTCTAATTCTGAAGTCCAATGACATCACTGTTTGGTTAGGCTACATTACATTTGATCAGGATTCTGTTATAAAGAATAGGTGTGTGACTTCAGTATTCCATTTATGCAAAAGATATATGGCATAGATATATACATTGTGCTGTTTAACGCTCAAATACAGGCAGCTTTCAATTTGCATAAAACTGATTTGTATCTCTGGACTTGCGGAAAAAACATCTATGATGCGTAGAATTTATGGATGCGTTAATTTAATATTTTACCTTTTCATTTATTTATTGTGTTCTTTAGTATGTAGTGTGTGTTTGGCTTATGTGTTTTTTGCTATAATTTGTCTTGAATAGTATTGTGAGGTAAATCCAAATTTTACTTATTTCCGAGTTTGTGGGACGGGCAACTGTCTGTCGAGAACTACCTCTAGCTAGTTATTTGAATATGATGAGCAAAAAGTATAAAGCCTTGATATGGTGTGTTAGCGTTTCCATATCCATTGCTGGAAAAATAATGTGTACTAACTGCTTTTCTGAAAATGTAAACGTCAATTAACCCAAGAAATAAATTTAAATAGTGGTAGATGTTGATTGCTCGATGAAAGTGACAGTGAGGCAGAAAATAAGAAATCCTTTTTACTTCTGAATAAAGAAGCTAGCAGGAGAGGGTGTTCATAATCGGATCTGAAGATTACTTATAGAAATTATACTCAAAAGTTTAAGTAAAGCAATAGATGTAATTAAATCTCATAAAGAACCATAATCCCTCTATTATATATTTTTTTAGAAAATTCATGGGAGATATACACATCACGATTAGAACTGAATGTACATAAGACATTGTGCACATTAAATTAAATTAAATTAAATGTCATATGTATTTCTCTGTTCTTGACAAGCTATAATATATGTGTAAGTATGTGACATTAGCTGATGCCACATGCTGCAAAGCAATTATATTTTTAATAGGGCAAATAATAAATTACCCATCATTCCTGTCAAATGGAATTCGTGGCTGGAACCCTCAATTGTCATGCAAGTATAGCATTTTTCTTTTCATGAAAGGCGTAATATTGTTACCTTCACTATGCTGTCAATTGTCGTCCTTTAATGAATTTAACTGACCTGAAATTGAGTCAATTCTGAAACTCAGTATTTTTTTTTACAGTTAAAAGATTTTTATAGTTTTTCTATAAACTGAGTACCAAATTTATATTCACATAGAATTTTCAAGCAGACAGAGTAGTCTTTGTATTTATTTAACTGGCTTTATCAAAGACAAGGAAATAACAGAATAGGGAGGAAAAAATATTATTCCCAAAAATAGATTTAGCATATATTGATTTTCTGAAAATCAATTTTGAACCAAAATGGGCTTTAATTTTTATCATTCTTTCTTTCCTAGGTTTGACTTTCTACCTTCACAAAAAAGAGAATCCACATACAAAAAAGTAAATGGAGTCAAAGTATACAGACCACTTGTAAAATAAAGAAAAATATTAAAGCAATATTATAATGTTAATATTAATAAAACAAATTCATTTTAATAGAAATGACAAATATTGTTGTTAATGTTAATATTATAATAATATTACTATCTAGCTACATATTAGGGCTTATATTTGTTTAAAAATGAATTTGGTAGGATAGCATGTTTTGGAGATTGGGCTGTGTTCCCGCT
>JAODKE010000001.1:26028451-26085423 GCA_026779605.1 Mormyrus hasselquistii | reverse complement strand
ATATGTGTACATATTTGTACTTATACGATCATATATATTGTTTTCTCTTTTTTAACATTTTGTAACAATTTCTGTCTGGGTTCTAGAATCACACTGTGTAGATAGCTCTCTCATACACATGCATGGACACACACTCCAAAACCTAGGGAACCTGGGGGAAAATGTTGTAGATGTAGAGAAATACATAAAATGTTATGACTCTAGCTATTCTTGCTAGCTATTCAGTGGTGCTACCTTCAGTTGTTATGCATTCAAGAATTCTCTTGAAATATTGTGTTATATCGTCTGGAACTGCGGGCAGCAAGTAGGATTATTTATACTAACTCGTTATTGCGAACATATGTTCCTCACAGGCCCTGGGATCACATAAAATTTAATAGGTCTCTTTTATTTGATCACTAAAAACAAATGTCCTATTGTAAAGGGGCTGACGTTTGTGATGCATTTTATTTGTGTTTCAGTCATTGAAAGGGCATTTTATAGTGCTGCTGTTGGAGGGAGATAAGCTAAGAGCTCTTCTGTAATAAGCCTTCTGCATGGTTTGGTATTGCTGTTGTACACAGTGAGTCACACTTGTTTTTGGATGACCATGCGGATGGCTGTGGATTCACGTGTTTGAGTTTAGCTTTAGTTATTCTGTATGCCTTTCATCTGCCTGCAAGTGTGAAGTGGGCAGGTCATAGAGAATGGAGAGAAGGCAATCATGAGGGTACCTGTAATGCACTATGGTGACTGCTTTAAGTTAAATTCTACCAAAATTGTTATATGTGGTACTATGTATTGTCTATTTTTGTCTTTTGTTTATCAGTGTACTGTGCAGTCTATAATCATAAATTTGTCCAGGATAATAAAAGTATTCTGATTCACATTCCGTATGTGATTCCATACCAAACAACCCTAGCCAAATCCTTTTGTATATTGTTTCAAATATTTTTCTGTTTCAAAGCACCCTGAAGGTGCTTTTCTGGATAAAGGAAAGGTTTGTTTTTCTGTTTATCAATGACTTGATAAATTCTCTCTTTAGCAGTGTCATTACTAGAGAGTTTCCAGAAGTGCGATACCACTGCACAACAAAGTTTTCGCTTCTTGAACAGTGTTCAGTGTTCCTCATAGATTTTTCACTGCTGATCACGAAAATCACATCCAAATTTGCCCATCACATACCGTTTCATCAAAATCTTCAGTTTTGTCATGTTTTTTTTTTTCTTATATTTTGAATAGGTAATTAATTTGTTTAATGACATCGAATTACAAGTATATAAGAGGTTTATCCATTAATATCAACATTTTTTGTTTCTGCAAGAGACACATCAACAATGTTTTGTACAGTCTGGGAATGTCCGGGCATGGAGTCAGGCCAGGCTGGAAGCTGGTCTGTGGAATTTGCAAGCCCAGGCATGTCTCAGCAAGCCAAAGTCAGCTTGACACGGCCTCAGCAGGCTATAAAAGTGGCCAGAATACACAGATGTCGCTATTGGGTTAATATACAGCTGATTGTGTGTATGTATTGTTTCAGAATGTAGCATTGCCTCAGTAGCAATGTAACAAGTAAGCTAGATGCTATAGACATTACCAGGACGATTGGTTTTGGTCGATATGTCTCGTCAATGTCATAACAGCCGCGATACATTCTGCTATATTTGTGGCGAATGTACGCTTGCGCCTCAGATGACTGCTCTTGTGAAGAAAGCATATCATCTGTATTTTGGCTGTAAAATCGGTGATCAAGACAAGGAATGGGCACCTCACATGTGTCATGCAACATGCGATGTCTGTCTGAGAGCCTGGTTCAGAGGCACTCGAAAGACAATGCCGTTCGCTGTCCCGGTGATATGGCGAGAACAGAAAGACCATGTGACGGACCGTTACTTCTGTTTGACTAATGTCTCTGGTTTCTCTGCCAAAAACAAAAAGTCAATTGAAGACCCGAATCTGCCTTCAGCAGTGAGACCTGTGCATCATGACGACAGTCTTCCAATTATGAAACCACCAGAGGAATATGGACCTTAAATAAACCAGACAGAGAAACTGCAATGCAGTAACAGTGATCTGGATTTTGAACCATCCATTAGGACTTGTGTGGTGCTGAGATATCACCTGTCACATGGCTACACTCAGGTTCTCATCCCTGAGGTGGCTTGACGTGTGGTGGGTGTAACAACGCACTGTAATCAGTGCATGCTCCTTATCTCCTCCTCCCTCATCAGGTGATCCACATCATATTACACAGTCAGAATTAAATGAGCTGGTCAGGGAGAATTGCTGGGTTTGAGACTGCAGGAATGGTGCTTGCTGTCACCGGGTATGAAAATTTCTGCTGATTACTGCTGGACATTGCAACATGATGCACCTGACATTGAATACAAACAAAAATCAAGAACAAAACATTTCTATTTATGTTGAACTTAATAGCACATGAGAATCATAAATGTGATTAAATACGTTATTGCCGGTAAACAGTTAACCGTCTGTTTCCTATGTGTTCCTACGTGATGCAGCAAAAGCAATACTATATTTGTGCATACCGACCAGGTACCTGTCACAATCAGCAAAAACTTTTCATGAAGCAAATTTCTTCAGAAAAAATTGCTGTGCAGTGTAATATGCGATGGTCTTTTAGATGATTGATTATGTACTTTGATAAAAAAAAAAAAAAAATTAGGTAGCCATATAGGGTTCATATTACAATAAACATTATTTAAACAATTATGTTCATCTTTCTTTGCAAAGTTAAACTGTAAATATGTAGTACTTGATCTAACCACTTTCATCATGTCTTTGTCCTTTATAGGTTTTGTTGCATACAACTCAAAAGAAAATCTTGACAGTGACGTGGACCTGGATGTGGATGGGGACGACACACTGGAGTATGGGAAAACACAGTATCCTCTTCTTCTATCCATATGGGTAGTACAACAGTCTTTGGGGCACATCTCATATGTCCTGAGAAATAAAGTGTAAACATGTCAGAAAATGGGTCAAGATTTATTTTTACAAACATGCTAAAATAGCACCCAGAGCAGTCATCCAAAAAGCAACACATTTTGTATCTGTGTCTTCTGTAGATTATAATCTTTACATAAGAATCATTTGTTTAATGGCTGATTAAAAATTAAGTTAGCAATTAGCGAGACTGTCAAGTTATAAGCAGTGTGCTCCCTGACCGTATTACACCAAGATACAGCGAGACGGACGTGATCGTATGTTCAGGAGATGAGCTGGGAGAGGCTCAGAGGCGAGAAGCTCTGCAGGGGGCCAGTTTGAAGTAAGCACACCGGGTTATTCCTGCTCACTGTCGGAGATTCTGAGTCAAAAGTAATGGAACCTGGGTCTTGAGAAGTCATAGGCCCAACAACAGTACACAACTTTGCAGAATATTCATTAGCCTGAATACAGGCATCAGAATCTGAGCTGGTGCTCTCCACACATTGTCAGACTGAAGATACAAAGCTCAGTTGGTCAATATCGGTTAATATATTACACATCCGGAATACCAATGCTGTTAATATATTACACATCCAGAACCCAATGCTGTTAATATATCACACATCCAGAACCGAATGCTGTTAATATGTTACACATCCTGATTTCAAGATGTACATGCAGGTTTACTTGGTCCTGTACACTCTAGATTCAATATTTATTCCCTCAGTTTTCATGTGGTTAAAAATAAGAAAATAAAAATAATGATAATATAAACAGCAACAAAAGTTCACACGGCTGTTTTTGCTAGTCACACTTTTCTATTGTTAGAAATTTTAGAGATGTTTCATATTTCTTGTCACACTTATGAAAGGATAAGATATGTATTGCCTATTTTATTGACAGGTCAAGTGAAATTTGCACATTTGTGTTAGTTGCACCTTTGGTTAGTTGCACTATAGAGACCATAATACATTATAATGGTAAGTATAAGAATTTAGGATGCTTTTATTACATTATGAAGGTATTTATATTGCATTATAATTGAAAGCTTCACAGCGCGTTCATAATGCATAATAGACATGGGTATAATGTGTTATGTCTTTTTATAAATAGCTATAGCCATGTTTCTAATGCATCATAATGCATTCATAAAGTATTACGAAGGTACATGTTTAGATTGGGTGATTGGGGGGGGACATGGAAGACATTTTAATTTTAATTTAAAGTTTATCAGTGTGTATGGGGGCACTGTCATCTCGGAGTATAGGAGCATTGGGGGAGGTGCTTGTACCATAAGGTGCACCTGGTCCTGTAAAATGGCCTCATACAGACATGCAGGGAAATTGTAGGACTTAATAACTCCCCTGCTGCCGCTGGCTGCCCATACCACTAGAGATCGCCCACCATGTTCAACAGTCAGAAACAGACATTGTGGGTTTTTACAACTGTAAACCCGCCTGGATACAGGAAATAGTGTGAAATATGACTCATCAGGCCATATTACTGCGTTCCATTGCTCAGGGGTCCAGCTTTTGTGGTCATTACACCACGTTATGTATCTTTGTTCCTTGGGCTTAGATGCAAGTAGTTTCTGATGGTCAGCCGTGTCATAAACACTGTACTGGAGTTTTTGCAGTTTTTGTTGAGATTGGGTCACGGAGGAATTGTTTTAGTTCTGTTGTAATTCTTGGTGCCTTCCTTTTGTGGTGTTTAGCAGCTATCCCATTAAGTATCCTCCTGTCGTTGTCAGTGAGCTTCCTCTTGTGACTGCTGATGTAGTTTGTCGATGTTGGACAGAAGCTGTAATGATTCTTCATGACTTTTTGAAACGTCACATTTTTGTAGGTTATGTGACCCATGCACCCGTAATTCGATGTCAATAAACAAATGAATTACCTATTTTAAAAATTATCAATTGACATTATGATTTTGTTATTGTTCTTGGTAAGCATTCTCTGTAGGAAGTCTAGAATACTAGTGGAGATGCATTTAAATAGAAATTCCAATAAACAAATATTCCCTAGTTTTAATAAAAAATTCTTTGTAATCACTGACAACCTAATATTAATGTCACAGTAAAGTTAAAATTGCACCCTGTGACCCTGAGGAATATAAACAGAAGATGGTTGGAAGGATTAAAGTTGCTACAAAAGTACCTGTGAACATATAAACTTCTAGTAACCAGCTGTAGGTATGAGTAATTGGAGCGGTTTCGTATTCCCTGGATCATGTTTTTCATATGACTTAAAAACCAATTTAAGGAAGGTAATCTGTGAGTTCGCTATGTAAGGACATACATCAGTGTACGAAAGAATAATGATGCTTATAATTAAATGCATTTCATTAAACGGCTACATAATATATAAAACAGTGATTAAGCCCCTGGCTTGGGGCTGGCCACTGCATTTAATTGCATGTATATATACACATACAGCCGTGGAAAAAAAATTAGAGACCACCCTATATTTTTAAACAAATCTGTATTTGTAAATCCTGGTTTAAATGTGGTTCTGCTGGCAGAAGGCTACACTGAGCAGCAGGTTTCTTCCAGGTTCAAAACGTCTAGAATGGCTGTACACAAGAATAAAGCGAATCAGGAGACACTTGAAACAACCCAAAAACCAGCCTGGCAAACGGCAGAAGTGACTTTCTAATGCCAGAGATGACCATTTACTTATCTAACAGTTCCTCATGAATCGGAGGATCACATCAAGTGACTTTCAAAAGGAACAGGAAACATTAAGTGTGTGAAGTGCACTGCTAGGACAGTGTGTATCAGGCTCCTAGAAGCAAGACTGAAGTCCCATAAAGCAAGAAAGAAGCCCTTCATTAATGTGAAACTAAGAACCAGACTTTGCAATGATGTATATTATTCACAGAAGCACACCCATAAATTGAGAAATGAGTGAAACAAAAAACTGGAGGCAATTTTGGATGAACTCAACATACCTCTTTTCTAAAAATTTGCTTTATTAATTTCATATTTATTTTGCTCACAATTGTGGTAATTAATGCTTTTGAGGGTCATTATGCTTCCACACCACAGGATGGCATGTCTCTTGGCGTGAACCCTTTGTGTCTGTGAGCGCTGGAGAATCAGCAGCTCTTTTTATCTTTATGGGAAAGAGAGGATGTCCAAAGTCTGTTTGATTTTAGCTTTGCTATTTTTTTCCTTAAGCATATAGACTTTATGTTTTTTTACGATTTAGGCCAAGTCTTGGGCCAGTTGGAGGCATGTCTGGTGATGCATCATATTGTGTCAAATCGTACTACATTACACTTGCATCATATCACAATAGTAGTTGCTTCATAAGTGTCGTTAATGTATCAGCAGTTTTTAGTGCGTCGAAATGTATATCGCATCGCCTTCACATCCATTTTTATATTCAGTAGATTTTGGAATAATTTTTTTGTTATTTGACAGTTTACCATGGGATAATTTAATGGTTGTCTTCAAATGACAGATGTCACAAAAGTATCAATCTAGGTAGTGATGCATTTCCTCTTTGCTCACATATTGACCCAGACACTGGCCGTATCACAGTTCATTTAGCAAAACTTAAAAATAGCCCATGCCCTTTTAAAGCAAATGCTTCGCTTTTGTCTTTTAGTGGTAGCAGTTCCTGTAGCAGAGTAACGTCTGAATTTTCTAAACGGGCCAGCGATGGTAAGCACCTGTGTCTGTTTAGTCACTTCTAAGCCAATGTGATTTTTGTACAGCTCTGAAAGTGTGAACTGTGCCTGGAGTTTGAGAGGCTTTTAAAAGGCTTCTCTCTGCAGAAATGCCGTCCACAAGTATGGGGGACAGCAGCACGCAGGATCTCTGCACAGACCCCACGCAGAGAACCTGTAAATCCAGTGACATCAAGAAGTAAGTGTAGCCACCTCTTTCAAATGATAAAAGTTTATGGAAATGTACTTTCAAATATCAGCTGCGCTTGAAAATGTCCCACATTGCTGAGTATTCCTTCCTTAGATGCTATGTTCTGCATTCATTTGTGGCCAGAAACACATTACATTTTCTGGGAATACAGTATTATTGAAATATTCTGCAGTGGACTGGCATTCCATCCATGGTGCAAACCCAGCCTTCGGCCCAGTGCTCCCTGTTACAGGCTCCAGCTCCCCCTGTTGGAAGATGGATGAATTATATAAATATTATCAATCTAAAAAAATGTAAATATAATTTTTTTGTTATCCCATTTTCCTACAGTTATAATTTTACTCTAACGTGGAGATAATAAATTTGAGCTGCCATAGCATGCATACTCGAGGGTTTAAAGGACCCTTAGGTCACAAAATATTAAAAGATGCTTGGAAACCTATGTCATAGTACCTGGTATTTTATTATGATTCTGTAGCACCCTTGTTGAAGGTTCATTTTTACAGTATAGCATATTATAATCGATAGCACAATCTTATAGTGAGTTAGTTTAAACTTTAGTAAACTCCATATGTAGCTTTATGTATAATATCTGCATCAAGATTTATTTTTTTAAATATAGCAAAGTTAACGGAGCTCAGTGTAAACCTCTTTTCAAGCATAGATATCAGTGCAGTGACATTATGACATCACACCCCATGAAATGCACTTTGTCAAAAGCCTGCAAAAGCATCTCACATTTTAGGGGAAGCCTCAGAGTTTTGTCTGCCAATATCCTTAAATGCCATTTTAAGATGAAGAAACCTAACCTTAGCCTCGTTCAGCATAAAACCTAGAAGGCAAAAGGTTTAACGCATAGCTTGCTGAAGTGTTGGAGAATGCTAAATCAACCACACATACTGTAAATGCCAGGGTGAGAAAGCATTCAGATCTACCTCACTGCCGTGCTCAGGCTTTTTTGAAGATTCAGAGAACAGGGTCAGCTAGTGTCCCGGGAGCAATTGGGGGTTAAGTGTTTTGCTCAAGGGCCCAACGGTAGCACCACTCTTCCAGGATTTGAACCATTGACCGTCCAAACACCGTCGTATCTCACAGAACCACACATCTGCCCTATGTCAGTTAACTTTTTGCCTTTTTCTTGTTTTTGATATGAAAAAAGGTGTTCGCTGTTATCTTCTGTAATCATGTCCTGAATTACATATTACAATTTCTAAAGTCTCATACAAAAAAAGCTTTTCACTATTGATAATATGAACAACCTGAACGTGCAGCGCAATACAAACATTCCATATCAGCCCTGCCTTTGTTCTGCACCTAGTTTAGGGTAATATTCAGAGTTCATAATATTACATACGGGTCAGTGCTTTTAGGTTCCTTATTTTTTTTGCATCACAGTTATCACGTAAATATTTTGCAGGACAGCCACAAGAGGGATACAAATAAACAGGCGGCCTGAGGGCAATCGATTTGTGCTGTCTGACATCGTACGTGGGAATTTTAAATGAATATCCACATTTGCTAAGAGGAACACACGGGATTCAAGGTTTATTTGTCATGTGCAAAGTATTCAGTCAGGCATTAACCTGCAGTGAAACGAAAGCTGTCATCTCTGCCAAAATCCAAAAAAAAACCTAATATCAATAAAAATATAAAACGTGGGAAAAAACCACCCACACAGTCCGAGGCCTAAAAAAAACATTGTTTAGAGCAAATATCTGATTCTGTAAATTCCAATGTCATACAACATGTGAACTGCTCAATAAATATCTCTTAGAAAAAAAATAATAAAAAAAAAAGCATTGTTTGCATCTGTCCATGCGTGTGTGCATGAGGTTGACATGGTGCGTCTCGCGGTGACCAGAATGGCATTTCTAAATGCAGTAGCAGAAGCCAGACACCCCCATTGATTTAATGCTGCCTGTCTCAGCTGCTTCCTTTTTCTCTCTCTCTCCTTCAGCACGTCGTGGGGGCATTAAACACTTTAGCCTGCTGGGAGTATGAATCACTCCAGCTGTTTGCTGTCAGGGGAAGCATAACCACAGAGAGGACCTCTCCTCTTCAGAGTCACCACTGTTATTAGCTTGGAGAGCTCTGCACGTGACACATGAATATATGTATGTGTCCGTGTCTGTGTGTGTATATATTATGTTTATATTACATTGCCGGGATCATTTTTCAGGTCAATCAAAAAACTAAAAATGTCAAAATTCTCGTATATTGTTTGGTTACTTATGGGTAAGGTTATGGCTGAGTGGGGTTAAGGTCGTCATGTTGGGATTAGAGATTTCCCCGTAGGAATGAATGGAGAAAAAAGATGTAATTACAATTAATTGCAGATATAATTACAAACCTGTGTGCATGCATGTGTGAGTGTGTGTGTGTGTGTGTGTGTGTGTGTATGTGTGTGATTTGATATTTTCTCTCCCAAAAGAGCCCCAGCTTCCCTAAATCCATATTTACCCTTGTGTGAAATATGAGGGAGTGACAATGAATTACTTAAGGGGGCTGTATTATGAAGCACTGTCACTGTTTACTGTAGCTTCTCAGCTGCATCGTAGTCTCAATATGATCTATATAGATTTTTTTAATGAAATTTGTAAATAAATATTGGAAAACATACGATAACACTTTATTTATAGGTTCGGCAGGTGGTGCTGTTACCTCACAGCACTATGTGGTAAAAACTCTTATTTTGACCTTGTGGGAGGCACATTTCCAGTCCCCCCAAGGGAAACCTCAATTGTACAAAAGTCTGTGACTGCAATCAAAAAACTAAAATAGCCAAATGGCTTCTGTGTTGTTTGGTTACTTACGGGTGAAGTTAGGGCAGGGTAGGAGTTAGGCTTGTCATAGTTTGGATTAGGGTTCTACACATATACTTGTAGGTGTCCCCTGCCCCGTCCTCTGTGATTTAAATTTCATTACATGTACATGTTTCGTCTTAAACTGAGATGGTTTACAGTAATTTAGTTTTTAATATATGAAAGTGAGAATTTATTTTACACGTTGTCAGAGCAATGTGTTTAATCTTCTTAATTTTAGAAAGCATTAATCAGAATTAGAATCAGAAAAACTTTATTGATCCCAGAGGAAATTACCCATGTTACTCCTAAACGGTCACACAGAGACACATGACAAGAACATAAAAGAAAAAAAATAAAGAATATCAGATGTAAGTATAAGAACTGAAATAAAATTATAAAGGAGAGACTCTGAACTGTATACACCATGATATATACAGAACAGAAATACAATATATATAAATAGAATAAATACTGTTAAGTGGTAAATTACACAGATAAATTACCAGATGAATTGCACATCCGATTAGCAGCAGGTTTCTTGCACAGGCTAAGGTATAGGTGTGTGGCGGGATGGAGTTTATTTCTTTATTTATTACACATATATATTCCAGATCAAGAAAACTGAGTAATAGAAGTTGTTTTTTAGCTACAAGTTTGAACTATCAGCAAGTTTAAAGGTTAAAGATGGCATAATTGTGGTAATGGAAAATTTAAATATTTAAATGTTTAAATATTTAATTACAAGACTTAACTCTGTGCAGTCAATGAGTGTGATCATGCCTGTTGTAAATATATACCACTGATATGCAAGAAACGTTCTGGTGAAACTCTCATTTTAAGCAAATCAGCCTCCACTATACCTACTGCAATAAGTCACCTCCCAAAAACACCCTGTAAATAAGAATTGAATCTGATTCCTATAAAATAAATCCTTAATCTCCATTCTACAGATTTTTATGAAATTTTTCTAACTTAAATTATTGTGTGAGGCAGTAAATATCCCTCCAATTGAATTTTTGATGTATGTGAAATTGCATTACATACTGTACAGTATGATATTAAAAGGAACAATTCTATATATGCTTGTTGAAAAATGATACAGCTACTGTAGGTATATAACCATAATATCAGATGAAAAATCATATGACCAATATGACCACTAATGCTATTATTCACACTTATCTTTATCTCTTTGTACTGCATGTCTACTTTTCAATTTTTGTATTCAATTGGATGCTTGTTTTTTAGTTGCATTGCTGATAAGACTGTCAGTAACAGCACAGAATAATTTTATTTTACTAACTGATAGTACACAGAATTATACTAAAAAATTTGACTTCTCCATAGGTGTCTTATCTATAGATCTTATTGTCTGCTCCACTGTGTCTTTCAAATCTGTTGCTTTTTTCCCCCTGTTGGTTTCTTCAAAAATGTCCACATGTCAGAAATTCTGCAGACAGAGAAGGAGAAAAAGTGAAAATATTTGACCCTTCTGTACGTTTCCTAATGGATTTTATTTTTAGCCAATGTACTTACAACAGTGGCTGCCAGCTTTTAAATCGCCCATTTTTGTACATCTGATTTCTTTGGTTACTTGTTTACAACTGGATTGTAACTCAGGCATGTATTAATATAATTTGGTCTGAAGGTTTATTATAGATAACTTATATTAAACAATGCAATTCTAGAGTATTAATGAAAGGAATGAAAAAGTAGTAGATCTCGTAATTCTGATCGATCCCTTGTACTGTCTTGATAAGAAACTCATCTTCCCTCACAGGATTATTGACGACTCCACTCTGACTACATTTGAAGCCCTGAAATGTCGCATTCGGGAGCTGGAGAAACAGCTGTCAAGAGGAGACCGATATAAGTGTCTCATCTGCATGGTGAGTATGTTCCTTAAAAAAAAATCTCTTTGAATAAATCACAACAATCTTTGATATTGCTACTTTGTTTTAATTATTTTAAATTACTTAATTAATCATTAAAAATACTTTTTTCTTATTTTGGAAGAATGGCAACAAAAAGAGAGAACTGACTTTTTATAAAAAATATCTTTGTTTGATAACACACTAGCAGTTTTCTTTAGGTATTTATTTGTACACTGGTGCAATGTGTAGTTTGCAATCATCATCCTTAGATTTGTGCTTCCCCCTAGTGTTCAACGGTGGTACTGCAAATGTCTGCTCCCTCATTGTACAAAAATTGCTTGAATTGTCTGACAATTTAAATGGTGCACTAATTGTACTATTGAATTTTTCCAAGCAGGAACTATTACAAACATGTATCATTAACCATGATAAAGTATCATCAATTACAGTGGAATATCAGGAGAAATGGATACACTACAATCTCCTGTGCACAGCTCTCAGGAATTATTCTTCCTGTGGTTGTTAATTATGTTTTATTAGGCTATATGATTTTGAAGATGCAAATCAAATGTTTTTTTCAACCATGACAGGACATCCATGTAAACATGTACTGTAGAGAACTGGCAGACTCAGGAGAAAGCAAAGAACTGAACCAATAACCAAAGAAGTCGGAATATAAGTAATGTTTATGTATAAAATAGAAATCTGTAAAGAAATAATGTCAAACTTTCCAGTGTAGTATTTCAGCCAGTACTGTATATGGTATTGTATTGGCATTCACATGAAGTCCCAATATAAACAGACAGGTCTTTGATGTCATGTAATAAATGAAACTGCATATTCATGTTTGTTAAAAAAATGTTTGTATTCATGTTTGTTTAAATACAGCACCTAGGCTAGATGTTAAACTGACAGTTTCAGCAGGCCTGGTTAATCCCCACTTAAACTGGATTCTTCTCATGTAGAGACTTCTGTGGAACTCCTTCAGCTCTGCTGCCATTTATTTATGCTTCCTGGTGTAGAATATCCCAATTAATGGCCTGTCATCTTTGCATTTTATTCAGGACGCCTACACAATACCCCTGACTTCCATACAGTGCTGGCATGTACACTGTGAAGAGTGCTGGCTAAGGACTCTGGTAAGAAAAGCCACTAATTTAGGAGAATTGAACTAGATGTAAGTCATTGTTTATACCATTTCGAAAGTTATCTTTATCGTCATTGTGCACATGCACAAAAAAATGAGGTAAGTGGGCTCTCTTAGTGCAAGCATGACATATAGTAATAGTTAGAACATATCTAAAACATAGCATTTGAACATAGTATAACAATTAGTTTTCTTTTTTGATTGATTGATTACAGTTGTAAAAGCAGCAGGCAAAATGCGGTAACTATAGTTATTACCATACATCATTCAACAGTTTGTTCTCTTTGTATTTGTATTTAGACAGATGTATCTAAGACAGTGCTAGGTATCAATATTATAATACCGTTAATGTGCAAAATTTTTAAAACTGTCATGTTTTAGAGATGTCATGTGTACAGAGATGCGTGGGGCACATTAATGTCTGATGCCGTCTGATGATGAAGATATTTGGTTTCTGTTCATTTGAGTGTCCATTCCTGCACCATTCCTACAGGGAGCCAAGAAGTTGTGCCCACAGTGTAACACCATCACGTCTCCGGGGGACCTGAGACGGGTTTACTTGTGAGGAAGCCAATCAGGAACCAGCTCCCTGCTATTTTCTGTTGTCTCATCTCTTTCTTTCATTTTTCTAACTTATGCAGTCAGCATATCCATATACATGTCTTCTGTTTTTTTTTCTGGATCTTAAAAGCCTTGTCTGTGGACATCAGGCCTAGAAATTGTCATCATTGCCCTCTTGTTAAATGTATTATTTTGTATATCTAGACTCTATTTTTCAAATCGCATCCTATCCACCATGTTTTGCAAGGCTTCTAAAAGTCCATCTCTTGACTCACAATGGAGGTATTTCACACCAGCTTCGAAGTAATGCTCTTTGTCTCTCCAAATTCTGTTGCATGATATCCTATTGGGAATACAAGATGTTTCACAGATGATATTGCACCCATGTTTGTTTGATTTGGTTGGATTAAAATAATCACTTTGTCAAACATTTTCTGGTGCCAGTGAAGATAAAAGGTACTTTGTGAAACCTAAAAAAAAACCTAAGGAGAGAATGTAAGCACATGCAATATATGATAATTCACAGTGACTGTAGGAAATATTCACCTCTTCAACTGAAGTATTTTATAGATATAAATAAAATTTTTGGTTTTGTTTCTTTTTCTTTGAAAGGTAAAGTCATTAATTATGAAACAACAGTGAAACTATAGTGAATTGCAAAGTTTGAAGATGCTTCATTACACAAGTAATCATCTCATCTGATATGCTGCTGAGACCAACAGAGTCTCTTCGTTTGTATGAAAATTTCAAAACACAATGACTGCATCACCTGTCTCTGTGGTCCAAAATAAGCTGCTTAAATAGCTGAGAACAGGTGCGCAGTATTATCTTATATTAAACAAGTTTTTTTTTTTGATATATGAAAAATGTATACAGCGCTATCCAAACTCTGCTCGGATCATCTTCTCATAGTAACATATCAGACCAAAGACAGCTGTGGAACCCAAAGTCTCAAAGTCCATAAGTAACGTATCTGAAAGGATTCTGTTTATATGAAATTGGTTTGGGGTTTGCTGAATAATAATAAATAGTGCTACAGACAACACGCAGTACAGCACCAGTAACACACCCTCAGCTGTGAAATGTGGAGTGTAAACATTGTGTTTCCAGATAACTTCTGCTGGGTGTAGAACAGAAAATGAATGGGACTAAATCCAACCAAATCTTTGAGGAAAACATACTCCAGTCAGCAAATAACCAAAGACTGCCCTGCGGTTGTAATAACCTGGAGACACTGACACAGCAAAAATGGAGTGACTTTACAAACCAGAAAATGAATATCTGGGAGAGGTCAAGGAGGTGATTTCAGCTGAGAAGATGCTGTAACATTTAAAGAACCCTTTTCCACCAAAGACCCCTGTTAGTGGAGTTTTGCTGTGAAATTGCTGCCAAAGTTATTTCTATGAAGTATTAGTTTATAGCATGAATAGTTTTCCAAATCATGACTTAAACATTTTTTCCCATTGTTTCACTGTTGTTTCACAGTAAACATTTTCTAGTTTCATCAAACTGCTGCAGTGTAGATTTGGTAGGAGATTAAATGTATTAACATTTGAAGTTGTAAGTAGAAATAATGTGGAAAAGGTTATGAGGCTGAATATTTTCTATAGACACTGCTTTTTACAATGTTTCTAAATGGAAGACTGTTGAACATTTATACACAGGGGATATAGTAGGCTTTTGTAAAAGCTGTATTAGAACAGTTATTGTATTTTTTTAAACAAATGTTAACTTATTAATGTTGTATTTCATTGTGCAGGGGAAGCGATCATATAAAAAGTGAATTACGTACATTTTAATTCATTTAAATGTGACATTTGTACTTTGGAATTTAATAAAATAGGTAGAATAAATATAAAATACAGGACTTCATAGGCTATTTGGCAGCATAACAGCATAACACTAAATCCGAATAGTTCACTCAATATTTCAATGTGATTTCTTTCCCAAAGAGGGATAGCTGGAAAACCCCAATGAAAAACAAAGAACTTCAAGTCAACTGTAACGATGGGATGTTCAACTGAAAGCACAACCTGGCACCAGCCTAGTCTGGGAGTGGTATGTGACAGCAGTGTTAGCATATTTTTACGAAAACGTTCTGTTTCTTTAAGAGCTTGTAGTTTTCATATGTGTTTATGCAGGAACCTAATAAAGTGACTAGGAAATGCAATTTAGTGCTTTTATTTATGGTATATAAGTAACCTTTGTGTTAAAAAATCATTTTCCATATTCTGCGCCAGATATATGTTTTATATAAGTTCTGTGGCACAGTTTTATCTGTATTTATTATCTTTGTTTTATTTGTATAGTTATATTTGTATAGCTATGTTACATGCCCACCTCAGCTTTCTAAGACGTAGCCCACAAGAGGTGTTCAAGTTGTTGAAATGAAATTTAAAATACGTGAAGAAACACTTTATCTGTCCAGTGAATTACAAATCAACTCCAGCAAATGATTTGTACTGTGGTTTGTTGCCGCCCTGTTGGTAACAAATAGTCACTACATATTAAATAAACCTTTTCCTTATTTAGGAGATGCTGAAGCAGCATGTGCTGCTAATAGGCTAGCTAGCTACAATCTTCTGACTGTACTTGCTTATTTTTATTATCTCGGGAACAACAAACCCACCCCTGAGAGGCAAAGTAGCAATAATGCATCAATGTTTGCGCAAGAAAAGCTTCTGCTTTCAGTCGAGAGATCAAAAAATAACATTATAGTGAATGTTTAATCTAAGTCACGTTAAATGAATTTAGTACAATTACGTTCATTTCTTTGTTCCAGCCATCCAACTTCCAAAACCACTTCATCAGTACAAGACTGCTGTTAAGTGGTTGTAGAAGCTAGATAATGAAAATTTATTTATTGATTAGATAATAATGGCATAACTGTCTGAAGGCAACTGACTCTATAGTAAAAAAATGCATTTGTGTCTGTATGTTTGTGAAGCACAGACAGTAAGTGAACGCTGGAAGGTTAGTTACGAAACAGCAGAAATGGTGATATGGTTACATTTCATTCAGATAATTCCACAGTGCAATGATTGATAATAAATATCCAATCTGTGTTTTCCCATTATATTCAAGACGTATTGCAGTTTGTGAAGTTCAGAGTCCAATATAAAAATAAAAATGGGATGTCTGAAATTTAAAGACTAAATTGTGGCTCTAATCTCATTGTTCTTTGTGTTATTCTGTACTGCTTTAAACTTTCTATGTTTAATAAAACAAAAGTGAAAATGCCATATCAGCATTGCTCTCCTTTTAACACTCCTTATTCTTTTACCACCCTGCTTTTCAGCAATGCGTCCACAGTGCCGTGAAACACCTCTACTGACCTGAATATATCTGGTCTACTCCTGCTGATTCTTACTTTTACGGCATATTCTGCAGAGCAAACCTCTAGATAGCAGTAACATTGTTTTATTAAAGTATAATTTCCAGCTTCATAAGCGGCAGTTTTTATTGTCCGTATCATGGCTGATACCCAGCTTGAACAGTGTAGATTTAAATTTTTAACAAACTTAATAACATAAATGTCACATGAGACATATAATAACCCATATAAAGTATCTTCTGCAGAGGCGTGTACAGGAGCACGACTGCAGGGGCACTGACTCCAGCCGAAAGCTGATTGACCCCCTCTCTTGTCACTCATTGATTCAAAACAAGGCATTGGCTTATGATAAGGTTGGCTCCTCTGTATGAATTATGCCAATTCTTATGTTTCCCTGCTTAAATAATCGTAGCATCACCCCTAATCAATACGGTCACTGGAGGGGGAGGTCCATAAGGTACAAGCCAGCTTTTCACTCTGAAACCATTCAACCATAGGGCATAGTCACACACCATAGGTGTCTTTAGATTCACTGACTCACTGAACTGCATGCTTTTGTCCTGCAGAAAAACCAGCGCATTGCAGAGAAAGCATGCAAACTCACACAGAGAGGGAGTGGTATCCAAACGGTGCTGTTCCCTGAGCCACTCTACAGTATCACCCACGATATAACAATATGCATTATGTAACAAGGTTGCAGAAATAAATCAAGTTGCATTGAGTATATTGTTTTAGATACAAGAAAAATACTTTATTTGCCATTTGTACAAGTTCTTTAGCTTTTCCATATCCCACCTCGCTCTTCTTTAAGGCAAAAACACAAAGTTTGGGTGCAGTCAGATATTTTTCTAGTGCTCATGGAGCATTTTTTGGAGATTAAGGGCCTTTCTCACGGGCCCATCAGTGATGTCACTTCTCTGCTGACCGGAGGATTGGAAAGGGCAGCCCCCCTAGTCCTTACCTGCGGAAACACTACAGAGAACATGCAAACCCCAGCATACAGGTAACAATGCGAGGCTGCAACTGCATGAGAATGCCCTTCATCATCTTTCTGGCTGATGCAACTGGAATATCAGTGATGCTGGAATCGCCCAGTTTCAAAACATGGTGTGACTGTGAAAGTTAAAGTAAAAAAAAAATTTATTTTGAAACCTCCAGCATATTTTTTTTTCTATTTGCTGTTCTAAAATATTTCAAACTGCATGCTAGTTTACTAGCTGGATAATTACATTTTGGCTCTACAAATGGCCTTTGTGTCACCATTTTTGATTTCGATGAAACTTGGTAAGTGAAATACACAAACCGTCCACAGCACAGAAATGTCTACAGAAATTTAAAAGAAAAAAAAAAGACATTTCTGTGCTGTGGACGGTATGTGTATTTCACTTACCAAGTTTCATTCTCTAGTTATCACAAAAAAGGCACCATAGTTTCCCCCTGGGATCAATAAAGTCAGTAATCTTAACAATTACTTCATGTTGCAAGAAAAAAGAAAAATTCTCTGAAAAGTCCCCCAGAACACTTTACACATGTTTTTTTACAAACACTTCAACTCAAAAGTAGCACGACAAAACCTGCGGATTTTAGGGTTTTAATCTCCCGAAGAGAACCAATTAGTCAATTGTTTACATATGAGTAGGACACATACATACTTATGTGATTTTAAAAAATAAAATTACATGTTACTGTAAGCCCCTGAGTGTTTATCATAACCATCTAGTCGATTGTCGAGGGGCGGGGCGGCAATAATTACGCTGAAAAACAATCACATACGCAGGCTTTGAATAGCCAACCTCCAATCAATCTTTGAACAGCTCTGAGTGGGTGTCATCGTAGAAACTTCCGCCTACTGTGACGTCAGTTGAGTAGTTTGTTCCACTCTGCCCCGGAAGTGATTCTGTTTGACATACTGATAGTGCCATGTGAGACGTGTGGAGATGCTTCTCTAGTAATCACAGAAAGGTCTGCATTGTTACATTTGTCCAGTTTTTTTCTAACAATATTATTTGGCATGATTCAGGTAATTACATTTTGTTGTGTGTAAGTCTAGGCAGCCATTTTAGTAGCTAGCAGGGTTTAGCGGTATGTTAACCAATTTAATTCACTGGCTCTGATACGTGCATTTCTTGCAACCATAGAGTTGCGCATAATTATTTAAAAATGCATATTTAACCGATTACTATTCGGTATTTAAATTTCTGGTGTGTAAAAAATAAAATGATCGACCAGTCAGTGCACAATCGTGTATAATCGTGTTTATTATTATTATTATGTCTTATGTTTTATTATTATTTTTTAATAGGTGATAACATGAGTCAGTGTTTTCTGAGTAACATAAGTCTGTGTCCTCATTGTTTATTTATTTATTTACTTGCTTGCTTACTGGATTATGTATTTGTTTGCTTAGTTACTTGCTTAATTCAGCCACGTTTCTTCCTGCCAGTTAACTGACAGCTTGGCCCTCCTAGGAAAAGCAAAAGCAGTAACGAAAAAGCATTTCTTTTATTTTTTAATTTGCACTTTAATTCCTTGTTGCGCATTTATTTTCTTTTTCTTTTATATGTTTATTGGTTTTATGGCACTCTCACGATTCATGTTCAAGTAGACAAAAATGTACAGGGTGGTTGAGCTTTAACCACCAAAAGCAGAAATCAAGATCTAAAGTTAAGTTCAATATATATATATATAGAATTGGTGCTGATTGCAAGTATAAGACCTAATTAGCAATGATCTGGATGGGGATGTTAAAATTAGTTTCAAAACACTTCACAACACATTTAAGAAATATTAAAACACTCTTTTAGCCCATTCACTAAATTCAATGTTAAATTGCTCGCCTGGAGAAACTAAAGTGCTGACGTACCGTCAACAATAACTTGGATGGACTTGGAAGTTCTCTTGAGCTTTCCAACTTGGTGGTCAAAATTTGAAAATGATAGTTTGCGAGTTTTCACCAAACTCAAGTTGACTCTTAAAGCTGAGTGCGAAGCCTGCTTATTGTAGTGCATCCGAGCCGTACCCTGTACGAGGCACAATACATATCTGAGCGTGAAACCGGTGTGCTCACTCACAGGTGGATTTGAGCCATAATCATCATATCGATGACATACACAGCAGATCTTGCCAATTAACCCAACTGTCTTTAGACTACAGCAAGAAACACAACACAAGGGCTGTTGTGGACAATGTGAATTCCACACACACACAGAGCAGAGATGGGATTCACACCCCTACCTGTGTGAGACAACAGTGCCACCCCTAAGCCACCACAGCAGCTCTTTAGTGTTATACAGTATAATATCTAATGATAGAATGTTATGTAATCCGCATTCATCGCTTGATGATATGCCTTTTGATTAGTTAGATTTAGACATGTGTATAATCTTTCATTGTGTTGAAAGTGGTCAGTTTATATTTAAATTTTCCTTTTCAGTAGCAACTATGTCAGTTGCGTTCAGCAGTGATGGTGCTCAGGCCATCCAGAAAAGCCTCACTGTCGACGTGGTGGTCAGGGACACCAAAGCAGAGAGCCTTGAAGAAAGCTATCAGATTAAGGAGACCTGTGATTTCATCCGGGAGAACAATTTCCAGAAAGTGAGTCTGGACTCCACAAATCTAAGGATAGCTTTTTGCCAGCCACTTTGACACTTGAGGGATATGCAGCTGTTGGCAAAATTTCATTTGACTGCAATACATTCCAATTTGACTGTACTGTACTGTTTTGGAGGAGCGAGTAATTAGTACTCATCTAAAATCTATTGAAAACCTATGGTATGATATAAATCAGCAGTGGAGAAATAAAAGACTTTCCAGTCACCAGTGGAGCAACCTTTCAGTAGAAATGTGCAGTAGACTAAGGGGTCCTCACTGAAAGTGTTTAGAAGCAGTATGACTCTTCCAACGGTTGTGCAGCCCCCTGGTTCTTGGGTGCCGGTCACGCTTATGCCGATATTCATTCATATAAACATAATTTTTTCTGTGTATTCTTCACATATTCTTCATTGTAACTAGATCTAATGTGCAAAGACTAGTTGAGATGTAAAGCTTTTTAACATATGTGCTGTTGTCTCTTAGGTAGCACTGCAGTTCCCAGACAATTTGCTAGTGGATTCCATTCAAATAGCATCCAGGCTTCAGGAAACTACTGGTGCAAAGCTATATATTCTTGGAGACACTTCCTATGGCAGGTAAACATGGTATATATTATATGCTATATTGAAATGTAGAGATGCACCGATCCAGTATTCCGATCGGCATTGGTGCCAATCCAAACCTTTTTGACGGATCGGGTATCGGCCATGCATGACCGATCCACATCCTATACCTACTTATTTAGTTTTTGGCAATCTCTAAAAAGATAGCTTTTATTTCATGTTAAATCTGTTTGTAGAATTGCACATCAGCTCTTTTCTATTTTACACGTGTTTTTTGCGGCATTCAAATCGAACGCTAATGCTGACCCTCAGCCTTTTTTGCTACTAAGTGGGTGTGAGTACAGTGACTTCAGTCTGCTGTGACCTCATGCGCATACCCTTCGCAGTATGAGGGGCACAAGATAAAACGTGACGATTTGGGAGTATTTTATGCTTTTTACAGACACCAGTAGCACAGCGATTTGCAATCTTTTTAAAATAATGTTTTGAGGGGTAGGAATAGCATTTAATGGACAATCCCAACTTAACAAAGTGCACGCAACTGTGTGAGACAAAAAAAACAATGGATGATTTGGGAGTTGCTATCGTGGACTGTTTTGTGAACTCTGTTCAGCTTGTGCTCTAAGAGGGGCTGCCATCGCAATAAAAGTGTAACTGAGCTGACGTCAATGGGAGAAAAATTGTGTTAAAATTTTAAGCATTCATCACATGTGTATACTTGCTTTGAAGATATTCATACTGAAATGCATTTGCCTCAAAAACGCTTAAAACAAGATGTACAAATGAGATGGAACAGTACGTTATGTACAGTGTGTTTGTAGTAGACTAAATATTTTTTGTCATATTTTTTCCTCCTGTATTACTAGCTTAAAAAAATCAATATATGAAGTATAACAAAGTAAAAAGAGCTCTTGTATTCGAATCGGTATCGGCAGTTGTGTATCGGAATCGGATCGGAACTGAAAAAAATTGGATCGGCCAACCCCTATTGAAATGTAATGTCTGGGTGGATACTTTCTTTCATTCTCAATTAGTCAGTTAATCAATCCAGGACATTACAGCAGCAGCAGACAATGGGACACAAACAGTCACTGGTATTATACCAATTAGAAAATAAAAACAGAAATTGGTAATTAAAAAAGTAGAAAGCAAATCTTACCGTCTATACAGAATGATACATCTATGCAAAAAGCTGCAATGTACAGAGAGTCCTGTGCAATAATAAGAAACCATAAATGCAGAATGGATGAGTGCAGACCACAACTGTGCAAAATCAGTAGTACAGGTTCCCTGTGCAATGAACAATAAATAATGAAATGGTTTGGATAAAAGAAGGAAACGTGAGTATTGTTGCAGTCTGCGGGCTGGTGACTGGCTGGCTGGCTCAGCCTAAGGCTCAACTGTATGCCCTGATGACAGCCAGCGAGCGTGAATAAACTCATTCACACACACTGGGGAGAAATACTGCCCTAAAGGAGACAAAAGTAGATACAGGCAATAGAGACAGAATACAAGAAGTCATACTCTGAAAAATAAGAGAATTAAAGTGTCACTTCTTTTGGTTCAACAGTTTGTTAATATTTAATCCAAAACGGACCTTGTCAGGGCGGGGCACCAGAAACATAAGGACGACGCGATAGCGGATCAGTCCAAGGGAAAAATAGGCTTTATTATCCAAGAAAAAACCAGGAGATTGAACAGGCAGGGGTCGGTCGGTCAGCGTCGGTATCCAGGGGAACAGGCAAGGCTCGTAATCCGGGGACAGGCAGGGGTCAGGTGATCGGTGTCGGCAGTAAGAGGGCTAGGCTGAGAATCGGTGGTCGTGAGAAAACAAAACAGAGGTCAGGGGAACAGGCAGGCAGAGGTACAGACAGGCGGTGAATAAACACTCGAAATTTGCACTGGAGGCTGAATAAAAAGGCTCTCTAATCACTCCGACGGACCTCAGCTGGTAGAGGAGGGCATACGGTAACTGGTCCTGACGGTTCTCAGGGCCGGTGTGGAGAAAGCGCTCCAGCCGATGCTTGTCTCTCGTCTTGCTTGGCAGGGGAGCCCCGCGTGATGTCATAAGGGCTTCCCCTGAGCGATCCATAACAGACCCAAATAAATAAATAAATAACAGTATTCATATGAACCTTTACTCTCATATCTGCCTATGTAATATTTCCATTCAGTTCATTTTTGAAACCAGTGGAAATGCAGGCAGATTCTCAAAAGGCACCAAGCAAGAATCAGCCCAGTACCGGCTCCGTGTTGGTGGAAACTTGGTATTAGAGCAGTGGCTCTCAATCAGTTTAATCTCTGGGCCAATATTATTCCTTGGTCATTAAACATTGTCTTGGAGTTGGAAAAGATGGAGTTAATATAATGAGTGGTGTATGTGTTTTTGCAGCTGCTGTGTGGACGAGGTCGCCGCAGAGCATGCTGGGGCTCAGTGCATTGTGCATTACGGACGGGCCTGTCTTAGTCCGTCGCGAAGGCTGCCCCTCATGTATGTGTTTGGAAAGAGGCCCGTTGACCTTTCCAAATGTGCCACCGCTTTCCAAGAGCTTTACCCTGACCGTCAAAGCCACGTGGTTGTCCTCTATGATGTCGTCTATTCTCACATCATAGGTAAAGTATATAATAAAGACAGATGAGTGTTAGCTGTACAGTTCATTCACTAAATTTAACCCATTTCATTTCATTTAACCACTTTATTGTGTATCATAATCTGGTCTGATAATTGTTACTTTGCCTGTGGTATGTTTATTCCGTAGACCACGTGCTGGCAAAATTAACTGTTTATTTTGATATTTATCTTATCAGATGATCTTTTGAAGCTCCTGCAGCCTGAATATGTAAATGTGATTACTTCAGTCCTAAATGTGGATGGTGTGGTCTGCAAAAGTTATGGACAGATACTTCGACGAGCCAAAGACACTGGACACACAGAAGCTGAATCAGCCCTGTACGGTGACAGGCTTGTTCATAAATATGGCCGACAGTTTATCCTAAAGGAAGGATGCAATATTGAAGACTACAGCATGTTTTATGTGGGACAAGAGGGTGTCACCCTAACAAACTTTATGATGACCTGGAACAAGTGCTCTTTCTGCTCATTTAACCCCGAGACAATGGTTGGAAGACTTGAGACAATCAACATCAACAGGGCTTTGATGAAGCGATATTACCTGATTGAAAAAGCAAAGGACTCCAGCATTGTAGGCATTCTGGTTGGCACGCTTGGTGTGGCTAATTACCTAAGTATTATTGACCAGTTGAAAAAAATAATTCACAAAGCTGGTAAGAAGAGTTACCTGTTTGCCATGGGCAAGCTGAATGTTGCTAAGCTGGCAAACTTCCTGGAGATTGACATATTTGTGCTAGTTGCTTGTCCAGAGAATTCCCTGTTGGATTCCAGCGAATTCTATCGCCCAGTGGTGACACCCTTCGAAATGGAGATTGCCTGCAACAACCAGCGAGAGTGGACAGGGGATTACATAATCGACTTTCAGGATCTGTTGCCCGGTAAGTAGGGTTAGGTCTCTGTGTCTGTGATCACTGGTTTGAATCCCTTGCTTGGCAGAGTAATCACATTTCTGTTGGGCCCTTGTGCAAGGCCCTTAACCCTCCCTAGAAAATGCTCCAGGGATGCAAGATCGATCACAGACCCTGAGCTCAGACCCCAGGCTCCACTCTCACCTCTGTATATGTTAACAAAAATGAACCAAACCCAGATTGCACAACATTAAGCTTTGGCACATTTTTTTTTTACCCAGGAGTTTGTTATTAAAGCAGAGTTTGATGGGATATGCAAAAAAACACATTACTGTCTTCTGCTCTTATACTTATGAAAGCCCATTTCCTTCACATTGATAAAACAAAGTCAAAGATTATGGCTTTTCTTCGCCAATCAGGTGTCACCTCCTCTGCAGGATGCCGTGTAGGAGTATATCCCAAAAATGCGTCACTCACATAATGTCATCCGCTGGCGGGTTAACTTGGATTTCACGTTAACTTGCTACATTTGGAAAAGCAGTAAGACAGGGTGGCACTGGCACTGCCTTCGTTGCTTTGGTTTGAGTTATTCATTATTCTTATGGTGGCGGTGTTTGCCTTCGACTTCGCCCCTGTCTGCCACAGTAGGGGGCAGATGTGATGGCTCCAGCTACTTTTAATTGTTAAAGAACTCAGAATTACAAGAAATAAAGGTTGAATTACATGAAAGAAAGTCGGGATTCTGAGAAATAATGCTGCCCTTGAGAAAAAGTCCGAATTATAAAAAAGTCGCTATTAAGCAAACTTTTTTTTTTTTTCTTGTGGCGGAAACCTCCTTCCATACATGCTTGTAGAAATGGAAAAGATTTTTTTTTCTTTTTATATCACCGGTGGCTGAATATAATGAAATATTTTGAACCACTTTGGTTTGTTGTAGGAGCTTGCAGTCATATAGATTGCAGTGATGCCAATGAAGATGATGGCGAGACAACTGATGTGTCTCTCATCACTGGAGCGCTACGATCTTCTGGATTCTCCTCCCTGGAGCCAAAGGACGCTGTGCCTGGATCGGCTGTGGTGCAGAAGAGCCAAACCCTGGTGCTGGCACATGCGAACACAGCAGGTTTGTGGAAGTTAAAAGTTCACATTCGATCAGTCCAGCTGATTTCAGTTCAGTTGAACTGCAGCAACATTTATGCCTGTAGTATGGAACGCACACAGAGTGACATGTGGGCACTGGGAGCAAACTGCACACAGACGGCACAGAGAAATGACGCCCAGGAGGCTGTAAGCCGTAGGACCAGCTCCTGAGCCGCCACGCCGCCTTCTGACATTCCCTTGAAGTAAAATAAAGAGATTATTTTTTAGTTTCATTTTCTACATCTTGCATTGACTCAAATTGTCGAAATAAAACTTAAAAGCTTGCTAGTCTGGATTAATGATTTTTTACTTTTCTATTTCCTGTCGCAGCCTCGTTCTTATCTGGGCGGAGTTGGCAGGGGCTGGATCAGAAACTAGGAGAAACGCCAGTGGTGAAGGCAGTAGATGGAAGGAGAGGAATCGCCATTGCCTATGAGGAGGAGGGCAGCAGATAAGCATCGTCTTGGGGAGGAAAAAGGCACATTTATTCCTGGGGGTCCATTTGTCATTAAACCCAGAATCTATATCAAAGACCCAAAGATCAGAAAGTGAGCTGATCGATGATATTTAACTTGCACTCTCTGAGTCTATGATAAATGAAATTACAATAGACTCAGCCCTGCTAAGTCAAGAGTTTACTGTAATTTATATTTTATCTCTCTTGATTGTACATCAAAATAAATAGCTGAATTCAGCACTATCATCAGCCATTTGACCAGCGTACGTTTTGTTAAATTTTTTGTCTGTTTACGTTTTCTAGGAAATCAGTTGCAGGACAAAAAAAACTTTTTCATGTAACTAGTGTTTTTTTTTATAGTGCTCTTGGCTCCATGTGATTTGGTAATGTGGGACGTGGAGTCAAAATAATGCACTTTTAAATAAAGTTCAGCAGCTTGATGCAGCTTGTGGAATAAAAATCGCTTCTTCTGAGTAGATGGTGGAATTGGGTATCTCTTATTGGCAAACGCACCCAGGAGACCACTGGGAGTGGACACAAGGTCACTGGCTCAAGCACCAGCTGGATAATTACATGTTCATGGGCTTTTCAGCAAGGTCCTTAACCGCCAGCTCATCCTTAATACCATCGTCATGAAATAGACACCTGTACATTGCTCCGTACAGCCTTTTGCAAACAATCATGTTCCCATGTTTTGTATCCATGACCCTTAAAGAGCATACACAATAAAACAGGTACTTAAATCTATGCACCTTGCCACTTAACAGAAAACACTGTTTTTAATTATTGTGGTGATGTCATACACATGAAGACTGTGATTGTTTAGAGGACTGAAATGCAATCTATTGTTCACCCAGGGATGCGTGCTCTGGAAAATCAGGACGTGCCCTCAGCAGCCACTCGCAGTAGTTAATTTTCGCCGTGGGCTGGTCCTTACATTTAATCTATTGTTATGACCAGGTCTAAGGTCAGGCCGTAACACAAAGGAGAGGAGACAATATATGACTTTGCAATACAAAAATTCATTGGTACACAAATATATTGTGCAGATATGCGGTAAACTGGTGGCAATACAGTGGACACAAATGCAAAATCCTTAACAGACGTCTTGGTGGGATCCAGTCAGCCTTGTCTCAGTGGGTGACATGTACTTCAGGACATGCAATCGCTGCAGCTGCACAGAGACTGATGTCGGAGCCACAGGAGGTTGTACCATTATGCTGTTTTATTACTGATATTCACCATATTGACAACAGTCAATATAATGAAAAGAAGACATTTTCTTCCCTTATCTTTTCCTTTATTTCTTCTTGGTGTTTTTCCCCGACTTCTTCCCACTTTTAACTGGTGCCGCCTCTTCGTCTTTTTCTGAGGCAGCCTTTGCCCGCTTCTTGCCCAGAGGAGTTTTCGCGTACCAGTGCTGCAGGGAATAAGATTCCAGTCATTACTGCTTTCACGCTAGCATGATACATCTTATTTGTTAAGTATTTTACTTTTAGAGCCTCTTCCTCTTCATGGAAGATGGGGTCAGCCTTAGCCAGTGGGGACACAAACTCCGCTGCCGTTAGGGGTCTTTTGGCCAGCTGCTGGAGGCGATGCTCCGTCAGAATCGCCCGGACTGCCTGCACCATGTGACCCTGAGTGTAGCCGTCTGAGATTTTGGCCAGACAGCTCAAATCCAGTGAGTCAGTCACCTCACCACCAGCCTTCTTAATCAGCTCTCTCCACATAACTAGGATTTAAGCATTTACAATTAGAGGTACGACAGCTGCGATTAATTCATTAACACAGAAGAGTAGCAAACGTGCATTGTGACCCACAGAAAGTTTTTTTTTTTGCCAGTATCTGGAAGAGTAGGGGCATTGCCCGTTGTAACTTTCAAGGAAAGAAAAAAAAACAATGAAAATGAAATTAATTTCTTTAGATATTTAACAGCCATACAACGTATAAAAAGAAAGATTTTACCAGAACCTAAATTAAACCCCATGTTACCCATCATATCAGGATACACAGTTCTGGCAGCAAATCAATTGGTATTCTGTGGTATCCATTCTCATAATGCATATGCAGTTATTTCAAATATGACATTTATTTGCATCTAATGAAAGGAGTTTAATGAACGGTGCAAAACAATAAATAATCTACTGTCTCACCATATCTTGAAGCATAATCCGGCCGTGGAATGAGGATGATCTTGCTGTACACCTTGCAGAGCGATTTGAGGTCTGCACTCCCTGGGTCCTGTGTTGTACCCACAATGAGAACACGGTCTCCACCTTTGATAGACTTCAGCATCTTAGGCAAATCTTTCTTTAGACGCCTTGGGTCTGACTGCACAGAGGAGAATAATATCCAGTCATCCTGAATATACACACTTGAAAATGTTCTTTAACCCTGAAACTCAGGAGTGTTTCCCAAGGCTAAATGTATCTGTTTTGCAGTAACGCATATTTTCATGTATATGTGTTGTGCTTTGTTAATCTTAATCTGTATAATTGCAGCCTAAAAGAGCATTACAGTACCTCCTTTTCCTCCTTGGGGACCTTCTTATAAAACATCTTCTCAGCATCTCCAATCCAAATAACTGAAGGTTGCAACTGTTTAGCAACCTATGATCAACAAAGAAACCTCAGTGATATAGTACTAAAAGTGAGATAAACATTTTTTCAAGATAGCATGTTTTGATGGAAATTCATATCGTATGAAGAACGTGGCTTGTTATTATTATTATTATTATTATTAGGGATGTAACGATAAACGTGATATCGCGATAAAAAACACCTCGACACAGTTGTCTGACTGTTACGATATCACATGGTTATTTCGCTCGTATAAGCTCCGTCTCAAAAAAATACACACTACACTAACAAACGCTTTGTGCTCTAAGGGCCGTGTGTAACTGTTAAGACGGAAGCGGAATTGGGAGCTACGTCAGTATGCGGCAGCGCTGGATCGTTTACCGCACACTACATGCCTGGCAGCAGCCTCCAGAAAGCAGGAGTTGTAGAAGCTCGCCCGCGCACCCGAGAGAGAGACTTTATAGTTATTACTATATTAACCCCCTTTAGGGGTTTCGTTTTCCTGTCCGCGATTACGGTGTGCGTTTATGACGTTCAGTAAGTAATGTTTTCTATACATTCGATGTAGTTGATTTATTTCTGTATGCGCCGTGTCTGGTGTTTTTCTACCGTATTGCTTATATGGCAGCCTTTTGGATTCCCATGCCCTGTTATGTTGATATAGCAATTTGTAGTGTGCCGGCAATTGTATGCAGGAATTATAAATTTGTTACTGCTTTTATTCGCGTTAAGGGAGCACCTTCAACTTATTATATAGTTTGTTTTGATCCTTCGGTGCCATCTTGTGGAAAAACTTGGAACTGCCATAATTCAGTTACCTTTTCCAGAATGTTCAGTTGTTATTCCTTTTATTGATTTTATTCCAGAACCACGCCCACATAGAAGTATACTGGACTGAATGGTGCCTACTGTTTGGTTGTTGTACTGTAACCAGCACTGTAGTGCAAACAACTTAAACCCACCTCGGCTGTGATCCCAGTGCTCTGACCAGCACTATTCTGAGAACACTAACTCATCCTGAACCACAAATTAATTAGTCCACCTAATCCTCCCCCACATTTTGGTCCTTCAAGCCGGATTGAGTACTTTCAGAAGATTAAGGTGTCACAGTAGCAGACTGAGAGCATTGATGTCCGACCTCGGCGTGCAGTACAACGCCCAGCCTACCTCAAGGATTATGAATCCCTTTATACAAGAGGCCAATGCGAGACAGCACACTCTCCACGTTGCACACACAGGCCAGAAGAGGAGTACACAGATGGAACCCAGTCCTCTACACCTCCTCCTCCAAGAGGAGACTGGAACCTAGTAGAGCATGAGCCAAGTAGGCACACCTACCACCATGCTGACCAGTCGCCAGTAAGTCTTGACCGGTGGTCGGCTGGTGACAAAATTGTCTACAAAGTCTGTCCTCCTCAGAAGATGCCAAGTGCTTAGTGGACCACCTGAGAGAACTGCTGTCTAATGGTGGCCCCGAGATTCGTCAGTGGGCCAGCAACCGTCTTGAAGTCGTGGCACACCTTCCAGGAGAGGCATGTGCACAGAGCACTGAGCTTTGGTTAGCTCAAGACCAATCGGACGTTTACGAGTCCACGCTCGGTACTGCATCGGACCCTTCCAAGTGAAGATTGAAAGGTGTTCTGAAAAAAGGTGGGGTATTTAAGTGCCTCACGGGCAAGTGTGTCCACCTTGACATTCCTACAGGAGTCGTCACTGACTCCTTCCTTATGGCCTTATGATGCTTCATTGCGCGCCGTGGGACGCCCTTCAAGCCAAGACCAAAGCACCAATTTCCATGGTGGGGAAAGAGAGCTCCGTGAGACCTTTGCAGCCCTTAGCCCAGACCTACAGCTGCAGTTGGCCAGATAGAAGATAGCCTTTCGTTTCAACCCTCCCAGTGCACCTCATTTTGGGGGAACGTGGGAAAGGGAGATCCGCTCAGTTATGAACGCTCTCTGGATTTCAATTGGTTCCCAACATGTAACGGAAGAGGTGCTCCGCATGGTCCTGATCGAAATGGAATCCATCTTGAATAGCAAGCCTTTAGGTTACGTCTCAACAGATGTTGCGGACGTTGATCCAGTTACACCCGACCTTCTCCTCGTAGGACACCCTGACAGCTCGCTACCACAGGTGGTTTATGCAGCCCCTAAGGCTATGGGGCGGCGGCGATGGAGGCAGAGCCAAGTTCTGGCAGACCAATAGGCAAGATCACAGAGAAATTTTCAGGGCAAGATGGGTGTGTCAGGGTAGCAGAGCTCAAGGTCGCGGGCCGAACCTATACACGGTCTGTTGCACGCCTCATTGCTCTGCCGAAGATTCAGGACATGACAGACTAAAGGTGATGCCACAAAGTAATGTAGAGAGCGCTGTTGTTTTTTTTTGAGAAGTAGTTGAGGCTGGCTGCAGCGAGCGCTGCCATAGGATTTAGAATACGGTTAAAAGAAAACTTGCTAAATAGGAACTACTGACTGCTTGTTTTTGTCTTATGATTACATGCATCGTTCAGTCATTCATTGTAAAGGACAATTACTGCAAAGCTCTGGCAAAGGCTTAACTAGATATTTCAGTATTAAAGAAAAGCAGAAGTACTTTATGTTAAAAGGAAGAACTAATTCGATATAAATAAACATGCTGATTATTAATTGAGAATTTCTTTTCTTTTTTAAAATCATGATAATAATCATGATAATAATTATCGTATTGTGAATCCTTTATCGCAATATTATTGTACCGTGAGTTTTTGGCATTGTTACATCCCAAATTATTATTAATATTATTACTACTACCTTGAAAACCATGTGGAGCATCACTTGCAGTCCAGTCTTGCCTGGATACTTCCCCACAAGGTTTAGGGGGGAGAGGTCAAAGAGGTTGGCCCCTGTTTCCTGGCAGATGGCATGGACCAACATTTTCTTTCCAACACCAGCAGGACCTGCTAGTAGTATTGCTTTCACCAAAGGAGCTCTCTCATGGACCCCCTGACACCCTGAAGTGTAGAGAAACATCAAGGGTTGGGATAAAAAGCGAAGCAGAAATCAAATTACAGACACTCCTCACTTAACAACAAAGTTCTGTTCCTATGACTAGGTCATTAAGCAAACTGGTCGATAAGCGAGCCGCCGCCCCATACTAATATTTTAAGGCATACTGTACTGATGTGGTCCTTTTCGCCGACATCTGGTACTATGGGGTGCATAATAAAGTACAAATCTATAGACGAAATATGTAGTTTTTTAGATTGCTAATGCTAATTAGTGAATACAGATCAACTGCGGGAACAAGACTGAGACTGAGAAAGGGTGACACTGTGATTGTGACTGTGATGTGATGGCCTGACATCTTGTTCAAGGTGCTCCTTTCCCAACTCCCAGAGCGTCCTGGAATGGGCTCAAGGCCCCCCATGACCCCAAAATGAACAAGCAGTTTTTGGAAAATGATTAGATGCAGGACGTGAAAATCTCTACAAGTCATACACATTGATTAACATAGACGGTGAAAGCATGTGCCTACCTAAGGGCAAGACAGCATTCAAAGCGATGACCTGCCGCACGTCGGACAGGGAGGGCATGGGTTCGATGTCCGTCTGCCGTAGCGTAGTACCCAGGTAGCTATACTCACCTGAGTGTTAATTACGGAAGATGGTGAGAGTTATTCCTCTAAAGCAGGGCTTTATCGTTTAAGTGGCGCATGAATGAAACATATGTTTGCAAAGGTAGCATTATTTTTATTTTGAACAACTATGAATAATGGTACTTTATTATATAATAAAATATTGATACTGATAAATTAGTGTTTTAGTGTGCAATGTAAAAATGATAAATGCCATCATATGTATAGTTATATATGACTGAACCAATTTTAATAGATATGTGAGCTTGTTAAGGGAACATGAAAAATCTGGAAATATTACAAATATGTTGAAAAAACACCCTAAAATTACAAACATCAAATACATGTTGTATAAATAACTGTATATGATGTGACATTACCTATATAGTCTTCAAGCCTGACGGCTTTAGATTGTTTCAGCAAACCCTGTTCAACCAGTTCATGAAAAAGGGACTCAATACTCCTGTAAATAAATGCAGTGATGTTACAAGTTTGTAAATTGATAATTATTTAATGCATGTAAAAGGCATTATTTCAATATACAATTTTATGAATACATTACAAGTTACCTGATCTTAATGTCCTTCTCTGCTACTCTAGTATTTTGTTGAAATACAGTCACTTACGTAAAAGCTTGTCCCACTTACTGTTAAAACATTGGCGGCTTTCTGAAGAGAAAACTCACCTATCGGCAGTCAAGTCTTTCTCTTTCTTTTTTTTCTTTTCATTTTTTGGTCCTTTTTTCTTCTAGGATGAAAGTTAATTAAAATACCATTCATATAAATCATTCATATTAATATCAAAAAACAATCCATGTATTTGCTCCCTCCCAGCTCCCTGCCTGTGGGTCCCCGAGGACCGGACTGGGAATTACTGATAAAAACAACACACTGCTACCTTCGTATTTCCCTTGGCGTTTCCTCCTTTGTCTTTGTCCACAGCCAGCTTCCAGTGAGCCAGCTCCTGTCTCATGAGCTCATCTACCTTAAAAATAAGTAAATATCTGTCCATCCATCTTCCAAACGCTTGTCCTAGTCAGGGTAACATAGAGGAGGGCTGGTACCAAGCTCAGGTGGCACAGGGCACAAGGCTGGGGTTCCCCCTGGATGGGGTGCCAGTCCATCACAGGCCGCAGACACACATACGCAGCAACATACATTATGGGCACACCCATGTGACACAGGAAGAACAAGCAACCACATACACAGCAGAGGTGGGGTTCAGGTCCCAACCCTTTGGAGGTAACGGTCCTACCCGCCGAGGCACAGTAGAAATAATATATATGTGCTCAAACGTAAATTGTACGTTGGTTTACCTGTAATCGGATTTCATTTTCGAGCTCTTTCCGTTTTTCTTCTTTGATCAGTTCATCCTCATGCCTCTGATTAAAGTTCTTTGACTCATTGCGGTTTTGCCAAACAGCTGCAATTTATACACGAGAAAGACAAAAATGTAATTAGGATGTCTGGATTTTACATAGCCGTAGTTACACTATATCGCTTTCTGCATTTAGCTCATATTAAAACTAAAGTGTATTATAATACCAAGTTGTGTAAAACAGAAACTAGTACTGTAATTTCTCTGAAATGCGACAATTTTCCTCTGCTTTCATTTCTTATTGAGCTCTTGAGTGATTTTCATAGATCATTTCATCTGCAGTTCAGGCCTTATATTATAATGTACATCTTTTGTTTTCATTTATCATGGTTCTGTGATGGTGCACAAAAAAAGAACCCAAATACAGACTAAATCCAGGGAGCAGAGATTAGTGCAGCTGACAGTAATCATAGAGGAACAATACAGATCAAAACCAAAACAGGTAAAACAACATCCAAATCGTCGGACACAATCAGAGTTGGTAAATTAGCAAAGGTCGGGAGATTAGCAAACAGGAAATCCAAAAAGGGGCAAAGCAAACTTGGGATCAAGGTACAAAAAACACGGACGACTCTGAGATATGAAGGGAGCAATACTCTCAAACTCTTGCAAAAATCTTAAGTGGCTCTGGAACTAAAATAATAATAGCATAAAGAGACATGGCTGCACAAACTGAATTCACTGGCGATCCCAGAGTGTGGGTCACACAGTGTCTCTCTGAGTGTATGGGGTCACTTAGCCGGAATCCCTTGGGGGGGTGTGACTGCCACGGAGGGAGTGACACAACAGGGGATCCCTCAGATGGGTCCATGACAAGTTCTTTATTCCATCCATCTACTTTTTTCCTTCAACTTCCCTTTGTATGTTATCATTGTGTCTGCTGCCAAAAAGTGTTTGAGGAAACTTCGTCTTAAATCATCTGAATCAGTTGCACCCACATTCCATATTATTTTAGTTCCAGTGTGATGAAAATGATACTCTTCTGGGAATCATGAAATAATATTTGTCCATGTGAGTTTTGGCCTTTTAATGCTTCTGTGGCATTTCATTTTCATACCTGGTCTTCAAAACTGACTATGACCCTGGACTGAGCAAACAAATATAGAAAGATGGCCCTAAATTCCTGAACAGAATACACAGTTGGAAGATGGATGGTTATGAATTGGTCACTCCAAAAGTTGGCTGACTACGTCACTTCTTACCCTGGTAGATTCCGCATCCAGTTTCCAGGTCTGAAAGGAAAGCTGACGGCATCATTTTCAGACCTACCTCTTCTTCCTGCATTTGAAGGCATTGGGTATTAAAATAACCCAGCTTACCAGATGCCATATTCCACACACCTGCCACATTACCAGCTATTGAAACACCACAGTATTACCCAGCTCTCAAGTCTGTGGTGAGACACATAACTAGGGGTCTATAGTCTAGTGTCAAGAAATCAGATAAAAGATGAATTTGAGAGATAAATAAGTTTCTTACAAAACCTTATAATACCTCTTCTCCTTTATCCTTCTTCCCTTTATCCTTTTTTTCTTCCTTTCCTTTGGATTTCTTGTTTGCTTCCTCTTCTTCCTTGGCAGCTACTTCCTCCAATAACTGAAAACAGGGATGTTTCCATCACTTGAATATTTATTTCCTTCAAACTTACTTAACTGGTTGAGATACCAGAATATATCATATTTAAATAACATATTGTTATTTAAAATTTACTGAAATATATACATATCATTTTTGAAAGAGAAAGAGATTTATGTCTGATTTATGCTAGGATTAACCTTCAAATAATGATATTTTAAAACTGATGAACTGATGGTGAAAAATGAAGAGGAATAAGGGTCTAGTAGTAAATGTGCAGCAGAGTGTAAATAAGAATTTCTAGTTTGTATATGTAACCCACCTGTTGTGGAGTTTTCTCAGCGAATATTAATGCAGACCCTCCATCTTCTTCCTCTGGGTAGTCTGGGAAAGTGCCTGTGGCATCACTTTGGAAACATGGGTCACATGAATGCCATGTCTATAAGAATCTATGAACAGACGCATAATGCATTATAATGCATTTGTAAAGCATTATAAACATCACTATAAATATGAATAAAAAGGTAAACATAGCACATTGTAACAAATTATAGGACATTATAACACATTATGTTTATTATACATTTCAATTGCTTTATGAAGCTGTCACGTATAAGGTACTATAGATACATTCATAATGCAGTACAAAGCATCCTTAATTTTATACTGACCATTATAATGCATTATGAAGGTAACTATAGTGCATTATAGGTGAGAGCTTCAAAGAAGCTTATTAAATATAATCAACACTAATGACTCATGGCTGTAAACAGAAGAAGTTGTAATGCTTTATTAATTTGTATACCATTATAATGCATTATGGAGGTATCTATAATGCATTAAAGACGGCAGCTTCAAGCAATCTATTACTGAAACATGCATATTTTGCTAAACTCATATTGTTATATTTTTCAATAATTGTTTTCATAAATGAGTCACACACAGGCAGATCCTGAAAATCCGGCATTTATGAACATAAACATTTCTATTTGGATGCATATAATTGCAATATACAATCACCAGGCACTTTATTTTAAACATCTGTGCACCTGCTCATTCATGGAAATGGCATTAACAATTTACATTTTAATTTTTTAGCAGATGCTTTTATCCAGAACAACATACGTCAGAATGGTGGAACAATGTATTAAAGTAATTGAAGATTTATGTCCATCACAGCTCGTGAAACTCTGGAAACGCTGGTATCCTTACTGGCAACTGAGAATTGAGAGGCTCAGAAGGAGCTTCTATCGTCAAGCCATTAGACTACTTAATGCTAAATTGAATTCTGATTTACATTCTCCCCTTATTTATGCACCATGCACTTTATTTGATCTTTGTTCCACATCCCTGGTCTGTTTTTCCACAGTATAACTTTCCTTATTTATGACACATTTACTATATTGTTTATTTTTATGTCTCTATTTTTGCTTTCATTATTTATTATGATACCACTGACCACCTTGCATTTCACTGCAGGTTAATATACTGTTTACCTTGCATGTGACAAATACCCCTTAATTCCTTGGAAAGGATGTGTACGGGGCGGGGCCACAGGGGCACTGGCCCCAGATGAAAGCTGACTGGCCCCCAGAGTACCCCCTCCTTTGTCACTCACTGACTGAAAACAGATCATCACCACATGATAAAGCTGGCCCCTCTGCTTGAATTATGGCTTACTGGCACTCAATGAACCACTGCCGGATTTGCTCCTTCATGTTCTCCTTCATGTCAGGCCCCTCCATATCTCTGAGCTTTTCGATGATGGACATGATGGACTTCTGAAAGTCCTCCTCATAGTCATCTTGTTTCTTCTGTCTGCTGGCCTGATTTTCTTGTGCAGCCAGGATGGAAGGATTCAGTTGAAAGTGGTCAGGACCAAAATTCTTGCACAAAAAAGACAATCAAAGTTAGTGGAGTTTTTTTAAGCTGTGTGTGGGCTTAGACTGATGTGACACATTCCAGTTTCAATACAATGGCAAAAGATACCAAATTAGAGACAGATCGCCTTGTCTCTGCTTAATACAGGAACTGAACTTAGTAAGACTGGCATGCCAGTACCCCAGATTTATGCCCAACACTGCTTGCTGCAAGCTCTAGACCCTCCCTGCAACCCTAAAGAGGATAAGCGGTTATAAGACAGTAGGACAGATGGATGGATGGATGGATGGATGGATGGATGGAGAGAGAGGGAGAACCTTTATTGAAAAACACATAAAGGAAATAGAATTTATGATATTTGGGGAACTTTTAAAAATAAATTTAGTAAAGGATTTTGTTAAAGTCATTTTTGTTCTGTAACTCAATATGTACATTTAGATATTTGGATTCAATATTTCATTAGTATTTGTGAAAGAATTTTGAGCTATATTTCTAACATCTGAATATTTGTATAGCTTTGCATTTGTTACGATTTAAGAATTAGTAACCTTAACACGTAATCGTTTTATGTGATAAAATTTGATTGGCTGCTGAATTTAGTATAAAAGCTTAAGGAGACGCGTAAGATGGCAGGACCCTGGAGCCCAGAGCATCTTTTGGCCATCATTTCATGTCTCGTTATGTAAATTTGTAGCAATTAAGGATCCATCTTTTGTTTTGTATGATTTTAAGTTTTATAGTAAAGATACAGTGGTACCTCAGAACTCTAACTTAATCTGCTCAGAACTGGTTTGAATCAAATTCTCCCCATAAAAAATAATGGAAAACCAATTAATTGGTTCCCAACCCCAAAAGATTTCACCTAAATGTGTTTTTTTTTGCAATTAAACACAAAATGAACAGGATAAAACAAGAGCATATACTAAACACTTCTAAGCACATTTATAAACACAGTAATTTGTAAAGTAAGAAAATAAATGTATCTAAACAATGTGTAAAATTACAGAAAAAACAATGACACCTTTTTCATAAACCCAGACACAGCACTACTACCTTGAGTCATACTAAGGGTTTGTATTTAATGTAGGAACAAAAGCAAAACATTTTTAGAAATAAGAAAAAAAAATAAGAGAGAGAGAGAGTTGTAACATCTGTACCTGTACAACTATTGTGTAACTTTTTGGAGAGCAATGGCTACCAAAATGATATGATGTACAGTGTATTACCTGATATTTTCAATAAAAAAAGCGCCATCACCAGCAAACCATGCTATCACAGCGAATGCGAGGCTGAGACTGAAGCGTTACCCTTTGAGGCTGAGAGACGTGCCGCGTGACTCATTTCCCCGCATGTAAGTATAAGCTATCTTAGGTCAGTGTTCATGGTTTGACTTCTGAGATTCAGATCGAGTTCTAGGTAATTTTTTTTTAACTGGTCGGTTTGATTTTTAAGAAATTCAAGTTCTACTGAGTTTGAGTACTGAGGCACCACTGTACAGTACTTTCATCAAAGAAAAGACTGGATTCAAGACCTTTATTTTTCTGATGTGTCGCACATAAAGGAACTTCGAAGTTCGAGGCTAGTGTGCACTGCACAGAGATTTTAGTCTGCATATTAATTAAAAGATGACCTTTCTTAATTTTGCCTGAATGCAGTATGAAGTGCATTGACACAACCAAAAACTGTACCACTATAGAAGATTCAAATTAATTTATTTCATTTGTATGAAATAATTGATATTTTTATTAAATAATACCACATGGGAATTTGGTTTTCAACAAACTACTGACTACTTTTTATGCTTTAGAAGCAGTGTCCATTTTTTAACTCACCATTCCCAGGAAGATTAACTCATCCTCTCTTTCTTCCTTAATTTTCTTTCTCTGCAGAAAACCTCTCCATACCTAAATAAAAGAAAAATGAAAGCGGGTCAAGCACAGTGTATTTTTCTTGAAGCAAAACTAATTTAGGGGGGTGGCTCAGCAGGTAATGTCTCTACCTGTAATTAAAAGATGCTCAAGAGGCCCCAGTTAAATGGCTGACCCTGAACTCTGACCCAAGCTGTGTTCTCACCTCTCTATGTATCTCTAAGGAGAGCAAAATGAAATACGCAAAGAGTAAACAATTCCTATGTGTACTTGTGTAAATAGCAAAAAGCACTTAATTCATTTTTCAATAAAGCATCAACATTACTTCTAGTTCAGTAAGTTCATTATTAGTTTTAGCATTTGCAGTGAAACTATCAGTGTCCTGATGGTTTAGTGCAGATTTGACCCACCTTCTGAATGCAGACAGCAGCTTCATCAAGGGCAGCTGATTCCATCTTCCTATCCTTGACTCTCCTCTGCCTCTCTTCGTCCTGACGGATCTCTTTCATAAATCTAGCACGTAATCGGCCCTGCCGCGCCCTCTCTGACACCTGAATCATCTTGATGGCCTCTTCGAAATTCAAAGATCTTACTCCCACATGCTGTATATTAGAAGATAATGAAAGAGTCATTAAAAATGTCTTGGTTCAGTAGTTCTTCTGCCTCTCACCTCCAGGGTTGGGGATTCAAATACTCTAACTGCTGTAATGTAGAATTATTTCTATATTTTGTGTCTTTTTTTGTGGTGTTCAGAATAGGGTTGCCACAGTTATGGATGCTGAGTCTAGCTAATGGTGAATCAGACTACAACTTTTCAACTCTCTTTTGCTGTATGTTTTAAAATAAATAGAGTATAGATTACAACTCACTTTTGGTTGTTCTTCCACACCGATTGATTTGAGAATGGAGGCTAGCGTCTGACTTCTCTCCTGTAGGACAGTTCTGTTTTCCCTGATAAAGTATCTCGGGATGGGTATTTCAAGGTCCTCCTTGAATGAAATGCAAACATTTTATGACCTTTTTCTTTAAACCATTCATGTTCATCCAGATCTGGTCAATGGAATTCCCTTGATCTTACCGGTGTGAGTTTCAAATCTTGGATAACGTCATCCATGTAGTGGTACTCAGAAAACTCTTTCTCCACCATCTCGTGTTTGAGCTCCAGTACACGACCCATCACACCGTCAAGCAGTTGTCGAATTATTCGCCTCTTTTGGGGGTGAACGATCTGATCATAGGTTTCCTCCAGATGCCGAAAAATCTGAATATAACGCACATAAAGCACAGCTAGGCGCTGGAAGAACATGACCCTGTCTTTCTCTGGGCGGAGTGCTTCAGCAGGAAGCTCATGAGTCAGTAAGCTTCTCAGTTCCATTTGGGCATCAGCCCATATCTTATTGTAGGTGCTAGAAAAGGAGGCAAAGTTCCATTATGAGACCCCTCTCCAACAAGATCGTTTGATTATTTGTCACTTTTGAAAGACACAGTTTGCTTTCAGCATGATCTTTCAGCTTACAACTTATCTTAAGAATACAACGTTAAGTGTCTTTCTGTGTGATTTAAATATACTGGTTTAATTGTTTATGGCAACCATTTAAAGGTCTCGGTACCACTTTACAATAAGGCTCCCTTATGCCACTTGTAAATCGTAGTAACTCAGTAAAAAGAAACTTGGTTAAAATTGCCTATTAATAATTTACAAAGTATTATAACCTAATTAATAACCAGATTATAAACCATTGCAAACTCTTTATATGGGGAGTCTTATTTTAAAGTGATACCAAATTAAATAGCTGAAAAATATAAGCAAGTCTATACAAACAATATAAGCAGGTCTATGTACAATGTGAAATACACGTCTGTACGATTTACAACCCGACCTTCACTGGCAAATCACATTTTAAAAAAAAAAAAAAAAAAGAGAGAAGAATCCTTTAGGTATATGGTGCAGTTGCCTGCAAGAAATATATATAAAAGAAGCGTGGGCTGCATAAAAATGATTCATCAGTATTACTTGGAGAGGCAATGGTTTCAACTTGTTATGAGGTTTGCGTTCAAACGCGTTAGCTAGCGACAGGCATATTAACTGGGAATTACACCGCGAGCAGGTCATCCAGCCACCGCGTAAGCTCGCTACCCTACCTGGCAATAATAAATACAAACTCACCCAACTTAAACATTCACGAAAGCTTACTTGTACATATTGTTCATATTCGTACATACCTATGAGACATTATGGCAGATGATATGAACTTTCTTATTTGTTTTCTTTCGTTAACTGTCTGAAGTCGATAACCGTAAGTAGACTGTATTTTGTTTTGCCTTGTCGGCATGGAAACGGGGTCCTCCGTTGCACGTGTAGAATTTTGGAAGCCCACGATCCCCTTCTCGCGTTTAAATGTGTATTGTCCAAGGAAATGGGTAAATGAGTACAACACCCAGTTAATTACTTAGCAGTCTAGCCGAAGAGGGGGATACATCATATTTCACGTCATGAAACGATCAGTACGTGTAGAATAAACACTTTAGCGAAATGAGGTTAACTACTATTTTTATGTTTTGTTTTTTATGTTGAACTTTCACTCAAACCCTATTGCCCTGTCTAAAGTAGCTGAGTTCGGCTTAACTGATTTTACTATCTGCTCAAAAGAGTTACACTTAATTATTAATTGAATTAATGAATAAATACATTTCGGTATTACATTTAAATTTCTATCAAACATACTATTAGTAGCATATACTAAATCTAATACAAATGAATCGGTCTTCAACCAATTGTGTATTTTTTTCCAAATTAACACTGAATTAATCCTGAAGGAGCTGTATCAATACATATGTACCTGGAAAATGCTTTGTAGACTTCTGTACTAATGCAATGCTGCTAATGGTGAGATTTTCTAAACATTTTTGTTATTTATATTTTTAAGATAAAAGATTTTTTTTTTTAATTATAGCCCTCCCTAGCTTAATCACAATTAAGGAAAATCTCCTTGTGCGGTTGATTGTGAATTTTGATTGTGCTGTAATATACATACTGATGTATACGCATAGTACAGAGTTTGATCAGTTATTTTGCTCTTGTATTAACATAAGGGGACTAAGAAACTCATCTGATCATGATTCAAAACTCCAGCAAAAGACAGTGATTAATTCCTACTTATCCATAGCAATTACACCCTCCCTTAAGCTGTGAAGGACGAAACTTTTCTATCATGGAACCTGCATGTTAACACCTACTGTAACATCACATTATGCATTGAAAGGCTCACATATCCAAGCATGTGTTCCATAATGGTGCTCTCTAGTGTCCACTGGAGAATAACAACATTCTCTGTTTTAACAAGGTGCAGTGTCTGTTGTACAAAGTGCAACAACGACATCAGCTATAAGCAGTTAAAATACTGTGCTGCTTTATTTACAAAGACACAAGTTTAAATACCATTGCGAGCTTCAAACCAGCGTGTTTGGCCCCTCATAGGAATTGCTGCACTACTGAGGAATGACGTTACAGTGTCAGTGCATCTTTCTCTTCACACATTTGCAGGCAGTTGGTTTGCCAGCTGGAGCAGAATGTTGACTCTGGGTTGCACTGTTCCTTCAGATCTTCACTGTTGTTTTAATTTTGGCTCTGCTTTGAATGTGTGGAGTTTACATGTCCTCTCCAGTTGTACAGGTTTTCTCTGAGTATTCAGATTTCATCATAAAGTCTAAAAACATGCAGTTAGGTCTTGCGGGGGTCTCTGAAGTACCCATAATGAATGATTGTATGTGCCCTTCAATGGACTGATAACCCATTCAGGATGTAGCTGAGCTTTGTGCCCTCAGAGAGATAGGATCCAAGCCTCCCCAATAACCCTGAACCCAGGGGTCACTGAAAGCCAGACAAACCCTTTCACTCTGACAACAACTGGGAAAGAGACCAGAACATCCATGAAGGGAATAAGGTGTTACTCAAGCTTTTCTGAAGGATCCATAACTAAGCTTTGGTGATGAGAACAAATAAATGTATATAATCATAATGTGCCTCTGAGCTTCCTTTAGCTCCATTAGCCACATCAATAATAACTCAAGAGCTCAGTGTCCTGGGCAATCAGTGGAAATATTAAAAAACGGAATGAAGAGTGAACAGCCTCCTGAAAATATTCTGTTAACATTTTAAATAAATGAAATTTACTTAATAAACAAATATACTATATCATTCTGTATCATTATGTACTATATCATTCAGTATATGAATTTGAGTGCTGTATTTGTGATTCCTTGGTTAATTAGAGCAGCAGTTTGTTTTTCTTTCATTAATCTAATATTCACAGGAGGAGACCATCTGCTACAGAGTTTATCCACATTCTATGGATGCAAGGGAAATACAAGCCGTGCAGACACGCAAAGTGCATTTTATGCTTTTCTACAGACAGGCTGCAGGCATATCTAAGGGAGTTGCTGTGTAAGAGAGACAAGAGCTAGAGATAGTGTTCTTTGAACAAGTGAGAATAAGAGAAAATGTGAAAAAATGTGATTGGCTTGTAATTTAAACTTTCAATGTTCCCGTGGGGAAATTCTCTTTTTTGCTTTGCCACATCTTGCTCTTCATACAGATTAATGTAATTTCTTGGTGTACTTGATAGCTCACCGAGCTCTTACACATCAGCTAATGAAATTGCTTCGTGATGAAATAGACTGGGTCACTGCCAGAGTGTTGAGTCTGCGCTGTATCATCAGTACAGTGTGGCCTGCATTTCACAGCTTCAGAACCATGGGCCACAGTAAGGGGCATAGGGGGAATGCATATCCTGGCAGATTCAGGGGCGGGGGGGGCAGCACTTCATAGGGGCCTTTGAATGCAGCAAATTATGCATAAAAGGCCCAAGGTGACATTTTGTCAGGGGCCCAAGAAAATCTAATTACATCACTGGGTGCAAACAAAGAATGGGGGACAATGCAAAGTCAAAAATGAGAAATAAAGTAAGAGAAAACCAAAAGCCAGCCTAAAATCTTAAAAATGAGAAAGAAGACTTTGGAACAAGGCAATTATCTAGAGGGTTTAATTAGTCACAGACAATATGCAATAAAATGCACAGGTGCATGTAATCAGAGTCGATTAGCATTGGGATGAGGGGAGTTGTTGGTGATTCCCTGTGGGATTATCTGCAGTCTGAGAAGGCATGACAAATGATTACTGAAACATTTTTAGACATGTACTTCTTGGGTGGATAGATCGTCTTTCATGGCTTTTATGAAACCCTGTCCGAATCTTTGGTTTTTGCAGGCCTGAGAAATACATGAGAGTAAGTTCTTATTGTTTTGTGTGTAGATTTTTCTTCATCTGCAGAAACAGTTAATCTGTCTTTATTTGTTCCAAAGTATTTTGCTGTTAAGGTTTTCGCTATAATCTCCCAAATGCATTGAATTAGGAACCCACTGATAAAAAGCTTTGAATAATGCTATAATATCTGTCTTCCTTAGCAATATCTGCAGCCCTGAGATCATGATATAAAACTACTTGCCCAGCTTTTACGCTTTATTTCACTATTCCGTTAAGTTGCACAGTAAACTGATAGCAGAGAGATCACTTTTCTTTTTTACTTGTCAGTTCTTTAGTCTAATATATAGATATTGAAATTTAAAATCATTGACATACTGTAGTAATTCCTAAGAAATGCGTACAATGAAATCTTAGTTAAATATGTATAGTACACATAGGGCCCTACACTCTAAAACTCATTTGATGACAGCCAAACCCGTCCTAGGTAAAGACATTTGGGCAGGGTTGTGTCAGCTTCTGTTGGGCCTATGGGTAATCTCCTTAACACAATGTTAGGAATTAAAGGCTTTGGCTTGTATTGCAAGGTGAAGCCTGTGGATTATGATGTTCAGATTTTCATTTCTTATGACTTCTTGGATTGTTGCACTTTTGTTATTTCCTGTAAAACAGTTGGAGAGGCAAATTAGTGCAAAGTTCTGAAGAGCATAAATATTTCATATTAATGCCCATTGAAATATATGGTAGATAGAGTAGATTGCAAATTTTTAGGATATTCGTGATTGGTGGACCTTTTACAATTACATTCTTAAGACTGTTGATGCTATATTTGCTTGTTGTCCATGGAGCATTGGTTTATTCATGATTATAACAGAAGAAAGTATGAAGTTATTCAATCAATAGAGTACAAACATACCTCAATAAGAACCTCTTTCAGCTTCTCATACGCCTCGTCTAAATCATTATTAATGATGACTACATCAAATATTCCAGGTTCCTTGCCTAAAAATTACAAGATGGCTGTAATTAATACAATTCCCAGAAATCATACTGTATATACTAAATCTCAAATATGTTTCAGCTTAAAAACAATACAACATAACATAGTATAGTGTTTACAAAGAAAAGATTGTGCTGTAATTTAGAAAAAAAAAATAATAGCCTCACTGAGTTCCATGTCAATTCGAGCGGCTTCTAAACGCTTCTGTAGACTTTCTTCTGTTTCTGTGTGTCTGTCCCTGAGACGCTTTTCCTTTTGCATATAAAGAAAGAATATAGGAAAATATGTTACAACGTTAAGGTATACTGACATGCTGCTTACAAATGTTGTATGAGTACATTATGAAAGTGCACCAAATGTTCCATGAAAGCATTATTGAAGCATTATGAAAGTACGGGTAATCAAAATTAATGAATATTTAATACTGATATTAAGAAAGATTCCTCATGGAGTGCTTTCAACACCTTGCTGAATCCATACACTTAATGAACTGAAGCCTCTTATGAATGAAATGTGACATAACATCAGGATGGTATCCCTAATGCTCTGTACACTCGCTATTTTTGAAACTTTGAATGACGATTTAGGTGTTCATATTGACATAAAAATCAGGGATGGTGACATTCGCCGATTCACATTGGTGCACTGGTTTAAAAGTTCACATTGCGATTGTCCTGATCAAAAAAGTGTGCACAGGATACAATTTAGGATAAATTCATCATTTCTAGAATCTTTAAATTGGTAAAAATCTGGTTTATTAACATGTAATTATCAGCAGAAACGCTTTACCTTTATTATTTAGCAATGTGACCAATAATTTTTGACCAATGATTTTATAGATTGATTCCCCCTCTAAACTGTTTCTCAAGAGCACGTTCTCATCTCCATTCTGTACCACATTGAATTGCATAGCATGATATTCTTTTGTATTATGTCGTATCACGTTGAATCGCATTGTGTTTAATCAAAATGTGTTAAATCGCACTGATTCACATTGTCGCACTGATGGTATCGCATTAGTAGTTGAGTCATATGTATCTTTAATGTATCAGATTGTTGCCAGTGCGTGGAGGTGTACATGGCATCAGCCTCAGTGATGAAGAGGCACATCCCTACCCTGTATATTTTATATATTTCCAATAAAAAAATTCTTAAGACATCAATAAGAGGCTTACAAGGATCTCCATAGATGGAGGCTGGATGGAGACATAGATAGGGTTGAGGTCAGTCTTCTTCATATTCTTCACACCTTGTATATCAACATCCAAAATGCATATAAGGTTCTGGGACTGAACATCTTCAACTGCAGATTTACTGTTTGGAGAAATCGCACTTAGTTATGCTACTGAAGAAACATTTTTTTCTCAAGAAAGGGACAACTCTTAAACAACAAAATCTGTTTGTTGCAACGGGCCTTTGTTAATACTAGCAAATGTATTGCTTAGGCATTGCGCAGAACCTTTGTGTTACATTACATTTTGATGTTCCCTAAGCAGAGACACTCTCCAAGCTGCCAGTATCACTGAAACACTAGGCTTCAGAAAATCATTGAAAGCACTATAGTTCCCTTATACTGTATGTACCTGACTTATATCAAGTGGTACATGAACATGCATTTGCAATGAAAAACAAAGACATTTGCATGTCAGTGTGGAAACTGTTCAAACAGAGATTTTGAGTTATGTATATTTATAAATTGTGCATCAGTATTTTTCTTGCGTATTTAGTTACTTGTGTCACTGCTTTTGATGAGTTTTGGGCAGCTAATACAACAAGATGTTGCACTGGAGTAGTTAAGAAAAAAGGGACTCTTCAGTCTTAATGGGATTAGTTCATGGCCTCTGCTGTATGTTGCCCATTATCTCATTTTTAGAGAAAGATCAGGATTCGTGCACAATTTACCTTGTTCCGTACATGTTTCCTGAGAACTCTGCATTCTCTATAAAATCGCCATTGTTGATTCCCTGCTGCATCGTCTCCTTTGTCACAAAATGGTAATCTTCATCCAAGAACAAATTGGGGGGGAAAAAACTGATGAATACTGAACAAACAGTATGTCAGCCCCCAAATCATCAAGTAATCATGTTAATAAGAACAAGAGGATACCAATGTTCAAGCTGTCTAAGGTTTCTTTATAATGCTCACCTCTATAGAATGGAGGAATGGGGCTTTTAGATCTAAAGATGTCAAACTCATTGTAGGTTTCAGATTTATACCTCTTTTGAGGGTTTGATTCATCATTTCTCACATCATTACCACTACGACAGTAAATACAACACCAGTGTAATGGCTCCTACATTTGAGTCTGTGAATGACTTACTAAGAATATTGTAAATATAGGGAAAATAAAACTGTTTATATTTCAAATGAAAATTTCCTTCAGTGTTTTAGCCATATGACTCTGAATTTAATTAGTAGTAAAAGAATCAAATACTGTTCATTATACCATTTTTCCTACCTATAATACTGTGAAAAATGTACCTTGTAAAACCTTGTTCCTAGCTATGCCAGTTCAGAAAATGTCCTTGTCTGATTTAAAGCATTTTTAGGTCTTTCTGTGGGTTATGGAAGTATAGTAGTTGACATACAGCTGAGAAGGCTTTGTCAGCCAGCCCCTGGAACAATTAGGGGCTAAGGGGCTCCCTCAAGGGGCCAACGGTGAAATCATCCTGTCAACCTTGGGATTTGAACTGGCAACCTTTCAGTCACAGGCACAGCAGCCTAATCTGCAGAGCCATACACCCCCAAATTTTATTATTTTTATTATTACTACATGTAAAATGTAATATAACGGGGTGTATGTCATCCAGAAACAATACTGTACATGTCATGTCATTCAGTAATTCATTCTATTCCCCAGCAGGAGAAGCTTATGGTTTTGGTACTGGTTCACCACTGCCACTCGTATCTTTGGCACAATAACTCAAAAAGTGTTTTGAAGGTCTTTTTCAAACTTCCAGACATGATGAATGGGTGAAGATCTGGAACTCATACAATTAGGAAAAGTTGGGCCAGTCACTCTCTGGAGCAGCTGGGTGCCAAACGGTGCTATCAGTCTGGCATCCTCGAGATGCATCTCCATATCACAAATCCCTAAAGAGCCCAGATACACACTTCCCATCATAACAGTCAGTCTAGACAAGCCCCAGCTCCAGAGACCTTATCTATTAATTGGTCATGGTTATAACTGCCTAAAATTTTATTCATACAGCAGTCGATTCATTATACTAGTAATTATACATACTGGTAGTTTGCAGATAATTCTGCTGTATCAGGCCCTGGATTATTTTTTGTCTTTGCAACTATTAATTCTACTTTGCATTTTGGACCCTACAGTATTAATAGTCTGAAAAAGCACCTCATGAACTCAAAAATGTCACTAAAATGAAAGAGTTCTACATGGAGTGCTTTATTTGTTAAAAGTGATGTTACTAGTGATTTAGTGTAAGTAGAAAGAGAATACCAGTATATTCTCTTTTATCTAATGATCAGTTTTAGTTGATGATATGAGTTGATGTACTCATATGAGTCAGTTTTTTTACATGAGTGATCGCTAGACTTTTTTTTTTCCAGTTTCTTTCTGTTTTGTGTTTCACATGTTCTATGTCTTATAATTTATACATCAAAAAGTCTGTTGTTTGCTGTTAAGGAATTGATTCCTTTCTCAACAACATCCATCAGAAACTAACTACAGTCACTAAGAAACTACGTATATCACAGGGCATCACAAAACTAGACAAAATCACTGTCAACGACAACAACAACAACAAAAAGTTGTTTACACACCTAAACATGCTCATTAGCAATACAACATGTGGTGTTATCCACTAAATTGTAGAATAGTATATGTCATGGTTTAAAAAAAAAAAAAAAAACTTTGATCAAATACAGCACAAAATAGTTTCCTCAGGCATAATGCAATACTGTAACAATTGTCTTTGATTTTATGAGCAACCATTTTGACAAATCTTTCACTTTTTAAGGAGAATGAATTAGTTTACCCTAACCAAAGTGAATGCAATATACTGTAGACGTTTTGTTTAGCTTATCATGTAATATACTCAGTTATTGATTTCCTCTATGTTATTTAAATAATGGGAAAAGTTTTACCAAAGCAGTGACTTAACAAAGTCCATGATTTTCTGTGTTCAACATTCTTCTTTTGCACACAATGACATATAGTTAATGCTTGATACTGTACTGTATGAGCTGAAATCACAGGGAAAATAAGGTGAAATTGAATCACCATCACTCTTGATAAATTGATAAATGGTTCATTTTCCCTATTTCTCTCCTTACCTGCCTCTCATTTTAATACGTAATCATGATCTACTGTAAATACTTGCATTACATTATTTAATGAAGACAGATTATATATTAGAGGCATTGCTGGTTTAACAGGACATTCTGGCAGCTTTGGTACTTTTGCACTGCAGCCTCACACCCACCAGGGTTGGGGGTTTGTCTCCCACCACTGGCAGTATGTGTGTATTATGTCATTTTCTGCAGTCCAAATAGAATCTCAAGAGCTGGCATCTCTTCGGTGGCATTGTGATCGACTCGCATCCCATCAACGGTGCCCATTGCCCTGTACTTCCTGGGATAGACTCCAGACTCACCACTACCCTGTACTGGATACATGGTTATGGAAAACAGCAAATATGCCTCCCAAAAAATTAAAACAGGAAGTACACAGGTGGGCATTTCCTGTCCTTGACCTCAACAGGTTTCTTTTTTTTAATGTCACCATTCCTCTGTATTTGTCTTTAAATTGAAATATGTTGAAAAGACCAAACTTTGATGGCTTATAGATATGGCTGGTATATAATATAAAAATATAAAGGTTTTACTATGTAGACTTTAAAATGGCACTGGGCAAGTTGTAATGCTAATGGCAAGTATAATCAAACACAATACAAATCAAGCAAAACCAGGTTATAATAATTTCATCTAAATGTGGATTTAACAACTTTATCTTCGTATTTTAATGTATACAAAATAATAATTCAGTAGGACACGTCACATCAAACATGAATGTACACCTTCAGATGATAGTGGTAGGACGTCTGCTACAGGCAATAATGTTGGCCCAAGAAGCAAGGGGAGGCAATTCAAGCCTATGGGGGAAACAGCAAAAAAGTATGAAAAATGTAGTTTATCCCTAGAATATAGTTTGAGGTTTGTGAAGTGAAGTCCTGCACTTTACAGTGGGCCTAGAAACATTGCAAAGGACATCAAATAGCAATTAAAAGAAAGCTAAACACCAGGTTGAAAATCAAGTGTAAGTTTATCAGAATCATTACTTCACTCTGGTATGGTACATGTATCATTATGTTGGTGAAAAAACTGTCAGTCAGTCTAACACGTCTCACATGTCCTGCTTTGTGTTCTTTCCTGAACAGAGCAACGTACTATCCAGCGGAGGCTTAATTTTGTTTAAAAGCAATACATAAAGTTTAAAATGTTAAAAGCTTTAAAAATGTGGGAGACATGTTGACCTAAATATCTATAAGGAAATGATCCTATTAAATATTAAAACTTGAGACTCGGGTAGACTCATGTTATACTGCTAATTCCTATTACCAATCAGCATTTAGCATAGCTATGAGTTCAAGAACTTAAAGAAGCAATTAACAAACAATTGTTTTTACAATAAGTCAGTGCAAAAAGATAAGCACAACCGTACACAGTATCAAAATTATATCACACAGGTTAATAATGACATACATATTCATATACTGTAAGGTAACAAGTAGCCTTATTAGTTATTGACAATGGGACCTTACCATGCAGTTATAATGAATATGGAAAGGTAGGGAAAATGTTGACCTACAGTAAATATCTACAAGGAAATGATTCTATTAAATATTAAAACACCCATAAAGACATGAAGCCCATGCAAGCAGCTTACAATATTTCTTCCACGTCATACTACTGGGTTTTACTCATTTACCTCCAACAACAATATCTTCTGTATCTTTTATCTGTATGATGTATCTGTGCAAAATTTGTGTTTATTTTTGTCCAGGAAAATCTTTCTCTTACTGTACTCTATTATCAATGACTTAATTGCTTCATGAAACTTTTTTAATGTTTGATCTGTTTCCCAGTCTGGTCCTCAGGGACCCACAGATGGTGTTTTTGCTCCCTCCCAGCTCACTGCCAGACAGTCCACATATTTGCTTCCTCAGGAAGCAAAAACGTGGACTGTCTGCAGGTCCCCAAGAACTGTGTTGGGAAATACTGATCTAGTCCATTTCAGGTGAGCTTCTGTTTCCAGTCTAGTTAATTGCCAGACCTGATGAACTTATTTTCTGATTCTGAGGTGAAACACCTTCATGGGTGATAGGATCTTCAAACCATTTGATAGTCTCAGTCACAGTATAGCATTCATAGGCACTTACAAAGTTCTTGCAGTATATCCTAAATATGCTAGTTAACTAGCTAGCGAACGACATTTTAGCAATGCCAGTTTCAGACAATTTCAGTCAGGTCAATCTGACACTGTTGTCCCCCAATTTCGGGGACAATTTCATTGGCATTCACAAAGCTCACTTGGGGAGAATTCAATGCATCATACCCAACAGAGCAACTACCACTGTCCTGAGTAAAGAAATATGGGCCGTGACAGTAACATAACAAGGATAGACAGAAAACGTAGATCTTGATATGTACACAGATCATGTACTGTATGTACCTAAATCTGGGTAGGAAAGAGCATAGAGGGTAGATACTCCAGTCTTTAATGTTTATATCTTCAGCTGACGGGATACATATAATGCTGTAATATACTGTGTATAGGTATATAGTAATACAGGAAATAAAGAATTTTAGGTATTTTGTCATAAGACAGAGACAATATTTCAGAGGCATTGTAGTCATGGTCAAAATATTCTGCTTTCCATGGGTTTTAATGCTGTGGACTTTCATGAATAAGGCTGTACCTAACAGGAATGTATCAACAAGTAAATATTTTAGATATGTTTCATTGCCTTCATTTTTTACCCACAGAAAACTAAATCTACCCAAACATTCTCCATTCAGCTTGTCCTGCAATGTCCTTCAAACCCACAGGAATGTTCTTGTGTTCAGTGTATTTTTTTAAAACGTGCCATGGGTGCCCACTGCCCACTGGGAGTCCATATCAAAGCCTTCAACAATGAGGCCAGTTTCAGACATCAATCTAACTTTGGGTTTCACACTGTTGTCCCCCTGTTTCAGGGACAATTTCATTGCCATTCACAAAGCTCGCTTGGGGAGAATTCAAGTAATACTGTAGCTTAAAGTTACAAAAATTCTATCTAGCTCTCTTTTTCACAGTGAAATCATTTTAACGGTTATTAATTTATTATCCACTTGTAGAAGTACACATATCATATAATGTTAGATTAAGAATTAATAGATAAGTATGTTAACATAAATCTGAAAAAAAATCTGAGTCAGAGCTTTGATAAGTATTGCTGATATTTTAATAACTGGATATTAATGGAGGTTCATTTGAGTAAGCTTAATGAAAATGGTTAAGCAATTAGTATAAATATCAAATTCTGGAGAACAACAAGATGAAGAATAGTAATAATAGACTTCTAACAAGTTTCATATCTGATCAGTTAAAACTGAATTTCATGCAGTTCTTGGTACACTACATGAATACTCTTAATTACAAAACCTCAGAAATAAGGTATACTGTATGCACAGTAATATATGCGTATACTTCTTAGCTATGACTCAAAGTTTTCCAATAAGACTCATATTTTTGTAAAGGTCTGGGATCATCAGACTTATGGAATTGCTTTCCCACAGATATTACTCTACTGAAAATTAATATTTGTGTAAAACCATTACATCATGTTAATACTACAAACAAGCTTTTTTTGTTCTCCATCCCAAGGTCCTGCTAATCGGAAATCTTAAAAGTTTCATTTTCTAGACATCACAGATTAATTAAAGTGGTTGTGGTGTAATGTTGTGTTAATTGGCTAAAAACCTTGAAGTCTTCCAAAACTCATTGGCTGAAATGTCAACCTAATCATGATATGTGTGCATGTGGGGGAGTAGAATATTTTGTTACAAAAGCAAATTTCTACCTTTGCCATCTTCCTCTCCAAGTCGTGGGCTTCTCGTTGTATCTAAATTAAAAGAATAAGAATTATAAAAAAAAATTTTAATCAGTCCTGCCTTGATATTATTTTATAATTGCCAGAACATTTAACACAGCAGCAGTTGTGGCAGTTCTTAAACCAAAGGAAGGAAGGAGTCTATGCATATTCTTATTATAAATTGTTGTTAACCAAAGGTGAACTATGTGTCTTTAATGCAAAAAAGACTTAAAGTCGAGACTGTAAAAGCTTTTTGGTAGAAGTAGATCTACTATAGCTTGCAAAAGTGGTATGTAGGTCATTCTAGATCTCAGTTAAGGAGACGTCTGAGTCACCATAATGTAAATTAATGCTTTAACCCCCCCCCAACCCTTTCACCCCAATGATTATGCACACCTCAAAAGTACATGTACCCCAAGGTTGCCAACTGTTTGCAAATTTACGGACAGTGCGTGTTAAATTCACCCTGTACGTAAATAAAACAATTAATCTGACTGTCCATAAAACCTAAAAAAAGGTAAAAATAGGGTGCTAGTAAAAATCATGTCGGTAAAAAAGAGAGTCTTGTCAATAAATTCAGAAATTCAAGGTGGCAGCCCTGGTGGACCCTAACAGCATTCGCCCTCCAGGTCTTTACGTACGTGAAACACTAAATCCAAAGATGCCCTCATAGTCCCTGAGGAGCTTCTGCAGCAGAGTGCTCTTCCCAGCTCCAGAAGGCCCACTCAGCACCACAGGCCTTGGTCCTGACATCTCCTGTTAACATGCAGTAGGACAGCGAATATTCAACGAAACGATACAGGATATTATGAAATTTAAACACGGTTTCATATCAACCTACAAAAAATAATCACACACGCACACACACACACAAAAGGTTGCATTATATTATCCCCTGGAAATTATCTATAAGTGATCAGTCGGATTTCAATTTGGATGTATGGATCTGTGCAATACACAAAGAATTTTAGAAAGTGTCAAGTGAGTTTATGTACGTAAAGTTCAGCTCAGAAAACATCTTAATGGAGTCAAATAAAATAAATTTAAGGGATTAACTAGACCTTAATGACCATGACCTAGTCCACTACTGGACTTCAGTACTCAGGACCACAAAAGAGGCTGGATTTACAGTCAGTGGCCATTTTTGCATTTTTGCATCTGCTTACTAATGCTAACAACCTGCACCTCCATACAGCAAATAATGTGGCTGCAAATTAATACGTAGATTAGAAAGATAAGGTCAAGAGTTACCACTGCTGTGTGGCTAAACATCACAAAAGCTAAGATACATGACCTGTGCTTGAATGTGGAGTGATTGGTGGTGTCTGGTGTGGCATCTCAGCCATTCTGCTGTTTTTTTTCTCACTAAGGTGTCTAAAGCTCACAGAAAATGATAGCATGAACAAAAATCATCTGGTCGATGGCAATTCTGTCGATGGCTGAAAACACAGAGGTCGGAGGAGGATGGCCAGACTCTAATCAAGCAGGAAAGCTTCAAGTGAGAAACAACAGTGCTGCGCAGAAAGTCTTCTCTGAACGCACTGCTCATCTAACTTTGAAGCCGTACCTGTTTTAAGATATCAAGTGTACAAGCCATTAGGCTGGGGAATCTCTTTTGACATTGCATTGTTCAGTCACTGATATTCTGTGAAACACATATGACCCAGTCAGATCCTGGATCAGTACTGAGGTTGGATGTCTACTTAGATTTAGAGTAATCCACTCATAGAATAGCTATCCGCCAGAGCATGTGAGCAGAGTGGAGCGGTGAGAATTTCCGCTCCTCGCTTACGAGGCTGTTGGCTCCGCCTTCTCCTCCGCTCTAATTCGCACTAAGCCGCTCAGCTCAACACCGCTCCTCACTCCACTAAAATGTCCTCTCGCTCCAGTCAAATCGCTCCACGCTTCCTTCAATTTAAGAGAGACAAATAATCTGCGTACCTAACAAATTTCACCTTAAACCGAAGCCTTAAATCATAACATAAGCAACGGCAACATTGCCACTCAGAACAGAAAAAGTTTATTTTTATACAGTATATATAGGCAACAACGGACAGGTTTGGCAATGGCATTCCACACAAAAACAGGCTTAAAAATTAAGGAATCAGTGGGCTTAATAGCGGCTGCTGCGTCTGTATATAATAAAATTTCACTGACAGCGTTACGTGAAATTAAAAAATCCTATTAGACCTATTTTGAATGACAAAACTAATTTATTTGATTACCAGTATTTACTTTATAGGCTTTTATACTCTTATTAATTAATAGACTTGATATGCTACAACCATATAAAACTTGCTCAAGTTTTGCTCTGGCTTCCGCCTGTTCGCGTAATATACTCATGTTTCTGAGAAAAGTATTTCCAAAGTGAATCTTATACTCGCTGAAACAGTTTCACCACATTGTTGTTCTTGCCCTACATTATTATCATCTATACGTTTCATAGGTATAGTACACTTGTATGATCTATCAGGTTCCTTTGTGAAATACTTCGCGAATTACATCTCGGCCAATTTGTGTAACAGTCTTGATAATTGTACAGATGAGTTCTGGGTAGATTTGGTGTCGGAGCGAAATTGCGGCGAAACCGCTCCGCGCTTTGACCAAATTCCGCCCGCTCCGCTCACATGCTCTGCTATCCGCACATGCTGAGCATGCTGAGTCGCAGCTACAGTACATGATCTATATGAACAACGAGTAACCCAGTACAAACAGCCTAAAGTTTGTGCTCTAAATTCTAATTATCCGGATCATAAGATCACTGAAAATAAAAGTCATACAGGATCATCTAATATAATCAAATACAACTTAGTGCATTTTACAGAAGCTGGAATATATAACATGGAACCAATTATACATATGGGGATGGAACCAAAATCAAACAGACCAAATTTCTATGAGCGTAAAAATGATCCAAACTATACTTGGGAGTTAATCGTAAAGTTGTTCAATCATATTTTTTTCATAGTATGAAAGTTATTTTGCTACTCAGATATCATTTCAACAGAAATTATTCCATGAAACGAAAATATTTACATTACCAAATATCAAAATATTTTCAAAAACAATTAAAAATAATAACATTACAACACCATCTATTCTTATCCAGCACAATGTTCTATCTAATTCAGACCCTAGGTAACAATACTGCAAATTTATAGTCATAGGTCTATTATCATTTTTCTTACCTTGTTTTGAATGGCAAATGGAAGTTTGCGTGTGTAAAGGGTAGCTGCTCCAAAATGTGAATGCTTTGCTAAGTTTGACAGTTCACTATGCTGAGAATAGTCGTGACCTCCGCCTGTCATCTCAGCCAATTAGCATACTGCAGGTCTGCTTGGGTAATCTGTGATAAGTTTAAGGTTTTCTGCATAAGCTCCTTCACCAAGCTAACATTCTATGGCATTATATTTTAAATGTTAAATTCCTGTCTATTTGACCTTTATATACAATATAACATTTATCTTATAATACATAATTATTATTTAAATAAGTTATCATGCTTAAATTCATGTTTAAAAAAAAAAAAAAAATTGCTTAATTGTAAGTCCGTAAACCTAATTGTACATTAAACGTTTTTATATGCACGTAGAAATGTCTGCTGCAGACCATTAGAGTATCGTGTAATGTTCACTGACAACCAGAAGGCAACGTTATCAATTTTGTGTATATGTGTTTACCCACACATGCACTCACTCACACACACACAGACCTGTACTCATATCTGTGTGGGGACCGTCCATTCATTTCTATGGGCAAAACCCTAATCCCATCAATGACAACCTTAGCCCACCTACCCAGCCCTGACCTTAACCATAAGTAACTAAACAAAATACAAGTTTTCTGGCACTTTTAGTTTTTTGCCAGCATTTTTATAAGATATTCCCCTTGTGGGGACTGAAAAAATGGTCCCCAGAAAGTCAAAGTAACCGGGTGTCCCCACAATGTAATGTGTATCTAAC
>JAODKE010000001.1:26010360-26028412 GCA_026779605.1 Mormyrus hasselquistii | reverse complement strand
AAGACCTGGGTCATGAAGGAGGGTCCCAAAGGAGCTAATCTTCAGGAAACAGACCTAATGTTTTACCTACTGTAATAAGCAATGTCTGTATCGGGAATACTCACAGCTTTTCTTGTGGAGCAATAAGATAAGCTGCTTGCTGATGAACAGGAATAAAATAGCTCAGAAAGAGGATTACAAAGGCATAAGATATATGAAGGTCTGCTGCCTGGTTAGTGCAGCTCAGAAGGTGAGCCACTGGTTACCCTAGGCTGGGACTTTTGAACTGTTAATTCTGTACTGGCTGATTGTTAGCTCCAACATGTGAAAACAGTTGTTTATTTAACAGCCATCTTTGAATGGGATCGAGTTAGTTCAGTGCCTTGGGATTTCCATCCATCCCTCCGTCCTTCCACCAGCTTGTCCCGAAGAGGAGGGACTGGAGCACACACTGGACGGCATAAAAGTGACTTGGTGTTTAATTTTCTTTAATTATTCCCTGTTTTATAAAAGTAATGCATGCTATACTAAATAAGTAGCTGTAATATCAACATATATACATTTACTGTGGCAATAAGCACTCATTGAACTGTTATTAAGGGTTGTTAAAGTGTTATTAACTGAATACTATACATCCCTGTAAAATATTCATCTGTAGAAGCAGTTTAAAACTGGGCTAGAAAAGACATCTGAGTATTAAATTAAAATATATTTATTCATGTCTGATGTTGATGATGATTCAACAGTTTTGTAGAATATATTTAATAAAAGCTTCTTGGGTGGACAGTGAACAAAATCATGTGATATAAGATAAGAGTGATTCATTCATTTATTTGGTTAGAATGGGAATCAACATAATTAAAAAATGTTTGATTTGGTGAATAAAGTATAAAAGAATAAAACCAAATTCGTTTTGCATGCTTTAGGGATTAAAAATGATTCAAATCCCATAGAAGGCAGAGTGCAGTGTAATAGAAAAACAAAGTAAGCTGCAGCTTCGGATGTCAGGCCTGACAATGCTACTGTGGTACTACAGGGTGCCAACACAAAACACATCAATATTGAAGAACAAAAGCTGTCCAACTAAATAAATTATGCAAAGAAAGAGGATTATAAGTGCATGTTTAGAGTGCGTATATTTATGAGTCCATATTTTGGACTTTTAAATAAAAGGCTAATAATTAACCAACTGAAAGATAGATAGCATTAATCTGCAACCAACTACCAGAATTAGTATAATCAAATAATATATGCGTTTATTTAGCAGATGCTTTTATCCAAAGTGACATGCAATTGAGAAAGCAGGATCAGCCAGTCCTTGGTGCAATTGGTGGTTAAGGGCCTTCTTCAGGGGCCCAACAGTGAAATACCTCTGTGATTTGAACACGTGACCTTCTGATCATGGACAGACAGTCCTAACCTGTTGAGCCACCATAGTACTGTAAATAACCACCATAGTCATAAAAAAGGGATTGTCTGCAAAACAATGTGTCACATGGTCAGATGAACCCCCCCCTCCCCCCCCCCATTATGTTTCCAACAAGCAGTTGAGTACTTTTGTGGCTCATGACAAACTATTGAGCACTCATTTCCCATAGTAAATTATTCTGTTTGTTCTGTTAGTGCATTTTCCTATCCCATAGAGAAACATATAAAATCTATCCAGTTTCATACATGTTTGTTCTATATACTGTAGGGTCCACAGCCTGCCCTAGACACTATGGGCTGAAGGTAGGGAACAAGCCAGGATGGGGTACTAACAAATCACAGGAAACACATGTGTTCTACAAGTTCTAGAAAATCAAGTCCTCAAAAGAAGTATGCTGCAGAAGTTGCAGAGAAATTCACGATCTGAACATGTTTTACAACAATACTGAATGCTGTTGTATATGTTAGACAAAATGACGTCTGCTATGTACTAAACACAGTATGTTGTTTCTCAGTAATATACTGGGTCTTAGAATCCTCCCATCTGTGCATAAAATCATTTAATTAAACAGTCTGTCCAAAGAAGGATTACCCATATGGAGTTCCAGGCTGCTGCTAGGAATCTGCCAGTTTATGACTTTAATATTTAGCATAGCAAAAAAAATATATGTTTCATGGGAGGTTGTGGAAGTTAGCTGGTTGAGGGCACTGGTTCTTTGCCCTTTTGGCTCACCTGTAATCACCACCTTGAATAAAAGCAAGCCAGAATGGGATGGTTGAATGTTTTTCGAGAAAAAAGTACAGAATGTCACTGTGTCCCTGAAATATGATTTTCATCCATGCACATAATTAATCCTTGTTGAAAACAGGGCCCTGTGCTAGATAAGTGGTATGGAAGATGGAAAGATCAATAAAAGATTGATCTTTTGGTTGTTTCCAGCATCCACCACCATCCGGCCTCCTAGCAAACATGCATAGCTCTGCAGTCTACGGTCTTTGCCTGTGTATTTGTGATACAGTGTTGTCTTTACCCAGCTAAGTTCACATGTGTGGAAAATTTGCTGCTAGATTTGTGTAGACTTCCTCTGTGGGCCATGAGAGTAATGTCAGAGAAGGGCTCATCTCTATGCACTACACCTTGAATCATGTCTTAAATCTAACAAAAATGATCTGCTGACAAACTATACTAACATTTGACCAAATAAGCTGTTTTATTAATTCTCTGGGGATTCCTTGCTGCAGTGCTTTCTCGGAAGTCTGCCTCCAAATGTGAAATAAGCCCCCTTTTAATTTATATGGCTACTAAGGAAGACGCAGTTCCACAAAATAAAATATTTTAGTAACACTAAATATTTTTACTGGGTTGGTGCCTCAGTAGGTTTTATTACCACTTCATACCTTTATGGATGCATGTTTGAATCTTGTTCCCACCTTCCGTGCATGGAGTTTCAATGTTGTTCCCTTTTTATGCAGGTTTTTTTTCTCAGTCCAAAAATCCAGTGATGTGAAATGCCATCTCTAAATAGTGTGTGTGGCTGTGTGCATGTAGCCTGTGATGAATTGGCATCCTATCCAGTGTGTTGCTTAACGGTTTAAATTTAGCATTGTTTTATTGCAGTTAAAAAAGAAAACTAGGTTATAGTGGGAAATTCTCCAGAATATACTATCAAATGAATGACAAGTTGCAATATACTTTGGAAATTATTTTGTTATTATTTTGGATAAACAAGAAAGGGATAGTAATTTGTTCTGTTTTTTTACTTAAATACAAATATTACAACTTACTTGTTTTTGTTTGTACAAACACTAAGTTATATACAAATGGGCAAAACAATAAAATTTTCTTTATTCAGCTTTTGTACATGTAAAACGACACATTTTATCGTTACTTCAAATGAAGCAGCCCTTCATCCATCCCCGTGACAACCTCTTCTTACTGCGCCTTTCCTTACAAAGGACGTTGTTCCCAGAGTTAGGAATGCGACGGAAGTGACGTCGGAGTGGGAAGTGTTTTTTTCCGCGGATATAATCTTGGGGGAAAAGCAAATGGAAATTATTTTGCCACATGTTGTACAGACATGATATTTTATCGTAAGCCCCATAGTAAAGTATAATTATAAAAATATGAATATGCTGTGAGTCGGCCGCCGTGCGCACGCGTGTTAGTCTCGGATTACATGGCGTTTCCTGTCAGCGCGAGATGACAGAGGGGGGCTACGCGATAACCCCTGCACTTCAGAAGTAATAATCACAACAAACTGCGAAGAATTTCTAGGGGGGATTATGTTACATAAAAAGTAGATGCTTCGCCGGGGGTTTGATGACCTGCTGTTAACATGGATGTGGGATTAATGCTGTATAACAACCTGAAAGATGTGACATGGAGCACGGCGTCAATCCCCTTAGATCGGCTTGTCAGTGTTTACAGGCTGCCACAGATTGTGAAGCTTGACAGCGGTAAGGACTCTTTAAGTAGGTTATTTTGTCGCATTCAAAATGCTCACTGACGTCGGGTTAGAGCTCTTTTCGTGGTTGATGTCCCGTAATTTGCGGATTCATTTGCCCCTGGCACACTGCCGTACGTCGCTGCAGGTAAACTGCCTGGACCAACCGCGGCTGGGTCAACTTCTGTAAATCTCTGCTAGCACTTAACTAGCCCTGCTTAGGTTATTTCGCTTTATTCGAATTATGTATTATCTATTATGTATATAGTTGTCTATTATATATATAGTATGTGTGTGTGTGTGTGTGTGTGTGTGTGTGTGTCTTTAACTTCGGAAGTAGAATATCGTCACAAAATATGCGAAATATTTCTTTTTCGGATACATTTTAAGCACTCGTCGAAATGAACTGTCTTCAATATTGTACAATTTAACATTTAATGCAATAATCTGTCATAGTATCATAGTATAGTGTTTCCAGACTTTTTTTGACGGTCATCCAAAACAAATGTCTCACCGCAAATAAAAATCGATTTTCTCTTGAAGTAATGTTTCGAATTATATTAAATATAAAGCCTAAAATATTTTTGTATTTAGAGGCATTGTAGTTAGTTACACCATGTCGCATTCACAGGTAATTACAGTTGAGTAATAATTAGGATCTCCTCTTCGTTCCCCGCACAGGTTTCCGTCCTTCTGTAGGTTGCAGGGACACAAAGAAAGAAATACCTGTACCTCAAACGCTTCATGCTAGTTGTCAGAATGTTATTCAGTAGTTAGCAGTTATTGTACCTATAACCTGCATGTTCTCCCTGTGTACAAAAATATGAGATTACACAAATTTGTGTCTCCAAATTGCTCATAGGATGTTATAGTATGTGCGACTGTGTCCTGCAGTGCACTGCCATCCCATGCAGTCTTGAGCTTTGAGCTTACTGGGACAGACTTTACATTCACCATGACCCACTATAGTTTGGGAAGATGGGTGCAAATTTTATCATGTGTATTTTATTCTATTGTATCACTACCTATTTGGTTTAAAAGAGGTTGTGTACGCCAGAGTTAAAATTAGAAATCCAGCTCTCCCAGTTCAGTGCATGTTCTTTGTTTATTTGCATGAATTGCCATTGGGTGCTTTAGTTTCCAGAGTCCAAGGTTACACAGTTTTAAGTGAATTGTTGACTGTATTGCTATCAATGTTCCACACTGAACTTCATTGGATAGACCCTGGATCACTCAGGTGATGGATGTTCTTTTTGTCAAATTTAAACACATTCTATCATGTCCCAGATTATTAAAACGAAGAAAACATTCTTTTCAGTGTAATTTCAGAATGCAACTGTTCTACTTTTGAACAAAAAATGCATTTCACAGCATATTAGCCTAGTATGCATACACTTTTATTCTTAATTAAAGGAAACTTGCCAAATCTTCCATTAGGGTCACCCTGTTAGCAGTTAAATGCAGTTGTGTTTCATTGTACTGTATAAAAAGACATTACAATATGAAATACTAAAACAGTGGATCATATTTCTGTCTTTGATATGCTCCTTACCTCTGATATAATTAAGCAGATATTTTCCAGTTAAAACTCTTATATGGAACTAATAATATTTATCATGCTTAGCTTCATTTTCACTTATAAATGTCCTGCAGAACTTGTAACTTACTGTTCTGTTGACTGAACATAATCATGCCATTTGTTTTGTCAGTTAAATATCCTTAGCCTGTTTAGTAATAGGGACTGGTAGAGGTTCAAGACTATTCAGCGGAGTGGTCAACGTTGTCTTTTAATGCTGGAAAATTGGTATTGTTTTTATATTTTAGGATTATGCATAGCTAGGAGTCATGCATATCGTACCTAGGTTTTCTTTCTGCTCTCAGAAGACAGACAGTTAGGCAAATCAGTGTGTTGACTATAGACTGCAAATGAATTGTCTATAAAGTGTAATTGTGTGAATGTGCATGCATGTGCCCTACAATACGCTGGCATTTCATCAATTGAGTACCCCTGCTTTTTGTCCTGTCCTACTTGGGATAGGTTTCTAGGACCCTGAGAAGGATAAGTAGTTAGAAGATGGATGGATTTGTGTAAATTAAGATTAATCTTAAATTTGCATTATGTTTGTTATCCTTTGTATATGGTCCCCGGTACACTATGAAAAGTGAAAACGCTGCTGAACTAAACACACATGTTAGTTCAAAAGAAGGAGTAAAGAAAGACAATTATAGCTTCAATGAACTGTTCTTGGTGCTCTGCAGCCATATGGTTGCATTTAGTCAATTTATGGTCTGTAATTAAGACTCCATAGGAATATCAGTCTAGTGAACATTATATGTTTATCAGTAATGGTTTAGGAGAACATTTTGATTAATTCAAGATTGAATCACAACCATATTGTTTAATGAAATTATTAACTTCTTGACATTCAGTAAAGCTCCATTATGAAAAGCACTTGTAGAAAGGTTTGTCCTCATGATCACTTTCATTCAAGACAGATGCATATTTGTAAATGAAAGATTGTGCCTATTGCAGCCAGTTTGTTTTATGTGCCGAATGTTAAGTTCAAAATGAAAAACATCTTAAATAGCCCTGTAATTTGAGATACATTAAATTAATTAGCTAAATTTTTGTGGTTAAATTGGTTTTATAAAGTAATTGTTTTCTGCTAACATCCATAGAAATCATACTTGAAATCTGCAGGTGATTTTGGTGTTTAGAGAGGAAGTAACAGGGCCATATGATTTCGGCAGTGAAACACTTGATCAAAAGTTTTTGGTAAAGTAAGCATCATGCTAAGATTCTGTGAATTGTTTTTTGTCTCTGCAGCCAAGATTTTCTGAGTTCCGGTGTTGCACACACCATTTTTGTTGTTTGAATGGGCCTATTATAATCTATACATTCTGTTTAAATTCATATTACCATACTACTGTCAGATTAGGAAGGAAATTTGTTTAAATTCAATTCAGGCAACACAGAGAGACTCTTTGTTCTGCTATACTGTTGTCACTGTCTGTGTGAAGATAAAAATGAAACTGCAGATTCATTAGTTTGTGGTGACCATATTGTTCAATATAACATAATGCTAATGGAATCCCCACAAAAATGTTACATTCCACTGGTTAATGTAAATCTTTGTTTAAAGGATTGTTGAATCTACAAGCGCAGTCTGTTTTAGACCCCTTCCACAAACTGATCTTCTGTAGAACATCTACATAACTGATCTATGGTTTTGTCCGCGCTGCACGTCAACTGTTGTCTTATATAAAAATCTTTACATTAGTTCATTTTTAAATAGTAATGCAGAGTTAATACTACTGAATTTTTAAAATAAGCCAACAGTAGCTCAGTCGACTAGGAATCTGTGCCCATGACTGGAAGATCATGGGTTCAAATCCCATTACTGCATAATAATCATATTACTGCTGGACTCTTGAACAAGGCCCTTAACCCCAACTGTTCTAGGGAATGTGGCTAATCTTTATTCTTACTTGCATGTCCCGTTCAACCAAACTGCTGCTAAATAAATGTAGTTTTAACCTAAATCTTTCTTGAACTTTTATATCTTATCATTTTGTTAATTGATTTGAGGCTATGAAAGCTATATCCCTCTTCCCTAACCGCTTGTCCAGTACAGGGTTGCGGTGACACTCGATCTAATTCCTGGACACAGGGCGTGGGCCAGTGACACCCTCAATATGATGCCAGTTTACTGCTAAGTACCCCCCGGCATATACAGTCAGAATTTGAATTGTTGCACACTGTTGCTAATGGTCACAGCCTGTAAGGTGGAAACCCAGCCGCAGGCACTACTTCCAACACTTCAGGAATTTATGGATTTACAGCAAGTTATGTTTTGTTGGGATATTTGATGGCAGCTGAAATCTATAAGCAGGATCCTAAATATTATAGAATGTAGTGAAGACTATTTGTCCACATGTCTGTTGAAAGTGTAGGAAATTTAAAAAATAAAAAACTTAGACAACCCCGTTGTCTAAAAAAATGGGGGCATTTACACAGTTTTGAGGGCACTTTTTGAAAATAGCAATTAATGCATAATGTTTCTGTTTTTAGATTAAAATCCATGCAGCAGAGTGTGCAGTCATCTGTATTTGTGCTGAAAATCATCTGCATGTGTGAGAGACCGCAAGAGACAATTCAGACTATTTAGGCTTTTATGTAGCTCTTAAAAGGCTTTGTATATGTATCATTCAGTGGATTCTCGATAAAGTGAAAATTTAAAATTTTACCAATGTAAATGCGAACTAGTCCCTTTAAAATAAAACCAGTATTGCAGACCATGATATTTTAAACCTGTGAACCTTTCAGCAGTGTTTCAAAATAAAATCAAACAAGTACCAGTTATTCTATATCTCCAAGTACTTTGTAAAATGCTTACGGGTTTGATTTTGAGGTATATCCCTAGCAGAGATCAGCTTATTTGTTTTTAGATGAACACCTTTATTTAAAAAATAAAATTGATCACTGCAAGGTATCGTAACAGCATTTCACGGTAGTATGTAGTTACATGTTACAAAACGTTATATACATAGTGTGAAAAACAGCACTGATGGTATGAGTGAGTGTAAGAGACAGAAATGGAAAATAAATTAAATTAAAAAATGGTGTCTTAATGTAGCTATATGTTTTTTTCCCTCTGAAATCTAGGGGACAATTTTTGCCCCCTCGATCACGGTCTTTAGGAGCATTCTGACATTTTTTGGGGTATTTTTGCCCTTTGCTCTGTTAATTTCTGATGTTGCCTGATGACGCTGTAAGTAAACTGAGAGCAAGTATGCCAAGTCTGAGCAATTTCAGGTCTATGATTTAACTAGCTAATATTTGAAGTAAGTAAGAACAATGCAGTGATGCATATATTGACCAAACAGTTTTGTGAACACTATGGCTGACTGGACATGAGAAAAGGGCCAGCTGCTTCCCCACGATTATTTCTTAAAGAGCTTGTTAGCTTTCTTTTCTGTGGTAGTGTGATGGGTATCCATGCCTTTCTTCTTGTTCATTGGCTGATGTCTTTTGGAAGAGGTAAGGTTCAAGATAGTAAAGACTGATGTCAGCATGTTATGTGGAGAATTGTAAATGAATGATTGAGTGGTTAGAAGGAGCAGTCAGTAGTGGCAGAGTGCTGTTCAAGCATATTTTGATGTTGTTTTTGCCTGTCCCTCTTGATGAGCTTTTGCTGTAACTACTTCTGTTAGCATAGGACCTTAAGGGAATCTTTCCACCACACCAGGTACCGTACTTTTGGTACTTTCTTGATGTACCAAAAGTACAGTACTTCAAGGTGTTAGTTTTCCACTTGCGTAAAAACTAGTACCAGTGCCAAATGACATCACAACGCAAGGCGGGGTAAATGGCAATAGTATATGTAACAGGGCGGCCCTTAGCGGCTGGATTTACAGTGAGGAAGACCAAAACGAATGCAGTGGAACAACAAGTATTTATTTTCCATGCAGCTCTTCTTACAGACAATTCACACGTCAAGCTTCTTCCCAGCACAACAAAAATCCTCATCTAATGACAGCTGGCAGCCTTAAATACTTTCAGCTGTCACAGGCTAAACCATTATTCCACTCACAGGTAATTTCTTAAATCCCAACCTTCCACCATAGTACACAATACATCAACCTGAATAAATAAATATATAAATACCTTTCACATTTTCATATTAATAAATATGTTGCACTTTAATCTCACACCAACCCCATATTATAAAAACCCAAAAACCCAAGCACAAAAGATTCCCCACACTCCCTTAACCCATGGTCTCTCCTGGAACCTTTGAATGGTGTCTGGACCCCCGGGGAAACATTTGCCCAAACACCTTGGAGAGAACAAAGGAAAGAAAGGTGAGTAATCACATCTTGCAATCACTTCTTTGCACCCCCTTTAATTCTAGATTTTTCACACAAACACATCTGCATTAGTTCTCTTTACTGGTAAATCTTATTCTCTCTCAATCACCATTCCTTTTCCTTTTCACAGACAACACAACATCCCTTGATGAGGAGCAGCTGTGCAGGATCTGAAACAAGGCTACCAACTGATTTTAAAATTCCTAATAAATATTCAATAAAATAATTAAACTTCTTGTGTGCAACTGTTCTTCTGTGCAAATCCATGGTTAAAGTGTGATGCTTAATAAAGTGCTTGATAAAGTGCTTTTAATAAAGTGAATGGTGTGCTGCTAACGTGCTATACAGATTACAATATAAATAATAGTAAGGGAGTCCTCTTCCTTACAGTATATTACTATATTATAGGACTGAACAACGTGCAATATTAATACCAACATTGCATGTTGTGCACATCCAGTTCTTACATCACTAGTCAGATTAAGATTTCTTTAAATTCTGTCTGGTCATTATACCGCAGGGGGTTAAAGTTTCGCTAAAATAATTTTACTCTGTTATAGGAAAAAAACATAGCAATCTTAGCAATTTTAATTATTATTCCTTTTTTACATTTTGCATGAGTGTTGGATGCTTTTGCCGAGATAATTATAATCATTTTCATCCTTGCCGTTTAAATCACTTGAAGATGGATTTGAGAGAAATTTATGAACCCTTTTTTTGTTTTATAAATACCCCAATATTTATTACAATTATAACAATATCACATTGCTAGGACAGTACATTATATGTGTAAGTTCAACAAAATACTTTTTCCCAACCTTTTTTTTTTTTTTTGTCATGCCATCCGGATATTTTTGTTGTATATGTTCTTACGGCCAAATTGTTTATTTATTTTTTTACTACATTTATCATCATACTGCATTTCAGAGGCCAGCTATGTGCGTAACCAGTCCGCAAGGATAGTGTTTCAAGTCCCACCCCAAAGTACTGAAGTTCAAAGAAGTACTCGAGCTGGTTTGGCATTTTCGGTACTGGTACTCGACAGGAAGTTAGTAGAAAAGCAAAAGCACCAAAAGTACCGTACTTGGTGCCGTGAAAAAGCACCCTAAGTTTTCAGAGATTACTCAACTTGTTAACCATGGGGTTTAAAAATAATTAATACTAGTAGGGAGGTGATAATCTTCTTGTACTCATAAACATTAAAAAACGACAATCTTTTTCTCCCTCAGTGAGTAACTGTTTGGCTTTCACCATCTTTCTGGAACGTTCTAACAAGATTTTATGATTAACATTGGTTAATTGTTGTAAACCTGTTTCAGAATTTAAACTTGTACTGTATCCATATGTCAAGGCTGTTCATACTGGCAATAATTCATTAATAATAATAATAAAGGTACAATTAATGTTCACCCAGAGCGCTTTCCATTTGCTGTAGTAAATTATATTAACTATTTTACTGTGGGTCACTTCATGATATATGATTAAATGTAAAATAAATATGCAGAATTATTCAACATCAAAAGTCTACTTTTGGTTTATTCAGTGTAGTATTTGCCAGAAGGACATAAAAGCTTGTTGAAAGGTTTACTCAAAATTACTATCTCTGGACAAAATAGCAGCTATAACATGTTTCCCTCTTGATCAAGGAAGGCCATTTCAATAGCCTAGAGGCCAGGTAACATCTTGGGGTTTGAGGGGACACTGGGTTTTCACCATTTTGTTTCTGAGTTTACGAAGTGAAATATGCGATGCACATTTTTCTGCACTCATGCCATACAAAACATTTTAAAGTGGACATGAAACACTAGATGTAGTTAGCATACTTTACAAGATGGATTCCCACTCTGAAAATCGTCATAGGTTTAGCACTGAATGAAATGGTTTTAGAAATAATAAGTAATCTAAGTTACATTTATCAAACAAGTGTAGAAACATCTTGTCCTAGTGCAGAATGTGATGTCATGAGGTTGGTTGGCTTGGAAATCTTGCATTAATTCACATTTACTTATGGCCGCTTATTGTAAAACAAAGTGTAATATTATGCCATCTAAAACCAAAAGCTTTCCAGTCTCATATTTCGTAATTTAGTCTCAAAGACCCTTTAGTTCAAACTAGAAAACTCCGTATTGTCTTATTAGCCCTGGTACGTGATCCTACCATCTTATCTGCTTACTACTGCTGGCTAGCAAACTGGTGATATCACAAGCTTGCTAACTAGCAAGCTTACTAGTTTCCAAACTTATCAACCAGATAGCGACGATAGCGACTGCAAAACTTAACATCAACTAAAATTAACAACTTGAAATTGGGGGCATGTGGATAGCGGTTGATTTCACCCTGGTGAAATCACGGAACCATTCTGTTCAGGTACTGTTCATTAGCCTTGGGTAAACGTCTGTGTTCTAATTGCAGTTCTGCCAGCTCATTGTGATTAGGTCACTGGATTCAGGGTTATGATTATTTTCTAGGCTGTCTTTTTGTGGTGTTTAGCAACTATCCTGTCCATCTGTCCCTGTGGGTGTGCTATGAGTTTTAAGCACTGTTCTTTTTCCTAATACAATTTTTCCACATGCTATGATGATTTTTGAGAGTATCTTGCATGTCAAGGGGAATCATTTTTAGTGTATGTCACTGATGCTCCTGCAATGCAGACACTGGCCATTTCCAGGTGGCTACATTAAGTGTATCAAGTGTAGGACTTTTGGAGACAAGAGTGGAAATGGGTTCCATGTTTTTTGACTCAACCTTTTGCATTACGACATAATTCTTGACTGGCAATAATTATGTTTTCATGAAAGAAAAAACGATTTCTATTTTTTCAAGAGGCAGTAGAACATTTCTGCCTCTGCTTAATGCTTGTGGATGCCTTATGATAATGCTGACATGCAGTACCAGTCAAAAGTCCAGATATAACTGCTTTTAATGCATTTGTCAGTTTTATTCACCATAAAGTAAAAGGCCTCCAGACAGTGAAGTAATGCATATCAGATATTGCAGTGTTCAACAACTTCATTTCCTGAAATTTTAGACTCATCAAAATAGACTTCTTTCAACCAATTTCCAGCTGTAGCCACCTGGAAAGTTTCTCCAACAGTTGTGAAGGAGTTTCCAGAGGTTCTGGGCACGAGGTGGCTGCCTTACTCTTCAATCCAACTCATCCCAAACCAGCTCTGTAGGTCGGGGGTTGTATAGCCGGGTCATCTGGCATGGCTCTCCATCTTTTTACTTATATAACTTTGAGGTGTGCTTAGGGTTGTTATCTTGTTGAAAAACGCATGATTTTGAGCAGGTGTCTCTGGGCTTTTGACTGGTACTGTACATCCTACCAAGATTTTAGTTTGTAAACCTCAACATTGGTTCGCTGTAGATGTAATAGCACATTTTATTTGTGTTTCTCCTGTGACTGTTTTTATAGGTCTCTATCTGCTGTAGTTTGTAGCCTAATAAAAATACTCTGTATAGATGTATACTGTTGTATTCTTAGATATAATTTCTTTCCTCGGTTGCTACATTTTCTGCTTCCTATTTTTCTGTCTCTGGTAAATGTGGGTATTTTCCCTTTTCCTTCTACCCTCAGGTGAGTTGGTGGAGGGGCTGCGAGAAAATGACTACGTATTAATACATTCGAGTCGTCAGTGGACTACAGTTACTGCTCACAGTCTAGAGGAGGGCCATTATGTCATTGGGCCTAAAATAGAAATTCCAGTTCATTATGAAGGTAAGAAAGAAAAAGAGAAATAGTGTGTTGTGAAAAATGACTATAATCTTCATTTTTCCTTCATGAAAATCATAAACAATACCTGTACATTAAATTCTTCTGTCATGCCCTGTCCTGTAAATATTCATTCCAGTATTGTTTATTTATATTTCAAATGGAAGTAGACACCATATCATTTTGTACCTATAGCTTAAATTTTCATTCTGTTTCAGATATGACAGTTTATTTTCAATGTATTGACACTTAAGTACCTCCTTCTAAAGTTTTCCTGTCACTGTAACCATGCTTAGATTAAAAAAAATAAATGATATAGTTGCATACAGGTTCTGCTATATGAATGTATGGTTGATTGTTGATTTAAATTTCTTCAGTTCCTTATTTCTCACTGATATTTGCCTGGTTCCTGATTTTCCTGATTTGATATTCAAGGGAATTTTAAAAAAAAATTTACTGTGACCAGTTGTGTTTTCATTTTGGAATGTATTTTTTAAATATATTTTATCATATATAATGTAGCAGCATATAATTGTATTTTTATATAAGAATGCAAAACAAAACTGCAAATCATTTCATGTAACTCAAAACACTATTTACAATAAAGTGTCTGGTAAATACATTTTATTTTTTGTTTCATTTGTATTACTATCCAGTTTTGTGTTGCCCGTTATATTCTTTGTACATTTTTCTCCCTTGTATCTCTTCCTGAAGGTCAGTTTAAGCTATTAGAACAAGACCGAGACATAAAGGAGCCAGTGCAATACTTCAGCAGCGTCGAGGACGTTGCTAAAGCATTTCCTGAACGTGTTTATGTGATGGAAGATATAACATTTAATGTTAAGGTCAGTCCACATGGATAAAATTAACTGGGAAAACCATTTTTGATACTGATGGGGACTTCTTTGTTGTAAACAAATGAAAATATCAGAATGAACAGTACAGCTATAATACATTGCGATCGAAATAGAAATTATAACCAGTAATTTTTTGTGTATTATGCATATCATACAGAAGAAAATAGGTATGAATCACATCGCTCTGATTTTTCCGTCAAAATATTTTCGCTTGTTTTAGTATTGCATTCTTTTTAAAGAAATACATTTTTTTTAATTGGCAAAACTGTAACACACCCCTCGATTTTGAATGCCGATATCCTAAAGAAATAATAATGCTTAAACGTGAGTTTTCTGTGTTGTGCAGATTTTCCTTCTAAAGTATGTGATGAGGTAAAAACATGTTCTTTCTTTTAATACAGGTGGCTTCAGGTGAATGCAATGAGGATACTGAAGTTTACAATATTACGTTGAGCACAGGGGATGAGCTCACTTTGATGGGCCAGGCAGAAATTCTGTATGCAAAAACGTCCAAAGAAAAGTCCAGGCTCAACACAATCTTCAAGAAGATCGGAAAGCTGAATTCCATCAGCAAGCTTGGGCGTGGGAAGATGCCCTGCCTGATCTGCATGAACCACAGGACCAACGAGAGCATCAGCCTGCCATTCCAGTGTAAAGGCCAGTTCAGCACCCGCAGTCCCCTCGAGCTGCAGATGCAGGAGGGTGAACACACCATCCGCAACATCGTGGAGCGGACACGTCTCCCCGTCAACGTCACCGTCCCAAGCTCGCCTCCCCGGAACCAGCACGACCTCCACCTCATCCGAGAAGGCCACCGCTACAAGCTAGTCAACATCCAGACAAAGACGGTAGTCGTCTGCTGCGTGTTGCGCAGTAACAAGATCATCCCCATACACTTCCCTCTCCATTTAGCCATGCCCAAATTCATCATTCCCGAAGGACTCCTTCAGAACGAGCTCTGGTTGGACACCATGGTGCATCGCTGGTTCAGCTTCTGCCAGGAGCAGTTTGACATCGATGATTACTCTCGTGCCGTTCGAGACGTGAGGACTGACTGGATAGAAGATGGCAAAAGTCCCAAGAAAAGCAGTAAGAACGGGAGTAGCAGCAGTACATGCCCGTCGCATAGCAACGTGCCCAACTCACTCACCTACGCCCGGGAAGAACTTACTCAGTCCTTTCACAGACTTTCCGTATGTGTGTATGGGAGCAATCTGCATGGGAACAGCGAAGTCAATCTGCAGGGAAGTAAGAATCTCTGTGGAGATTGGGCCCTTGCTCCACATGACTCTTCGCATGACTCTGTCGACAGCAAATACCTTTTCACTGAATCGGTGGAAGAATTGAGGCAACCTGTTCTCGTCAAGCCGGATCTTCCGTACGAAGAGCTATGGTTAGACCAGGATATGTCTCAGCTCCCTATACAGACTGCATCATGTAGTGGAAAGCATATCACATGTGATGTCAAAAGGAGCTCCTTAAACTCCAAATGCACAGCAGGCACTCAGCCCTTCCCTGCCTCAGGACCGGTCAGCTCAATCACAGTGTCTGACATCTACATACCTCCACCCCCCGTGCCTCCAAAGTCAGAAGCTGTACGTAGAAAACTGTTTGAATATTGTTTATTTCCCATAGATTTGCTTTTGATCTTTTATATTAAAACATTACAAACAAATAAGTGTTTTATGAACTATAAGCAATAAATACACCATCTCATTTAGGGACTATGTCAGCGTCCATTCGCAAGCAGGACAGTAATTTTTTTATTTTTGACTATTGCACACATTTATGTACACAAATTTTGTACCCCCCACAAAAATGCATGGCAGAGAGAGAATAACGTGTAACTGTACTAGAACTTGTCTGGTCTCCTTGCTTTTATGGTCTCAAGAATGTCACAGCGTATAGCAACTACAGATATTGAAGATGGTAAAAATTGTTTTGAAAATTTAACAAAATTAAGGAGCGTTTCTTGTATTATTCACGTGTATTTTTTGTACTCTTGGGTAAATGACTTGAGTATCACATTTATAGTACATTTATGACTTCCATATACAGGGAAATTTGAAATGGTAAAAGTTGTTTGGTTATATATTTTGTTTTGTATATGCCACTTTTTTTCCTGGTACAACTGGACGTAGCAACAATTCACAATTAAACAAGTAATATAGGTATGACTGTACCAATAAAAGCATGAAATGTGTTTCATTCATTTTGTACATTAGTGGACCTCAAACTGTAGTAAAACAAAACACTATATATACTTAACTCGCACACTTAAATACATCAAAAAAGCTGCAATCCTTCTCATGTCTCAGAATTTAGTCAACCGCTGTCAAGTCTAATTAAGACATCAGCTTCAGCTTTGCATGGCCTATAGAGAGTTTGAGGTCTACTGCTTTAACACAGTCTTTGCCATTACCGCTTCTTTAAGCTGAGCTTGTCGCTGAGCTGTGCATTTATTCCTAGGTGAAAGAAGAATGCAGGCTTCTAAACGCCCCCCCTGTCCCTCCACGGTGCTCCAAGCCCAGCACCACAAACCATCCTGTCGCAGTTTTATGCACCAACAGCCAGCAACAAAAGACCCGCTCTCCCAGTCCAACATTGTCATACTATTCATCAGGGCTGCACAACATGTGAGTACCTGGTTCTTTATTGTTGAAGTTAAGTGTGTATTAATATTTTAGGCATTTTTCTTGCTATTCATATACGGCATAGAGTGCTAGTGTGGGCATATGTCGTGTGCATCTTTGTGTATGCATGTAGGTCTTGTAATCAAAGTATTGAACAAAAACTTGACATTATTGTGTGTCACGTTTTTTCAAGTATATACAAACCTGGCTAGGTTGGTTTTTGCTAATTTTACTGTTAAGATTTTGCATGCAAAAATATTTTATAGAATGACAGAAGTTTAAATAGTCATTAACTAGAACATAACTGTTCCCAGCACATGTGTCAATGAATTCAAGGTTTGTGTTTAGTGGAGGGCTCAATATGTCTGGCTAGTGAAATAGTCTAATATTAAGGTTCCATGCATTTATTAGCATGGAACTCATTATTGATAAATAACCTGCCTATAAAGCACTGATGAGAGAAAATGCCATCTCACTGGGGAATTTACGGTTGGTCCATGACTGAACATGTGTGTAGTTATATGTGGTGAAGACAAGGGGAAATTTCTTATAATGGTTAGGCATATGCAATGTGAGAGATGGACAGTCAGTCTGCCATAGCTTTTATCAAAACAACAAAGACCCACAAATACCCAAATCAACCTTATCCTACCCTGAACAAAAGAAAATGGGGAAAGGACAATACAGTACATCTTAGCAACCAACTAACTAACCAACTCAATCATATACTTAAATGGGGAAAAAACAGAAGGCATCCACTTCTTACTGTCTGAAGGAGAAAAGCAGGGTCATCAGGTGTACAGTACAACGCAATGAAATACACACATGAATATACAAAAACCCAGAAAGGGCCAGGCAGAGCCAGTAATCACACACAGAGTTGTACATAGTATAAAGTAGTTCTTAGTGATCGACTAGGATTGGAAATATATGGTAAGTCTGTTTTTGTGTGTGAATGCAGTTCAGCATTGTAAGAAATCATGTTATTTACTTGTTACATTAAACTTATAAGATGACTTTATGTTTAAAGATGGAATTTCTGCTGTTTGAGAACTTTATGCAATCAGAAAACAAATGTTTGACTAAAACTACTTAAAAAAAATATCAGCCAGCATTATGCTATATATA
>JAODKE010000001.1:25961675-25987337 GCA_026779605.1 Mormyrus hasselquistii | reverse complement strand
TATCAGGATTCCAGTATCGTCATGTTGACATATATCCACATTATTAGGTGCACCTAGCTAGTATCCACTTTTATATGTAGCAAAATGCTGCAGTTCAAGTACTGTGCATCTTTTATAAAGAACTGTAATTGAGCTTTAGTTTCAACAGCCCAAAATTGCTCTTCAGTGCTTGCCACCAGAAATCAGAAATAATTACCCCTTCATACCAATGAATATCAAATACTTGGTCATAAACTTGTAGTCATTCTCTATCCACTCATATTGTCTGCAGTGATTACAATTATTAGCTTAATTAGCTTAATTAACTCAATTTGACCATAGGACATGCCCATATGGTGAAGCAAAACAAACATGGGAGCTAATTAATGTTAAAATAATACGGATTTTAATTAACTCAACCCCTAGGCGTCAACATTTTCAGATGCATTCAAACTGATAATTAAAAAGTCCACTTACCAATGCTGCATTCCTTCTCAGAGATAATTAAATTTGGAAATGAATTAACAACATGAAGTTCCAAATATTAATTCCCATTTGAAGATCACTTCACTTCCTAGAGAAATTAATTAACCACACTGAACATTCAATCAGGCAGATAGTACTGCCCAGGAACACAGACCTTATGCAATCTAGCAGTAGGAAAAAGATCTAGGGACAGAAATGTTAAGCTGTAACGAGCACTCTCCTCTCTTAATACATTTAGAGAATGTATAGCTGTATGCACGCCAAAGCTATTCTTCGTATTAAACAGCTAGCTAAATCCGTAAAATGCGCGCAGCATTTTAGCTGCATTCTTTTTAAAAGCAACGGTTTCAGAACATTCAGCAATTATGTAACTACTATCTTGTGAAACCTTCACCACCATAACGTTTAACATGCAAGGTGTTATTTCCCTTTGTATTTTCATAAAGCAACTGTAGATTTATCAACTCTGAGGCAATGGCGACTCCAGATGAGGAGAATGGGGGTGGGGCGGGGCCACAGTCAATTGGGGAAGGTTAAAAAGGTCTATAGGAGCCTATGAGGAGCATATATTTTGTTGAATAATATGGCTATAATGCAGTATCTTTTCATTCAGAACCATGCTTACTGACACACATTCAGAAGCCAAATGCCGTGTCCCACGTTGAGCCAATATCAGTCGTGATTTCTTGCATTTTCGTGCACATTTTGTCCCGGGGTTACAGAGGCTCGTGACTGTCTGCTATGAGTATCATAAAAACCAGCTTTGAATAACGATTGTTATAATGAGACCAGCTGCAGTGACCGTCCACTTACCAGTGGTGCCTGAGATCCAGGTATCAGATACTTAAACTTCTGGCCGCCTGAAGCTGAGATCTGGTGCCCATCGTTGGCTTTCTTCTGCAAACTATACACAGCATAGGGCTGGAGGTCACACAGCACGGGACGCCAGTGTTAAAAAGCTGTGAGAATTACAAATGATCCTCAGAAAGAAAGTATTCTATTCACAGAAGTACATCTTGCTCTCCATGAGACACGCATGCAGGTCAGAACAAGCTTGGGGGTCACAGCACAAGATCAGCTAGTATGCAGCACCCCTGCAGCTAGGGGTTAAGGCCCTTAGTCAAGGGCCCACAGACATGGGACTATTCCATTGAGCAACCTGCCAATCACAGGCACACAGGCTTAGCCCGCCAAGCCAGTCACTGGCCCCAAGCACAAAGTAATTTCAACTAGTAACCTGATTAGAGAACCCGTTTAGAGAATTAAGTTCCATAAGACTTCAATGTAGTACAGAGTCAAGGGGGGAGCATTTTTCCAGTACAGCACAGTCAGAGACTAGATATTCGTTCATCACAGGACATATAGACACACTCTGTAGGCAGTTTAGAGACACTAGTTTGCCCAGAAAAACGGGTCTATAGCCAGAAATTCATTTCAAGGGGGGTGTTGCTCTGGGGAAGCCGACTGCATGCATGGAAAACACAGGATTCTCCTCCCCCACATGTAAAGGCTTCACCAGTACACCCATATGCTCCCCTATGCCCCCCCCAGTGAATTTTCACCATTAATTTCACTTTGTCTCGGTCTAGGCGCTGTACATGCTACTTGCTGGGAGATGGGGAGTGGGGGGGGGCTTGGGTGGCACCAGTGGTTTGCTAGGTCGGTGCCCTCTGAGAAAATGGCACCCTAGGCGGTTGCCTGTGTGGCCTAATGGGTCGACTCTCCTTACCCTCAGCAGCAACAGCAGATGCAAAGCAATTATGTGGCATTTTGGTATCACATTCTCTTAGTCCAGCTCAATATAGTGAGAGCTTTAAATGGTATTTAAATACTTTTCTCTCCCCCGCAGAAAGGTCTTGACTTACTATTACTTACCAATGCTCATTTAAATAAAGTGTGAATTACATCAGTATTATTCATTGATTTCAAAGATTTCAAAGATTCATATTTCCTACACCTGGATGACACAGTTGGGAAATCAGTGGGGGAAAACAGACCTGATGTTTAAAGCAAAACTACTAGGTTTAAATGACATTAAAACCCGACTGACAAATGTGTGTTAAAGAGAGTAACCTAATACTTATGTTTATTATACAAGCATACAAGGTTATATTGTTTAAGGACATTACTGGTTCAATTTGTAGATCTGGCCTAAATAAAAGGAAACAGATTTATGGTTTCAGCATTGAATATCATGCTCAGTCATCTAAGAAGTATCTTTAAGGAATGAATGCCTGACCTCAAAGAGTAAATATTTCATCTGTTGCAGACATCCCATTCATCTTGTATAATGACTTAATTCAATAAAGAAAGGACAGTACATTTTAAGGCTCACACTCATTATTATACCAATTCACCAGACTCCATATTTCTACACCAAAGCATGGAAAAAAATACTTTAACATGGGGAGGATATACGCATTCCACATATACAGCTGGGTGAATCAAACCCACAGACCTTACATTCGATAACCAATAAACCATCCTCTCTTGCAGACTGTGATAAAACTATCTGAATTCCTTGTAATTAAAATGCCTTTATTTAAACTTCTGCATAAAAAATCTATGTTTATAATGGTTGAGTCCAGTGTTACATTGAATGTTAAAACACTATAGAACATATTACCACAAAATACTACAAAAACTGACTCTGTTCATGTTCAAAAACTTTGACTACGTACCATATTATTTATTTTACATTTCCTTATTATTATCATTATTATTGTTATTATTATTATCATCCATTGCCAAGGTGTCTTTGATCCTCCTAACCAGGTTGCCAAACCACAGATTGCCTGAAACACAGATCAAAAATCTCCCACAACTGGGACATTTGGTCCTGCCACACTTACAGCCAATTTTTTTGCTGGTACATCAAAGGTACCTGCTATGTCCTACCTGATTAAAGCACAGCAGGTCTCTCCACCTTAACTTCACCTTTTTCGATTCATTCATCTCCAATAATATTAGCAACATATGTCTGCAACACAGTGCCGTGCTGCATCTGTGCTTTATTCATTTTCATTCCAGCTATCATTCAAATGAAGAGTACACTAGCGTTTTTAGTTTTATGTAATGGTTAAAATGAGCTTGCGTGTTAAATATGCAGCGGAACTGTGGTGATATTAGTTGTCCTTGTATACTATTTTTAAAAAGTTAAAATGTCACTGTTTTTAAAATCAAGTAGTGATTATGATCATTACAATGATATATTTCTTATAATTGCTCTTTGTACTAATAAACTTGCAGCTGACACGTCACATTAATGACAAGATGATATAACACTATCTAGCAAGCACAATGGACAAGATAAGGTTAAAAAATATATAAAAGCTGGCTAATGTGCTAAAAATGTTCTGCATTAAATCACTATTGATGTATGTTGGCAGTGAGCTTATTTTAAAAATATGGTTATTTCAAATCTACTATGGATTTTACAGTTAAACAATTCTAGTGTAGATTTCTAGCTGACTAATGGATGGTTAAATTACTCAGAAACTACTCTCTCCCTTTTATGGGAAAATGCTCTGCAATGTGCTTTCCTTTCACTTTTGAACAAATGTTTTTGTGTTCATCAGATAAAGAGATATATTAATTTCCCATTTTTAAAGTAAACCTCCAGCTAAAGGAAGTGGGATTTCAGGACAGTTTATCATACCATTTCATCACCAGTGAGGTATGAAAGATAAATAGAAAATTTACATTTGGCCATAAATCCAACATCACATTATATGTATTATGTATCACATAGTACATTATACGGAAACGTCACAGGAGCCCATTACAGTTAGCCAAGTATTCTTTATACTACCAAGAGTCATTTTCTCATTAGAAGAGAAGAATATGGAGATCATTGATGGGCTTTAGTGGAAAGTTTATCAAGCATAGATCCTTTTAATTACAAGATATTTGACAATCAAAACATAAGACAATATAAAACAGATTTGGGTAGAAAGAATTTGGGTAGCATGCCCAGAAAACAAGTGGTCAGCCTTTCTAAACAGTAGACAATATTTGCAGACTTGTGCATAATAAAACACATTTTTACTCCTGCTGATGTATAGGTGCAACATTGTTCACAAAAGAAATATTAAAAGCAACAGCAACAACCTAAAACTGAAATGTGTGGGGCTTGTATGTAGAAGATGTGACTGGTCTGTCATTTTCCGAAGTGTCATATTTCTAGAGCACTTATTTTGTATTTGAGGCCAAACGTGCAACCTTTACGATGCCATTTGCACCCTGCTGGCTGGACTGGATATTAGAAAAAACCCCCGATGGAGACGAATCTCCCTGCCAGCTTTCTGACGGTTTCTCCTGCACCATTCTGCTCTGCCATGTGGAGTCCCAGATGTAGGAAATGAAATAATCCACGCTTATACAGTCACGAAAGTGCCCATCTGTTCCATGGAAATACTAAGCCTTAAAATCATAGTCCTAGGCTCACTTTTCTTATGGCATTTCACAGCCTCTGTCATATGTGTCGAAATCCATTCTACACACCAGGGTACACAGAGGATATACCAAACGAAATTGAAGGACTTTTAATGGTTTATTTGAAAACCTAGGCTGAATTTTTTAGCATACTTAGTTTACAAAGATTCATTCATAAACAAATATAGAAATGAATTACAATCATATTTAGCTCATGGTATTTACAAAACAGCCTAAATGACTTGCAAATATAAAACAGTGGGTTAGTATTCAGAGGAATTAGATATAATTGAACATTTACAAGCTCTTTACTAAACGTTTTGTGAGACAGGAGTAAGGTATCTGTGTAAGACATTTCTAAACTTTATTGTAAGTAAACCCTTTTATTTAGTAATATATTATCAAATGCTTACAGTTCAAATCTTAAATATGAAGTAGTTGCACGTCCTCCACAACTACCTGCTGTATAAGGCCCTTATTTTGCTTTCTACACTCTTAAAGGTAAATCAGTGCAGCTGATGTACTCATGTAAATCCTGGACAAATATCACCCTGCTAAGAATGACAAACAAAACAGTGTCACCCAGTGGGGGCTAAAGAATAATAGGCTTATTGAATATGTAGCTTCTAGAGGCTAATCTCAGGTGTGTATAAGGGGAACTTACCAGATGTGCATCAGGGTTTCAGTGGGTTTACTGGAAAAAAGATGACAGCACATACATTAAGACAGCTTTGGGAACTGCTGCTTCTCATTTTTCGTTGAAATATCTGTTGTAGGGGCTTCGCTGCTCTATGACGTTGCCAGGGTGTGCAGGCAATTCCAGCCAGATCAGTGGGATAATACTGGTATAGGTATAGCTGTGGACATTTACAGACACAGAATCTGTCAATAGTGTGATTTTGTACAATGATCCAATGCAGAAGCGTTCATTAAAAAAAGTATGAAAGCAAGGACTACGCAGACAGTCCCAAAAATTCTTATAAAGACACATACATGTTTGTTTATTGTCATATTTTTTTCCTCATCATAGAGGTTAAAACTTTGTGACCACCACCCTCAAATGCAGGGAACTTTGCTGTACGAATGTTAACTGTGAAGATATCAAGACTTAAGATAGTGGCCATTAATATGGCATGTAATATTATTTTATTTGACCTGAATAATTTATACTTTACTGATCACTTAACTGTCAAACTTTAATTGAATAAAACCAACTAATATTCAATGTGTTAAATGATTCCACCCATAGCTTACTTTTAATTAATTTTCTAAAGCATGTGTCATAGAACTATTTTAAAATTAGCATTGACTCTAGGAAATTTGAGTGATTTTTTTTGTCTTGACCGAAATCTCCTAACTGGGGCATCCAAAGCTACTAATATAATTTCAATATCCTTTAAACAGATGTCCCCTCTGTGGTGTCTGTTCCATTGTCACATGGCCAAAGTTGCCAGCAGGGAAGAAGCCAATCCAATCCAGAAGCTAAACGAGACACTGAGAGTCAATCTGCTTTTTTCAGCGCTGTCGGGCTTTTCCCCGAGTCGTATCCGGAGGCATGCTGCTTGCCGCTCCTCCACGAGGCTCTGGGCTCACACTCTGGTGGGCCTCGCTGACCTCCTGGCTCCCTTCCCCCGTTTTGGAAGCCCACAGCTGCTTATGAGACACGACCAGCTGTTGTTAGTCCACCGATTATTTCGATCAGGCGATGGTCCCCCTCACTGCCCGCGGTCTCCCCCCCCCCGCGAAGATTTCTCAAAGCATGGCGGCAGCAATTACTGAAGGGACTTACAAGACTCCTAAGTACATAGAATACCAACCAAACAGTCGGTGAAAATTAAAGGAATTAATTTCTTTCTCGGTGAAACTACTGCAATTTCAGGATTCCCTCCCCATCTTATTTTGATCATTGTTTACACAGAAGTAGGCCTGTATAATTAGGGAAGCCTAATCTCATCATTATTTCTCTCCCCATATGCCCCCTTCCAGGCAGAGAGGAATCTCTTGAGATCTATTATCAGTTGACGACAATCCCGCACAACTGTTTATCTCAATGCTTATCCGTCTCCAGCAGTTAGGAGCGTATTTGATCTTACCGTCCGAGCACATCCCGTGTGCTTTTTGATCGAATGACTGCTGTGAAATAATGATACCTGCTGTAGTTTTTACAGATTTGCTCCGGAAAAAAAAGGTCAAGTAAACAAGATTACAGGCAATGATGTAAAAACAGAGGATAAAATGTTCATTTAATGCTCGACAGAATATATCACAGTAGCAGTGTATATCGCAATACAACTGAAAACGACATATGGTAGGATGGGTAGTAAATATGTCATTTGGGGGACTGTTATACAGGACAGCAGGTTTAACAAAGCAAAGGAATATATTACAGGAAAAAATAATGGTATAAAATGATGAGGATTCCCTTAAAGAAAGCCAAGTGTAGTGTGAAAAAACACATGCAGTATCTCTTTAAAAATCTCACTAGAGATTCACACAACACACATTAATCATCACAGACGTGGAGAAATTTGTTGGTACCCTTCCACAAAAAACAAAAAAAATACAGCTATCTCCGAAGTTTAAAGTTTAATGGCATCCCTTATTGTTTATTCCATATTTAACACAAATTGGACTTTGCTTTTGTATACGTGTAAACATTTTGATTATTGATTCATTCGAATATTTTATATAATTAAGCAGAGGAAAATGGCACTGACAAAAAAAAGATGGTACCCTTAATTTAATATTTTGTGGCACCACCTTTTGCAGTAATGACTGCCAACAAGTGATCTCTGTACTTCACAATGAGATGTCTGCATTTGCCAACAGGTAGTTTGGCCCACTCTTCCTGAGCAAACTGCTCAAGCTGTCTCAGGTTTGAAGGGTGGGGTCTCCGCACTGCAATTTTCAGATCTTTCCATAGATGTTCAATACGAGGGCCATTTAAGAAAAGTCCAAATTTTTTTTCTTGAGCACTTTTAGCTGTATGTTTTGGGTCATTATCCTGTTGGAGGACCCATGACCTGTGACTGAGGCTGAGCTTTCTGACACTGGACAGTATATTTCGCTCCAGGATGCCTCGGTAGTCTTGAGACTTCATTTTATCTTGCACAGACTCAAGGTTCCCCATGTCAGATGCAGCAAAGCAGCCCCAATACAAATTCGAGCCCCCTCCATGTTTCACAGTAGGTATGGTGATCTTTGCTTTTAAAGCTTCTGCAGACATAGAGCTGACGTGACTGGCCAAAAAGCTCCAGTTTTGTCTCATCAGTCCAAAGGACATTTTCCCAGAAACTTTGGTGCTTGTCAACATGCAGAGTGGCGAATTTCAGTCTGGCTTTTTAATGTTTTTCTGTCAATAATTGAGCCCTCCTGGGTCTTCTTTCATGGAGCCCATTATTGTTCAAAACGTGATGTATGGTGTGATCAGACCTTGGAGCTCAGCTTGAATGGTTTGAATGGTTTTGGATGGTTTCCTTGGTTCCTTTTCTACCATCCGCACTGTCCTTCTGATCAACCTGGGGTTGCATTTTCTCTTGTGTCCACATCCTGGGAGGTTGGCTACAGTCCCGTGAACCTTATACTTTTTAATAATATCGGCAGCTGTGGTCACAGGAACATGAAGCTGCTTGGAGCCTTTACCTTTAACATGGTTATCTATAATCTTTATTTTGAGGTCCTCAGACAGCTCTCTCCTTTGCTTTCTCTGTTCCATGTTCAGTGTGATGCACACAATGATACCAAACAACACAGTAGCATGTTCTTTCCCTTTAAATATGCTGAATGGCTGATGAAAAGCTCGAAAGCACCCGTGATACTAATTACAAACACTTAGCTTGAAATATGACTATAATGCAAGGGTAAATAGTCTCTTTAGGGGCACCAACAAATCTGTCCATACTATTGGTATACATTAGACAATTGTTATTAATTGAATCACTTTTCAGGAGAAATGAAGGATTGATTCAATGACTTGTAAGGGTACCAGCAAATTTTTCCACATCTATGTCTCAGTGGGATCACATGACTTGAAATGGACACAGTTTGCTGATTGGTTTGAGTGACCATTCACCCATGATCCCTTGAAACTAATGAGTACCAGTTATGAGTATTCATCACTTGTTTGGAATAGAGAGTGCAAGTCTGATGTAATTTTGTAGGGGGTATGTTAGCATTTTCAAACATCCAGTTCCCTCAAAAGAAGTCTATGAGGAAAGTGAATAGGTTTCAGAAAATTGGCAAGAACAGCGTCTGTGGTTAAAATGAGTATTAAAAAACCTTCACATTTTGTTGTATAAGATAAATCATTTGTTACTGGTTGACAACATGAACATTGTGAATCACATGATCGGTTATATTATTTAAATGTGAGCATCCATGATTAATGTGTGTTGTGTGAAACCCAACTTTATATGTCTATATGGGGGCAATATGTGGCTCAGTGGGCTGTGCCTGTAATCACAAGGTCGCAGGTTCAAACCCAGCCTCAGCATGTCTGCGGGTCCTTGAGCAAGACCCTTAACCCCCAGCTCCCTGGGCGTTCCAACAGGTGGCAGCCCTTTGTGGACCGCTTGCTCTACAAAGAGCAAGTTGAGGGAAGTGTAAAAAGGAATTTAAATATCAATAAAGTCGTGATTATTATTACACGGCTGTGTGTCATGGCTAGATACAAGCACCTTAAGTATATTACGTTCACAATATTTTATTTGGAGCAAACTGAATATCAGAAATGCAATAGAGTGTTTTCATGTGTTTTAATGTGTTATTTTAAATTATAATCCCAGATGACAAAAATAAATGTGATGACCTACAACCACAAAGTTTGTCCTACCATTATGAAATAGGAATCAGCATTTCTTTGACATAATCCTCCAAAAATTCCTGACATGGTTTATACGGAAGCCACTATCTCTGAGGTTTGGCCTATGCATCAGAATATTACAATATGCTTATGACATATACTAGATTCCACAAAGCATATTTTTATATATTTCCTGCTTGCCAGGCTTTCCTTTATAATGCATTCCCTATAGTAATTTGATGTTAACACTTTCTCTGGAACATTAAATGGAATCGATGTCATTTACGTATACTATCTTTTCAGGTTGCACTCTTCCTGAACATATAGTTATTTCCTTGTTAGGAATATAGGTGCATATAATGCGATCAGTATTGTGATTTCCAGTTTAATCATAAAAAATATTTTTGTTATTTTACCATTGTGGTCTAATTTGAAAACTTGAGATTGAAATATTTTAAGCAGTAAACTAAGCAAACTTTTATACTTTGCATCCAGAATCTTTTAAAGTGGGCATATATTGTATTGAAAAAGCAACTGCATTTTATTGTTCTATTGCATCCAGATGATATGCTAAATAAATGCTGTGGTTTAGAATGGCCACATGACCTCTTGCTTGCCCAGTTTAACAACTTACTTGCAGACACCTTGTGGCTCAGTTTGTATTTACTGGGGAGAGATATGCAATTATTGACATGCAGAGATATTTGTAGATTACAAAAATGTAACTTTGAAACATGCTGGTTCCCTTTTGTTTGATGAAGAGACCACTAAAGTAACTAGTGTAAGAAGTCTCTAAAATTAAATTCCTTATCAGGGTTCTTACACACTTTCTATTTTAAAATGCCATATTTTTCCAAACTGTACAGGGGTTAGAGACAGTAGAAGATGCCGAGAGGGGTGGAGGTTGGTGCCACCAGGGCAGCTGGGCACCATTAGCTGCCACTAGACAGCAGTGCTTCTGCTCGCACATGTTCGAAATGGTGAACAACTTTACACCATAGGTCTATTTTGCATTTTTGCTTTTTGTTCATTTTTGGGATACTTAGCCAACTAGTTGTGATATCTGGGACTGGCAAGCCCAGCAGGTGAAAGTTTGCATTTCCTCATTAATGTAACATGTAAGTTGCTTTTTCATTTTCACCCAGTGCACATTCTGGTACTGACAAGCAGCTCACACTGCTGATTCTGATAATAACATAAGAACATAAGCAATATGGAAACGAGAGGAGGCCATTCAGCCCATCAAGCTCACTTGATGATCAACAAAAATCAATAAGTAAATGCAGATATTCTATACAGAATACATAGCAGACCTATTAGTTGCAACAGTCAGGAAATATCAAAATATTTAAAAAAAATGTTCCCTGTCTTAGCTTATCAAAAAATAATACTTTATATGCAGTTATCTGTATTTATATTATTATTCAAAATAAGCTTTTGAAACAAACTCTGAGAAGATGAAGAACCACTAAAAGCCTGCTTCGCCTTAAAAATGATTCTGTAAACATAACCGAAGTTACTCAATCTAATTCCGCGGAAAACAAACATGGAGTCTTAGCTAGTAAATGCAAATGCTTAAAGCTGTTTATCTGGGGAGTAAAGGGTATATTGGATCAGAGAAAAATACATTAGAACATATGATAATTAACAACAGCACAACAAAATCTAACAAGAATTTCTTCTATTCTCCAAAAACTTACTGAATTAGAATTAGAATTTGGTGATTAGTGGTCATTGTTAACACACCACAGCACAGCACACAGTGCGCAACAACGAAATGTGTCCTCTGCATTTAACCCATGTGTGACTTTCGTGACATAGCATGGGGCAGTGCTTGGGGACGGTACCTTGCTCAGGGTACCTCAGTGGTGACTGGCTGGTCTGATATCCAGTTGCATGGCTAGATGAACACCGTTTCAGTTCCCAAACTTCTCCTCAGGGGCACCTCAGCCTTTCCATGTATTTGTTTAATTTTCACCACAAGCTTAATTATTTAACTAACTCAGTGAGGTATTGATTAGCCACACAAGGTGGGGGAGTGGTCAAGTCAAAAAATACACTGGTGTATTGGATGGTTGTGGCAAATACTGGGGTGACTTTAGGAGAGCTTCTGAAATGGCTAAGCTGACACATTTTGACAGGCATAGTATCATGAACACAAAGATAATTTAAATGTTTTATTTGACTGCTGAATAGTACTACAGGTGCGCACAAAAATTCCAATGTCTTGAATAGCTAAAGATATTTACACCAATTATTATAAACAGATAAATGGCTCTTACAGTAGCTTCATAAAAAAATAAACTAGTTCTATAAGATTGTCTAAGGCCAGTAACATTTAAAATAATTTATGGGCTTCATATGTGTATATTCAATGCCACCATGTTTACTGCAGACTAATATCTTCAAAAAACGATATATCCACCCATTCATCGGTCCATGACCACATACCCATACAGGGCTGTGGTGAGTCTGGAGCCAATCAGAGGAAGCAGAGGTAATGAAGCAGGACACCCATTGGACAGGCTCCAGCCCACCACAGCCCACAGGCACATACACCTGGGGGGAGCAATGAGCAGCACAAGCAGCTTCACATGCAGAAGCTGTCAGTCATTTAGTTCCTCTATACACTCATGGTTTCACCACATGATGTAGCAGACATGGAGGAAAGAATTAATCCATTTACTACCTGGCAGAACGAACGGCGATATAGCCAGCTAATTCATTCAATGGAAATAGACTACCACATCAATTTACAGTACTGCGAAATGATAAACCGTAGTCAAGAAGAAAGTAAAATTCTCCCTTATCACCATTGTGCACCACAAAAAAACACTAACATTATTACTTATGACAACTACATGTTAAATATGACAGCAGTAAATAGGAGAAAGAACTTAGAATGAACTATGAATGAATACTTTAAAGCAATTCATACATTAAAAACAGACATTATTTTTTAAGTATGCATGCAGTCATTTGAAAATTCAGACATCCATTACAGTCTGTAATTACAGTGAATATAAGTCTGCACACCCCTGCTAAAATGGCTTTGTATGTAAAAAACTGAAATCAAGATAAATCAAGTCAGAACTTATTCCACCTTTATTTAAAAATTTCAATCTATACCAAAAAGGTGAAAACAAATCAGAAACTATTTAGTGAAAATGGAAATAAAAACCACACAAACACCTGGCTGCTTGAATGTGCACAGCCTTTAATAACGGGTTGTGGGGAGGGTTAGGGAGACGAAAGCCTTTATCATACAGAAAAACACCCTCAACCCAGTGAAACCCTGCAAAAAGGATTATCCACTCTCGCACAGCTATGTGTAAAAATGTATTATGATCTGATGAGGCCATGCCATGATGAGGTTTGGCGCAAGAATAACAGCACATCATCAACAGAACACCCCAGCCACAGTGAAGCGTGGTGGAGGGTGCTTTGAGGCTGTTTTTCTTCGGCTGGAACTGGGCCTCACCAATTAGGATCAATGTTCTGGAATGGCCCAGCCAGAGAGCAGACCTTAGTCCAATTGAAAATCTGTGGGGTGACCTGAAGAGAGCTGTGCAAAAGAGATGCCTTTGCAATTCACAGATCTAGAGTGGGCAGAAATTCCAGATGTACCAACCTGACTCTTGCCCAAAAAGGCTGAGTGCTGTAATAAAACCAAAAGGTGCGTCAACTAAGTATTAGTTTAGGGGTTTTGTAATGATTTTTTCCACAGTCAGGTGTGTTTTCAACATCTTTGTATAGGTTGCAATTTTGCAATAAAGATTAAATAAGCTGTGAAATTTGTCTTGGTTTAGTTTTTAAATCACACAAAAACCTGGCATTTTGGCAGGAATGTGTACACTTTATATATCCAGTGTAACTTTAATGTTTTAACAGACGTACACTCATGGAGCACTTTATTAGGAACACTATACTAATACTGGGCAGGGGCTCGTTTCGGTCTCTTTGATGTGCACAGATTCCACAAGATTTTGAAAACATTCCTTTGAGATTCTGGCCCATATTAACATGACTGTATCACACAATTTCTTGTCAGTTGTGCATCTCTGCTGCAAATCTCCCGTTCTGTCCCATCCCAAAGGTCTGGATTGAGATCCAGGGACTGAGAAGGCCACTGAAGATCACAGTACTCATTGTTCATGAAACCAGTTTGAAAGAGATTTTGCTTTTTACATGGTGAGTCATCGTGCTGGAAGTAGCCATTAGAAGACGGCCATGTGTCCATGAAGGGAGCACATGGTCAGCAGCAATACTCAGATAGTGGCATTCAAGTGATGAACAACTGGTATTATCAGGCTCAAAGTGTCAAGAAAACATTCCCCACACCATTACACCACCACCACCACCAGCCCAAACTGTTGACACGAGGCTGGGTAGATCCATGAATGTTGACGCCAAATTCTGGCCATGCCATCTGTGTGTCACAGCACAAATCGAGATTCATATGACCTACCGGTAGCTATGTTTTTTGAGTCTTCCACTGACTGGTTTTGTTGAGCTTGTGCCCCATCTGCCTCAAGGTTCAAAGTGTCGCACTTTTCTGCTCACCAGTTATATATAGAGGTTATCATTGCGCTTATATTGCACAGCACAATCACTTTGACCATGTCACTTATGTATAGATTATGTACAGCTGAATATATCTAACATATTTTATATTTTACTCTCTTTTCCCATGTTCTCATTCTCTTATGATGCACAGCTGCTCAAAGTGACCAGGGTTACATTTCACTACATGTTGCATGTGTACAACTGTGTACATGACAAATAAGCCTCTTGAATCTTATCAGAGTTCCTTTAGCCTTTCTGTTAGCTTGAACCAGTCTTGATCTTTCTTCTCTAACATTTCTCATCCATAATGCATTTCCATCCACAGAGCGGCAGCTCACTGAATGTTGTTCGTCACACCAACAATCAAGCCACGGTCAAAAACACAGAAATCACATTCTTCCCCATTCTGGTGTCTGATGTGAACATTAACTGAAGCTCTTGACTTGTATCTGCATGATTTTATGCACTGCGCCGCTGCCATATGATTGGCTCATTAGATAACAGCATGAAAAAACAGGTGCATAGTTGTTCGCATTAAAGTGCTCAGTGAGAGTACGTCCACACGCGTTTGTAGCTGTATACTGACAGACAAAAACACATCCATTCAGCTGAATGAACTTCCTCAGGCTGCTCTACTATACAGAAGGACTTTTATTCCAGTTCTTCAGTATAACCTCTGCTGCATCCAGAGTGCTGTCTTGCTGCAAAAGTAGAAATATTCATGTGGGAAACTGGCATTAAAACAGAACAGCTATTCATGATTGATATTCTGTCTCATAAAAGTCTTGACATGTGATAGAAATTGTATAATGTGATATATTTTACATCCTATTGGGTATCATTTAATTAATTAATCATTATCATGCTTTTGATGACTTTGAAACGGCTTCTGTAGTTATCATTCATTCATTCATTGATTTATTCCTCAGCAATGTACAATGGACAAAACAGGGTCAGGGTTAAGGGTCTTCCTCAAGGGATCAATGGTGAAATCACTCTGCCGACTACGAGATTTGAATTGGTGATCTTCTGATCGCGGGAAGAGTCCTAACCCCAATCTTATCTGGACAGTCAGTACAAATTGGCAAATTGCTGAGAAAAAAAACAACTCAACAAGTGTCATGATCTGCTCCGTACGATCCTCCCGTGTGCCACGCCGACCTCATTTCCTTGTGTGATGCCCTGATCGTGATCACCTGTGTCCTGTTAATTCCTGACCTACCTGTGTATTTAGTCCGCGTCTTTCCCCAGTACGTCAGATCCGTCATTGTATTGTCAATGCATGTTCGTGCCTGTCTGCCGTGCATTCCCAATAAACCCCGTTTACCCTGTCCGTCTGGCTCCATTCGCCTCCTTGCCTGCCTACGACAGCCCGCGAACGTGACAAGGATGCCATTTCCTTACAACTCTTTTGCAGAACATTTTTCAGTCAGTTCAATTGTTACCTTGATGAAGCACAGACGAATATATTTCTCAAACTGCCTCTTGGATACCTCCCCACAAAACGCTGTTACAGGAATGGAAGCCAATTTCTAGATAAGAAAAGAGGGTAAAAGGGTATTTTATATTACTAAAGCCAGTATCAAGGACAAAATTTACAGAATACAAAACAAAATGTTGTGTACCTTCTCACTGATCATCCACTTCACAAACTTATAGTCATATGCCTCATCATCGCCCATGTGTGACAAGTCTTGGTCTGTTTCCAAAGAAAACAGAATGGAGTATTTATCACAAGCATTAAGGTATTCCATTAAATGTTTCATGCACATTGCCCGAACTACTACATTGGTAAAATGGATCTTCACAATTTCCCTGTAATATGTAAACAGCCTAGTGAAACTAACAATTATCAAAACATTACCCATTTACAGCAGCAACACAAAATATTTGTCCCAGACCATCATCACGAACAGTAATGCATACTTTAAAATACTGAACAGCATGTTAACAGAGAGTTAAATGTGTTTTTAATAACGTTTTTTTTCCTTTTCATGGCAATTGATCATGAGCTCCCTGCCAAAAACCTGTCAGTTCAATTCAGCTGCGCCTAATTATCCTGATTGTTTTGGTATGTCAAACATTCTAAATTAGTATTTACTGAGCAGTAAACAGAGAAGAACAAATATGAAAATATGCAGGGTTGAAAAACAGACACTCAGACTCATCGCCCTGCAAACTGAAGAGCAAACTTCACTCACCCACATTAATCATTTTTGAGAAAATCAACTATTTAACATTGAATATTAATTTTCTTTGTTCTTCAACAAATGCATCATCCTCCATTTCTGTTTACTAAATCTGCATTAGTATAGCTCTCAAATAAGCACCATTTCTGTGACTTAAATTCACTCTTCAAATACTTTTATGTACTGTAATTGCACAACAAAGACTTTATTATGCTGTCAAATACAACTTGCAACTCAAAACTATAATAAATTGTATTTTTTATACAAGCACCACAGTAAAAACTCAAAGAAAACTGGTCACTAATGACAAAAATGTTTTCATTTTGTGGTATTTGCCAATTATTTAAATTCTGATTCCTTCAGCTGTAAAACTCCTTTAATGATTCATTTATGATGATGATGATTATTATGAATGGTTTGGGTAATGAAATATTACAAATATGAATATTCAAACGAATCATTGACCAACCACCAAAAACTACTCATACTTAATGCAGTGACGTCCACGATCATGAAGTAGCCTCCCTCAGGGATGACCGGAGACATGCCTGCAGTCCTCAGGATGGCAGCCATGCGGTCTCTCTTTCCCTCCAGCTCCATGGCCAAAGAAGAAAAGTAACAGTCGGGGGTCCCCAAGAGTTTATATTCCCGGAGAAACCCCTGAGCCACTGCCTCCTACAGGGGAAATAGAGAAACAGAATGCTTTGCGAATTAAAAATGACTCTTCTTTACGGGGACAAGTCAATCGCGGTTAAATTCCGATATACAGAACCTTACAATTCTACTTAGACTATTCAACACTTAATGCAACAACTACAACAAATATAAGAACATACCTGTAAAGGAGTGGGACAGGTGTACAGGGAATTCTGCATCACTGTTTGAAGGTGTTTAATCAAATGATCAGGTCCAATAGACCAACCAAGCTAGAAACAAAAAAACATACAAATTAGTTCTGCTGCATATAGTTTTATAATAATTTAAGGGACACATTTTTACAAAAAATGGACTTCATCTTCATTCCCTTACATTTAGCCCAGATCACCATAAGTCCGACAAGTTAACCAGCTAGGAAAGAAACCTGCTTCATGATACAGGTCCCCAGTTGTATTTTCCAGGGTTCTAACTGACAGAGTCCCCCCTACTTAGTTCCAGGAAAACAGCGTCGTGTTTGTCCTCATGTCGGCTTCGGCATCGGCCAGTTGTGAAAGAGCTCTCTCACAAAAACACTTTTTTGCACTCGGACAAAACAATTTTGCACTCGGAATATCATAGAAAGAACATTTTTAAACGCAGATTCATTCCAGAGACACTACAGAATTCCAAAATACCCAATTAGGTAGGTCCTACAGTAAATAACCCCTGGTAATCACTCTAGTCTGACAGCTGGGACTGGTGAAATTTTTAGCTGTCTAGGTATGATTTTAAGGGTTTCGGAAGCGAAAACCAAACCAAAACTAAATTCATATAATAAAAGTTAGCAGTCAGCAGTTATTCTTAGCTTCCGCAAATTGTTTCTTGTGGTTTATTGATTTAGCAGTTTCAAATGAAATTTTGGAGTTAGCGGATTAGTGGTTATCAAAGCTACATTTTTGGTTAGCTGTGCCCAGTACTGTTTATGAAACAGTAAAACTGTTTTAGTTAAACTTATACCCCCCCACAGCTCAGCAATTTTATCACAAGATTTCAAAATACCAAAACTGTACAGCAAACAAAAATGGTTTTGAAAACTCTGTATACCACAGAATAATGTCCAGACAGTTTTAAGGTGTGCAAAAGCCTGATGTCAACCCATCTGACTGCCATGGTCCTTGCTATGTGAGAACTGCATATGCAAAACATGCAGTGTTGATATTAATAACCCAGCCCTATAAGCACTCATTTAGAACAGGTCATTCTGAGATCAGTGTTGTGCAGCGTCTCCCAAAAATTCATGTTACTAATTCTAATACTTAACAGTTACTTCTAGTACTTACAGTACTAGTTACTTGTTTGATCCTGAATTAATTTCACAAGAGATTGTGGATTTTGTACTATACCCAGCTACGCTTTTTGTATACTTGATGTTAAAAGATTTATTGAAAAAGAGGTAGAGGCAATTAAATTACTTTGCATTTCTCAGTGGGTCAAATGATCCCTTATAACAGCCTGATTGCATGATCATTGTTGCTCATTTGTGTTCGCAATGTATCATTATCTACAGATAGTTCTGTGGTTCAAATACTCTCTAGGCCAGGGCTCTTCAAATCTTCACCTCGATTCAAAATCCAGGCCTGGTTTTCAGTTCTCCCAGATAGTTAGTTTAATAATCGCTCATTCTGATTGACTACAGAGGCTTCACACCTGGTTCACAGTAAGGGAAGGCTTGAAAATCAGCAGTGCTCCGCCTTTTTGTTATAGTATACTATTGTGAAAAAGTAGGCAGACATGTCTAAAGGTTCTTTAAAGAATACAGAGCGAAAAGCCTTTTGTTGTCTCTTAGGTCTCCATAACATTTGTTCATACTGTCTCATGTGTCTCTGTGTCCCATGGAAAGAGAGAATTTCCCTATGAGGATGAATAAATAATCACTATTCTACTCAATTCTGTGCTTTGCATGCATCTATATATTACATTATCAACCATATCTAATAAACATATAACCAGAAATCCCTGTTTTCCCCAAAGCCAAAAATGCTTTTATGCAAATATGCAAAATTTTCCACACTAACCTTCCATCCAGTGACACTGAAGGTCTTTCCAGCACTGCCAATCGTAACTGTTCTGTCCCACATCCCAGGCAGAGTAGCTGTCAATATAGGAGGCCAGATGAACCGTTATATATTCTGAGACTGGAAGAGAGAAGCAGTAGAGTAGGTACTTCATTCAAGGCATAAATACCTATTTTTGTGTGGGTGTGACCCTTGTACACCAGCCATTCATAGACTTCATCACTGAAGCACAGTGTGTCATGCTTGATGCACAAATCACTGATCATTTGCAGCTCTTCTTTAGTGAATACCTAACAGAGAGAAGGAAAAGTTGAAAGACTAACAAAAAATGCCCATATACTTTTATAATTTCCTCATATATATTGCTCAAAAAAATTAAAGGAACGCTTTTTAATCAGAGTACAACATCAAGTCAATTAAACTACTAGGATATTGATCTGGTTGGTTAAGTAGCAGAGGGGGCTGTTAATCAGTTTCAGCTGCTTTAGTGTTACTGAAATTAGCAATAAATTGCTAATTGCAATGGAGGGGCAACAATGAGACGACCCGCAAAACAGGAATGATTTAACAGGTGGAGGCCGCTGACCTTTTTCCCTCCTCATCTTTTCTGACTGTTTTTTCACTAGTTATGCATTTGGCTACCAGTAGTGTCACTACTGGTAGCATGAGGCGATACCTGGACCCTACAGAGGCTGCACAGGTAGTCCAACAATCATCAATACATGCCATTGGCAAAAGGTTTGCTGTGTCTCTCAGCACAGTGTCAAGGGTATGGAGGAGATTCCAGGAGACAGGCAGTTACTCTAGGACAGCTGGACAGGGTTGTCCGCCTGTAACATTGTTCAGCATGACCGGTCTGGTAGTGGGTCAGTGATGGTCTGGGGAGGCATATCCATGGAGAGACACACATACCCCCACAGGCTTGATTGCCATTAGGTATCAGGATGAAATCCTGGGACCCACTGTCAGACACTACACTGGTGCAGTGGGTCCTGGGTTCCTCCTGCTGCATGACAATGAAATTAAATTTCAGCAAAATGCACTAGCCTGCCACATCATTTTGAATTCAAAGGCTGATCATTTTCATTTCCATCAAACCACTACCCAGTCCGTATCAGTATAGATATGGCGTGATTTTTTTCCCCATTGAGATCTGATGTGTTCTCAGTGTTCCTTTAATTTTTTTTGAGCAGTGTACTTTCTGTAACTGTCAGTATTATACTGTTTATCCATTTGGCACCTGATCACTACATAATAGACAAACATGAGGAATAACGCAGTCACCAATTCGACTGAAAAAATATCTTTACACAGTCAAGACCACAAAGATAAAATACATAGGAACAGAAGAACAGAAACTGGACCTATTAAGATTGGACTAGACACATAAACCTAAAGATGCAAGGCAGACAACAATTGTTAAACTAGCTTTGCAATGGAAATCATGAATTTGTTGCTTACCGTCAAAGTCTAAAAGTTACGTTATATTCAGATGTCTCAGCAGTGAAATGACATAAACCAAGTACTGTTCACTCACCTTCCCTATAGGATTGTTAGGGGTATTGATTATGATGGCCTTAGTCTTGGAGTTAAATTTGCTTGCTAGTTCATCAGGATCCAGCACCCACTGCGCGCTGGTGATATTTCCTTTGTTTTCCGAGTTCTGAACAGGGGAGAAACACACTTGGAGCTGTAGTCTGTGTCCAGTTTATACTTATGGCATTAATGTACAAAAAACAATCGTACTTACTAGTCTTAAAGGTACCAGAAGAGGTATCCCACCAGCCATTCGCACCATAGGTACGTAGCAGTCAAAGAAAGGCTCAATGATTATTACCTACAACAGAGAGATGCTGAGAAGAAAGCACAGGCATGTGATGTGACGATAAAAACCTGCAGCCTGATGTAACCCTAACCTCATCTCCTTCTTCGACAAGACCTTGTATGGCACTGAACAAAGAGCCATATCCTCCAATAGTGACCAAAATCTCACTAAAGGGGTTGATTTCACGGCCATACACCTTCCCGTAGACCTGAGACAGCGCTTTGACTAGAGATGGGTGACCCTGTAAGGGAAAAAAAGAAAAAAAAAAAACAAACATGAATAAATAAACAAATAAAAATAAAATATAAAATATAGTACATAAATCTGTATGAACGAACACAGACTTAAAACTAAAAACACATGTATCTGCAGTACCTAAGTAATAAAATAAATGTAAGGATTTAATCTGAAAATAACATTTATTTTATTCTTTATTTATTTCCCTTATTACATATTCCCTAAATTATACATTTCCCTTACTTATACTCAATTCTGTACATATTTCCCTATTTCTTATATTTGTACACCACTACTGCTGTGAAGCTCGCACACAAGAATTTCACTCACATGTACTGTACCATTGTACCAGTATTGTGATGTGACAATAAAAGTGATTTGATTTGATTTGACATTTGCATTTCTTTAGCAGACCCTTTTATCCAAAGCAATGTACTATTGAGAAAGCCGGGTCAGTCAGTCCCTGGGGCAACCCGGGCTTGAGGGCCGCGCTCATGCGCCCAATGGTAAAATTCTGCCGAGCCTGGGATTTAAACCGGTGACCTTCCAATCACAGGTACAGTGCCCTAACCTGCTGAACCACCTCCTCATAATTAACCTGACTATAAGATATCTCACACAGAAGCATAATATTCACTTCGTGCTCATGTCCACCGTACAGAAGCCTCAGAATGACTCACTGGTATTACAAAAACAAATTATTTGGACTGAAGCAGCTTCGGCAGGATCTTACAAAGCCTCTGGTGTACTGATTCATCCGGTCGACTGTGACTGCATGTGCCAGGCCTTCTTTTATATAGGAAGGTGGGGGAATATCAGGGTATCCCTGGCCCAAGTTGACAATGGAGGGGTCTGCTGCCACAGAAGTGAGGGCCACCCTGACAACGGATGAATGAGAGGACAGACATGCAAATCCCTGGAATAATAACAGCCAAACATCACTAAGTGATCTGTTGTCAGCATTTTAAATGCTGGCTGAACCGATAATAAATTCACTTTATATCTATACAGTGTCATTCCACCAATTGCTCTGCATTTATAAACACACTAAGCGCACTGTACACACAGAAAAGGGAAAAACATAAATTATAAGACATTAGTGGCCTGTACTACGAAGCGAGGTCACTGGCTTATCGGGGTAACTTGTCGGATTTAAGGTACCACAGTTTAAATGGACTTCATATTCGTTCACTTACATTTTGCCCAGACTACCTTAAATCTGACCCTGATAGTTACCCTGATAAGCCAGTAACCCCACTTCGAAGAACAGGCCCCAGAAAACATGCATAAAAACTCCTCAGGTTTGACCAGTAGGTGGACAAATGAAAAAAGGACCACCTCTAGGGGTTAACTGGCCACCTGTCCCAAGGGTATGCATACAGTATATAAACATATAAACATAATGACACAATTACACTGCAGAAAAGCATATATCTCAGGATAACAACACATATAGTGTTAGAACGTGGCCAAAAATGCTTCCACACTCACCAAATGTTCTTATCCAAACCCTCAATTCTTTTGGAATTTTTATGCCTAAAAGATGCCATGTCACGTTTAAGGGAATGTGACTGCTGTCCGTAGGTGATCTGTTACAAAACATAAATTGAATTAAAAACCAAATACCAACGTGAATATCCATTATATTTTTCATTGCATTGCATTTTTACATTGCAACTTACTCGTAAAGGAGAAACTTGTAAATATCCAGCTAAACGTAAACGCAGTAGAGGGTATTTAGAACAGAAGCATCTAAGTGCAGTGTTCTGCACAATGTTCATGTCTGCGAGATAGAAAATTCACATTATTATGTGACAACATAAGTGGAATTGACCAGTAAAAAAAATCAAAGTTAAAATTGATATGCAACCTAAATTGAGTGTAGTTAATATTGCACGTGTGAGGAGTACAGACTGGCATGTAACGCAATGACCTCAACGCTTATTTGTATTGTCCTACTTATAAAAAATGACAATATAACAACAACGTATAATTTTCGATTTCAGTATTACAGTTTTAACATAACATCAGAATGGTACACAGAACAAATTATCGTGTAATTAACTACGGTTATCTTGTAATTAATTACTTTTTAAACTTTAAGTACTGAAACAGGATCGCAATCTTGGGCACCTTCACGACTGCCTTAGAACGCGTGACCCACACCGGAAGAAGCAGCTTGGTATGTCCAGGAATCGCGGAAATGACATCACTGGTTCACGCAAACGAAGGCGGACCGCTGCAGTTCATGTGTGTTTCCTTGCCGGACTGTCGTGTTGGTAGGGCGGATTTATAGTTATGCAAGAAGTCCATGTTATTTTTTGCAGTGTGGTAATAAATGGTTTTAGACATTAAAAAGGGGAAGTACCAACGTTCTGATGTGTTGTCAAAATGTATAGTGTAGCAGGTATAAACTGTACATCTTTAAATTTTGTATGGTGGAGAGTTTACTAGACCACGGTCATTGTGGTCATAAACTGCGCTGAAAACTTCCCAGGATTCTCCGAAATTGACAGAATTGAGAAAATGTTAAGCGGTAATTAGAAGCCAATATTTATTAGTAAGTATCAGAGTACAGTAAGCTGTGGGTTCGATAAATTTAAGATATTAAACGAAATTCTATTTACTTCACCTAAACATGACAAAGACACTCAAAACCCACGTAATGGTTGTTTCATTTCAGCACTACAATATAGTTATCCTTACAATACCATTGTACTTTTGTGTTTAACGAATTGTCAGAAAACATGCAATGTCTTTCAGAGCAAACTGTTACTCCATGCAAAGCTTTTACTAGTATATATATATATATATATATATATATATATATATATATATTATGAATGCATGTGTTTGTTGGACAATAGTCTACAGAGAAGATTCACATACATTGAAGTCAACTAGTATGAGAGAGTTCATAGTCACTGAAAAGCAGTGTTATGTTAAGTGTGATGTGCAGTGTAAGTCATGATGTAAAGTCCCTATTTATTTGAACGATACAGGGATAGGCAAAGTTATTGTATTCTTAAAAATACCATTGAATCGAGAAAATTTGATTTCACTGAATTTATTTTTCTTAAAACCCAATAACATTTAAAAGTCAAATTTACAGGAACCTACTGTTGTAGTTTAATTAAACTGATGTTAGATATCTGTTCAATGTTATTTAACATAATTTTCATTCTCAAGCATATGGAATGGAAGAGCAGAAAGGACTGATACAATAGTTTCCTTTAAAATTGTCATAAATCTAAAACATATCTACTGATAGGCTCCAGACTTTGTAAATATTATATCAGGATAAATGCATGGAGGAAATATTGCAAACATTTGCTACATACTGTGATAAAGAGAATATGCCAAGGGTTTGATCACATGCGGTTGTTAGGGGACAAAAATGTAACAGTGCATATGTTTTGTGTGCGTACGCAAAGAGATTCAAATCAGGCTTACAATTTTATTACATAAAACAGCAACATTTTGTGTCACTGTCTGGTGTGTGTATGCAAGTAAACAAAGAGCTGATTACCTGCTTCACTGTGATAAAATATATGTTAATAAATAGATCTAGTTATTAAAATGAAATAGCTGCAACAAAGATCAACAATAATAACTATGGAAGGAAAATGAGCTGCAGTACTGTAACAGAACACAGGTGAGGAAATGACATAAAATAATAATGACTAATAATAATAATACCAATAATAATAATGGGGCCCCAAACCATCATCCTTTCCAGAACATTTAGTCCAGGTAATACTGGCAATAACATATCGAGGTGAGGAAGTGACTTTATCGTTTGATACTCTTATTTAGGTTTAGTAACTAAAAAAAGGTATGTATTACATAAACACACTGCTACTGTGGAGAGACATAAGGTTAAAAACCACCATATTAAGTAAAAACACAACACAACATGGTAACATATTTAGGTAACACATGGCATCTGGAACGGATTTAAAAGGGGAGAGCGCCATCTGCTGGTACTCCAAGGTTTTTTTTATTATTATTATTATTATTTTTAAATTGCGCAAAAAATAATGCATCTGAAAGACGTGCTATTAGTCTACATAATTTCCTTATCCGTACTTCATTAAGTGTAATAGTTCAGAGCTTTTTAAATGAAATGGACTGGTCAAGTAAAAATCTGACCAACAAAAAACATAAAGTTGCTTATATACTCATAACCAACCCAGGGTGTTTTGGTACCTGCTCATTAACGCAAACAAGCAACATGCTCATACAAATCAGGCAGCTGCAACTAACTGAAGTTAAGTTACTGTATGAATAAGCATTAGAATGACTTAGATACATAATCTAAGTGATTTTAACATGTTGCGATTGTTGATGTCAGACTTCAGGATTTTAACACCCTGGAAACAGCCACTCTCCCAGGATTTTCATACACTGAAGTCAGAAGTGTGAGAATATATA
>JAODKE010000001.1:25921372-25932509 GCA_026779605.1 Mormyrus hasselquistii | reverse complement strand
TTCCCTGCTGAGACTGCTGCCCCCGCGACCCGACCTCGGATAAGCGGGAGTCAATGGATGGATGGATGGATGGATGGTTTTGTTATTGTGTAAATAACTCTGTCTTTTAGATGTTTTCTAGTTATGTTCAGAAACCCTATTACTGTAATTTCCTAGTATTGTTACTTGGAAAATGAAAGCCCACAGGATTCAGTCCTGGGGCCAATGCCATCCTTTTTCTACCGTGCAATTAGTTGGAATTCATAGATAGTCGTAAAAAATGCTGGATACATTTTCATTCATGTACTTGATGATGAACCAATTTATTTTTCAAATACAATGTAACTCAGGCCCAAATGAAAGTTGTCTAAATAAAGCAAAATAATATGTGAAAGTTAACGAAAATTTGCACAATGGTCTATTGGTTGGCAGTAACACCACCATATTATTGTCGGAATCAGTCCCTGTTTGGCCAGGAGTTACTGGTCACCTATTTCCTATAGTGTCTGAATCCTTTGTTGTTCACACCCATAATGCTTGATTGTAACTGGCCCTGTCCCTTGTCCTACCCTCATTATCTTTGTATACATGTGCCTGCCCTTCTATACTGATATGTATACAAGATATTTTCTTGGAAACGTTATGTTTGTTTCTAAATGTTTGAAAAAAAAGTGACAGGTGAAAATTGTAGTGCATTTAGCGATGCTAGATGTGAGGAAAAACTGACCAGGACAACATAACGTACGGCATTTCGCAAACAGCGCCCCATACGCAGATAGGCGCAAGAGCATTTGCTATTTAAAAGAAGTGGATGCTGGATGGGAAAATGACAACTGCATCTTTCTCATGCTAGCAAGGACACCTGCGACGCGCCTGGCGCTGCTGTGCACCGCGTGTGCAATAGAGCTCGTAGTGTCCCCCGGATATCTTTCCATTAACAGTGAGATTTTATTATAAATTTAATTATTTTCTTTGACAGGCTGTGATTTTTAATTTAATGGAAACATCAATGAAAAGATTGAAGGGCATATCAGTGCTATCATTAGCTGTTTTTCTTTCTTGCATGATCGAGGATGATTAACCATGAAAAAAGAGCCTGAACAAATGAAACCCTCAAGGACCTGAACACTAACCACGGGTAAAACACTTTCATTTTCATGCAACTTCTTTTACGTGAATTAGAATCTCTACGATCAAACATCAAACTGTCACACACTGCCTCTATAGTTGTAGATGGAGTCAAGACACAATAGAGCAGCCTGTTTTAAGCTTGAGGAGTTCATTAAAAATAGGTGGGTAGGCAATTAAGATCTTAATGAGCTATTTTCGGCCAGTGTAAGGCACTGTGTGTTAGGAAAGGAAAATTCACTATGCCTACTGTAATCAAAGAACAAATTTTATGCTTATATGGTAGGGTAATTAAAAAAAATTACATCAGATGCCAACATGTTTTATTTTGTACACATCTATTCATTTTCTAATTGCTCATCAGGGTCACAGGAGGCCTGCAGCCTGTTTCAGATAGCATAGTGAATGGGATGCCAGTCCATCACAGGGTATCAAGAAACCTTCAAAAATATGTCCGCACTTAAAAATTGACAGCAGCACCTGCAGTTCAAGAAACAATCTATGGCCAGAGATGAAACGTTATAATTTCTCAACAGATGCCGGAATTTTATTTTCTTAATACGTGCAATTTATGAACTGTACAATTGAAAACAATGATAGGATACAAGAAAAATCCTTCATAAATTACCCATTAAAAAGAACACCACAGAGCGAATACTCAAACTTAAAAAAGAAAGAATTTAGAAAACTAGCAAAAAGTTGCTGGAGTACCAGAAAGTAGCATCTCGGAGCTCGCTCTAATGCATGCCTCAGACTTAGAATTGGACCCTGCTTCAACCTCCAGCTTTTATCTTCTTTGTGAAGTGACTGTACTGAGAAAGAGGTTCTCCCATTTCTCCCCTTCATGGTTGTAGATCAGAAAAGAGACGATGATTGCCTTCTGGTAACACCATTCCTTCCCCTCTCCTGTAACCAAGCTCTGTGCTTAGCAAACATCAAAGCGACCCATCACACCCTGATGGTTTAAATCTTTAAACAGGGAATAACAGCCTGGGTACATCCAGACCCTTCACATCCTACAGTCATGTCACTGTGTGTTCCTGCGACAATTACCAGGGGAGCAGCCAAGTGATGCTGGGAGAGCACGCTCCGACTCTCTCTCCCTGGACTTTGAGCTGTCGCTGTGATCAGGAGCTGGGCGAAATTCTGTTTGAAATGAGAATGGGCTTGTTTTCATCTGCTCCTCCTTGGGTAGTCTCAGGTGTCAAAGGCACGCCAAGGGTCATCATTAGAAACACCACCTTCAAACGTACCCGGGAATCCTAGGGCCGCGCTCTCGCTCTCTGCTTCATTTATCAACATTAATGATCAAATTTACGCCATGCCTGAGCTCATTACCCTCCACCTGAGCAGCTCTACTTTACTTTATTTCTTTCTTTATTCATTTTCTTTCTATATCACTTAATGCTGGCCAGGGCTGGAAGGAAGACAAATAAATAGCTAGTAAAAAGAACCAATGAACTATTGAGTGATAAAAGGACACTCATCAGAGAAAGAGAGAGAAAGGCTTCTGTGCGATTTGAAAGTCAGAAAGATTTGATGATCAAAGAAAACTCCCAGTAACTCCAAACTGTTCAAAGGCCCTTGTATAAAACAATTCAGCAGAGAATGACAATGGCAACTCATTAAGGGCTAAAGCATCAGGTGAGCCTGTGAGATCTGATCCCTGGTAAATTCTCATTCATCCTTTTTATATTGATTATGGAGGGAATTGGGGGAACAGGTGGATTCACATAGTTTCCTCAATGTAAAACAATGCCTCTGTTAATGTGCAAAATATCTCCAAGGGTCAAAGGCTTTTCTTTAGGCCTTACAGGTTTAAGCTTTTATTTTTTGGGTGTGATATGTAACGTACAGTGTATATTATTATGACTTTTCAATAAGGACTTTTGATAAATGCCAGATGATCAAATCGATAACTGTCTCTGTGACTGGAACTATAAGGAGACAAAGTGAAACTGACATATCTTCTCTTATTCATTTTAATATATGCATGGTGCTGTGTATTTATTATACCCAATTACATCATCAGAAATATCTTTTATTAAAAAATACTCATTATTGTCTGCAGTGCAGCAGCATTACAGACATGCATTGCATATGACTTTAATGTCCTTAAGGCAAGATTTGCATCTGTTTCACCACTTTGGGCAATGACCTTCACGGCACTCGTCTCTGCTCGAAGGGGTCATGAAAAATTCAAGCAGCATGTTTTCCCGAGACCAGGCTGGTGGCACTGGCTTTGTTAACATGGCTGTTTTGTCTGCCAGAACATTGAAGAGCTCACAGCTTATTCACGACAAACCACAAAAAAGCAGCACAGGAGACATCATGCGGAACAAGGCTTTTAAGCTCATTTGTTGGGTGAAGTTAGACAGGTGATAGAGTCGAACTTGCTTGGTATCATATTGGTCTGTATGGCTTTTGTAAGCATAAAACACTTAGATCAGTGTTTCCCATCCCAGTCCTCAGGGACCCCCAGATAGCTGACATTTTGTTTCCTCCCAGGTCCCAACACACCTGTACCAGGTATTTGGTGTTCTTGTTTTGTTTTTTCCTGATTGTGTGGTTAGGGTGTGCTCTCTGAGGGTCCCTGAGGACTGTGTTGATGAACATTTCTTTAGATATAACACCATGTTTAATCAATTGAATGGAGCATATAAAAGAAGATACTGTTCTTATGAAAACAATTATGAGATTTCATAAAATATATTTTGGTCCATGTGACTGAGGAATTTTTGCATTGCTTCAGGCTGAGTTTGGATATTACACAAAAGAGGGTTAATGTGCTCAGATAAATACCTGATACATATTTAAAATTAGGCATTAATATTTTATGAATATCAACCATTTATAAATCATTCATTTTATTTTGATCTTCTTTGTTCCGGTACATGATAACAAAGACCTTTTGAAGTCTCATTTGTCTGAGGGCACAGGAGACAACTAAGTGTAAAATTCAGAAGAAAATCTGCCAGCGGTTTCACTTACTGTGTATCTTTAGTGGGCATTAAACTGTGCATCACGTGACGCTGATCCACTTAGATTAGAATGAGCACTGCAGCAGAAAAAGGTGCCATTCTGCCTACAAACTTTTCTTCTTCCATAATGACTAATTTGTTACCAGTACGACATTAATGAGTCACACCTTTTTGCAGATTTCCATGTGTGAAATTCAGGATAATTCACTTTCATTCTCACAGGTACATAATCTGGAGAAAAGACTGTGGTGGAGAAATTAATAGGGATTTGTATTTTGGGGTCACTGAATCCCTATTATGATCTGTACATACACCATATTGTTATTATGGTCTGTACATACACTACATCCTCTGTAAGATATCTATATTACCTAAATCTGCTTAAATTACTTTGTTCATTCCAAAAAAAAAAAATTTAATGAATGTTATACTACAAATAGACAATGACATAAAAAATTTATATCAAGTTTAATTATTATTATACGATTATAATTATACCAAATATAAAATATATTAGGGGCGACATGGTGGTGCAGTGGTTAGCATGTGTGAGTGAGTGGTAACAGTGTGTGAGTGTGCCCTGCGATGGGCTGGCCCCCTGTCCAGGGTTGTTCCCTGCCTTGTGCCCATTGCTTCCAGGATAGGCTCTGGACCCCCTGTGACCCAATAGGATAAAGCAGGCTGGGAAATGAATGAATAAAATATACCAAATATAAAATTTGACATGTTATTATATATTTCATATCTAATCCTAACATGTAGCATGAGAGTAAGCAAATAATCTGCAACTACTTCCTGGGAAATATTCAATGTGATCTGAATGTAGTTAGGGTTAGGTTTAGGGAATGTGTGTTACAGAGGCTACCTGGTGGCTCCAAGGGGAGCAGATTACCTCACACATTACTGGGCATAAGAATCCTGCTGCCACTCTGTGTGTGCAGAGTTTGCAAGTCCTTTCCATGTTGAGCTGGAGTTTAATGCAAAGACGTACAGTCTTTGACCTACCAGTGACCCTGCACTGGAAAAGTGAAAGTACAATAGATTTTTCAAGTAAAAAGTAAAAGTGATTTGTGCAGGCCTACATTGACTTCCTGCAAATAAACACATATGCAAATAAACGCAAGAAATGTATATGATTAAAAAAAATAACTATTACAATGCACTGTTACGAGAATAATACATTTTAGATTACTTTTAATTACATTAATGTTTATCAGCGGCATGCTTGCAGGTACACAGTCACACACTAGGTGGCAGTATGTGACCTAAATACAATGGTGATGCTGCAGAAATGGAGCCAAGTTATGAAAGGAAAATCGAAAAGCGTCTGTCTTACTCGGGACGCTGCAGTAGATTTTGAGCCCCATGAAAGCATATCATACTACTTCCACAACCAACTCAGACGAATCTAATTATATTCCAGACTTTTTTGGGGGCCCTGTCACTCAAGGGTTTTTGGAAATTGCTTTGCATTTTCTGCAAAATACTGACCAGTAAAACCATTGTCTTCATTTCTTGTGAGAATAAACACACCGGTCCAAGGCCAAACCATTGGATTTGAAATGTTTGTGCTTAGTGAGCTTTCAGTCATTTAAGATGGCTTGATGCATAAACACAATATAAAACTCTAAATATCCTTAGTACTTTTTTTTTTTTTTTTTGCTTAGCAAACATAACAAAGCACATTATATAAAATTTTTCTAACGTTATGGGGGAACTATTTCTACTTTGTTATTTTGTTGAGTAAATTGAGCTGTTCATTAAGTACTCACATATCTCCTGGGCCCATCCATTTTCCATTAAATCAATAATGCATCCCCAATTAAACAACTGCAAATATAACAATCTCTCCCAGAACCTGTCTCACATTGTAGCCCCTGCCGAATCTGCATAAAAGTAGTAACCTCCATCTTATCTGAACAGTATGTACTGCTGGCAAATCAGGTTTACCGTTTTGTGCTTGGGTTCACAATATAATATGGTGAGTGTCATATCCTAGAGGTGAAGACTGTAATTTTGAGAACTGAATCTTTGGAATGTCTATTGTTGTAGAGTTTTCTTTACATCAGAAAGCAAAGCCTTCCTATGAGCATTGTAGAATTTTACAATAATCTACTTTTACAATCCTTCATTGAAACCTGAAATTGCTGCTGTTTGTGATGAGGATATCACAAAATAATTAAAGTGAATGCTGGGTCACATTGCTGTTTAGTTTTAAAAAGAAGTTTTCCTCTGACAATTATAATAAAATCAGATTTGAAATAGCTCAGTATGGGCATGACAGCTCACTAGTTCAATAGATATTACTTGTGATTTTTTAATGTTACAGTCCTATGCTTGAGATCAGATTTCCATTAGGGGCGACATTAAAGGGATTCGGGAGTCGTCCAAATGGCCAAGTAATTAATGTTACCAAGCACACCCAAGACATTAAAATGTTAACAGTGCTGGAGCCGTGTGATCCAGAATATCGAGTGAGGGCTTTATTATAGCCGCACAGACAGGGGGTGACATCCATCCTAATTGAGGACATCAAGGTTCTTGCTGCTGGTTCTTCTCTCTAGTTCAGATGTCCTTTTAATTTATTCACCCCCTCCACCCGTCACTGGAATCTGCTCTCATTACCAGTCCGCCGCGCGCCTCGTTTGCATTTCAAGCACAGGAGTGCACGGAAAGCCGCTCGCGCTCGCGGTTTAAGGGCTCTTCAGAAGACAGTGCTTATCACGCGCAGGAGCTTTTTCGCCGCGCGCCTGACATCTGCGCTTGTCTACTCCCAAAGGCACCGCGGCGTCATTAACGGGATTAATCAGGTCCTAATTTCATAATGATTGCTGTTTTAATGTATGTGAACAAGCACGGTCTCTTGACTCATTACCGCCAATTTGCCTGAGATGTTTAAACACATGCACTAACATTTATTTTTGCTAATACATTCTTAAATCATAGCTTAAGAAAATACAGTTTATTGCCGACTGAGCGAATACCTCAAACGTCAGGGCAGCACACAGTCACATTTCATCTGAGAAATGATGAGCTTAATCATTACTACAGCTAGCAGTTATTTTCTTTAAATTTTCATCAAAGCAAGATAGATAGATAGATTGTTAAAACATTTTTTGGCCTTTGATTGTAAGAAGCAATGCAGCATTATAAACATAACTTACTGGACTTTTACTTGGATTTTTAGGTGCCTTTTACCACGCGACTAAACTTTAGACTTTTTGGTCTAAAAGGTGTGTTCTGTATAATCAGCGTCATTCACATTAATGATGAGCCTATAATAGTTTCAATGCAAACTTCCTGCATCTTACCTGGGAAATGTTAAATTACAAATGACTACTGTTTCAGAAAAAAAAATGCTTCACTTTGTAAGCTTCAGAAAATTATGTTACACATGGATTTATTATGTCCCATTGAAACAATTTACCATTGTGAATACCCGTTTGCCTTTACTTAGTCATAAATCTGAAAATTAAAATAAAACACTGTTAAACAATGTTCAATGTCTAAAAATCACTATAATGCAGTTATTGATGGGCTATCTACAGTAAAACTATTGCAATGGTACGAGCAAGCATGTATTTACAATAATTTAGTTTATATTAAATAATTATTAAATAAAAAGAACTATATTGAATATTCTGCTGCTGAAGTTTCAGTAATTGTGTTACATATAAGTTTTATATACTTAGCAGGTATAATTGTAATTGTAACTGACGTTTACATATAATGGTTGTTTATTACACAAATGTGTTTGAGATGGCTTTGGTTTGTCTTTGTGGAGATGCTTTTTTCCCTCTATTTGTGCAATTCCCTCTGAACATGCTGCATGTCAAACTGACTCGAAAATTAGATTTTCTGCAGTCATGATATGATAACAGGGATGCAGAGACTTTGCATTAATCCTTATTAATGGGGAATCCTCACAAGAGAATGTTATGTGACCAGGTCAAATGGGAGCAAGTGGAAATAAGCGCTGTGCATGATCAGGCAAGAAGTTAATTAGAAGTGAGAAAAATACAGCTTCCATGCACTGCAAAAGAGCTGGAAATAAATTGAAGTGTTATATTTAAAAATGGGAAAAGAAGAGAATAAGAGAATTATTGCTTATTCATACACTATCAAGTAATTTTGTGTTTATTTATTCTTTGACAAAGAAACAAAATTACCAGAATCAAATTAAAATACATTTAAGATTATTCTAAACATATTTAAGGGGTTAAATTTTATTTTCATGGTGTATTCATTTTATGAAAGTTCATATTACTCTGTGGTAGATTTACACAATGTTCTGTATATTCTCTCTGTTCTGTTTCTACAAATGGGTCGCTCTCAAGGCTGCTTAGTGAACTGAAGCATGGTAGAGTTATAAGATGTCACAGTTCATTCAGGAAATTTCCTCGCTGCTAAACATTCCACAGTCAACTGCTAGTGGTATTACAACAAGGTGGAAGCAATTGGGAACAGCAGCAACCCAGCCATGATGTGGTAGCCTTACATCCAAGTCTTGCATCACCAAGTGCAATGCAAAGCACTGGATGCAGTGGTGTAAAGCACACCGACACTGGACTCTAGAACAGAGACGTGTTCTCTGGAGTTACGAATCATGGTTCTCTCTCTGGCAACCCGATGGACGTGTCTCGGTTTAGATTGGTACTTGCCTGACTGCATTGTGCCAAGTGTAAAGTCTGGTGGAGGAGGGATTATGGTGTGGGGTTGTTTTTCAGGGGTTGGGCTTGGCTCCTTAGTTGCAGTGAAAGGAACTCTTAATGTTGGAGCTTTCAAAGCCGATTTTGGACAATTTCATGCCAATTCTGTGGGAATAGTTTGGGGACGGCCCCTTCCTTTTCCAATACGACTGTGCACCAGCGCACAAAACAAGGTGCATAGCTGCACAGGGACATGGATGAGCGAGTCTGGTGTGGAGGAACTTGACTAGCCTGCACAGAGCCCTGACCTCAACCCGATAGAACGCCTTTGTGCATTCAGTTGGCATCGTTGATAGATGCCCAAACCACCTCAGCTGGCTCCTTTTGATGCAGAGCAGCATCTCTACTTTGAGGCCCTCCAGGATGTTCAAGCCCCGCACCCTATCTCTAAGGCTGAGCCCAGACACCCCGTGAAGGAAACTCATTTCTGCCGCTTGTATCCACGATTTCATTCTTTCGGTCACTACTCAAAGCACATGACCATAGGTGACGGTAGGACCATAGATCTACGGGTAAATCGAAAGCTTCCGGTTCAGCTTCCCTCTTCACCATGACGGGACAGAACAGCATCTGCATTACTCTCGCTCCCTCAAGAGATACTTAAACTCCTTTGCTTAAAGCAATAACTCACCCCCCACCTACAGTAGGTGAGTGGCCTAACTATGTATGATCCGCATGAACTCTTGTAATCTTACGATGATGGGTAATAAGGACCTTATCGGGATTGGGGGGACCTGGGGCTCACCCTGGAGGCAGGTCTGGGAGGGACCTCGCAGAAGAGCACATGGCGGCCAGACTTCTACCCGCGGGGCCTGGCCAGGCATAGTCCAAAAGGGTAACAAGGGTCCACCCTCCTGTGGGCCCACCAGCTGTAGAGGGGGCCATGGGAGTCGGGTGCAGTGTAGATCGGGTGGCAGTTGAAGGCAGGGGCCTCGGCAGACCGATGGCCGGCTACCTAATCTGGCTCTAGGAATTTTGCCCAAAACTTTGATATAGTAATATGTAAGTAAGCTTACATATTACTATATGGAACTGCATACCAAAGATCATAAATCAATGACACAAATATGGTGAATACTACATGAAGTTCTACTGCTTAATTAGCTGCTGTTGTGTGGATGTCACTGTGTAACTTCCAGTTACTGTCAAATAAGGATGAAACGTGAATTTAGGGGGTGGAGTATATCTCAAAAGGTTATGGTGCTGGGTCAGTGTCCAGAGTGAGGCTGTTTCAGCTCCTCGGGCTAAGAGATAATCATACCTCCATTGGGCTCACAGGCCGATAGAGGGCTGTGTCAGCCAGCAGCTACAGTAAGCCCAAACCTCCGGGTTATCATCGATAACCCCTTATCAATGAACGTCATAGGATTCCATCTTTCTCATTTATCCAGCCTCCTAGGATATTTAATCTTGGAACAAGAGTATAAAAAATTAAACAAATATCAGTATTTTGTAAATAAATGTGCAGGAGCTCTGATCCTACACCCTGTCACAGTAATGATTCAAATCACTCTGAAAAAATATTAAAATGAATAACTTCACCATACTTTACCAAATTTCTCTGAAACAGTCATAAAACATTCAGAACCTTTTTTTAGAAAATGTATGCACTTGGTGACAGCAAATGCAAACTGCTAGTGTGAGAAACTTAAATAACAGTGGAAACTGTTTATGGTCATGATTTATTTATCATCATCTCTAAGTAAGGGTTTCAGAGGTATTACATGACAGAAACAGAAAAAAAAATCAAAGCAAATGTCAGGCAAAATCAAGTCCATGTTGACTCAGAACCAGGTTAATAAAATGAAGGTTTATGGAACTGAGAACAGCTAATGAGTTTCATTAAAAAATTTGGAAGCTTTCTCCAGATAGGGCTACATAAATCAATAAGGATTTAGGCTTGCATTAATCATGAAAACTTTACATTTACAGCTGCCGCCCCCTCCAGGATTGCGAATTTGACATTTGTCGTTTTGGTTATTTGTGAGTTGGCCATGAAAATCAAATGTGAATATTTCTAGAGCTTGACAAAGGAGCCATGAGTCAGGATTGGGGCCATTCCAGAATGCACTCATCAATTTCAGTGCAAATCAGGAAATGGAACTGGAGTTGGGATTGGAGAAAAAAGTATGGGGAACAGAATTGGAATTACAGTGAAATTTAAATTCCAAATCCAGTTTCAAATTCTGATTGAAATTGACTAACTCATTCCGATTTGGCCCCAAACCTGCCGTAACCATCCATCCATTTTCCAACCCGCTTAATCCTATTGGGTCGCGGGGGGTCCAGAGCCTATCCCGGAAGCAATGGGCACGAGGCAGGGAACAACCCTGGACAGGG
>JAODKE010000001.1:25885961-25899406 GCA_026779605.1 Mormyrus hasselquistii | reverse complement strand
GTGTTTCGCCTTTAGAATAGCATATAGGCCTACATAAAAGGGAAAAGTGCTTTCCAATTATACAGGCTTCTCAATAACAACATTACAAATAAAACAAACCAAATCAAATGTTTCTTTTCTAATAATTGTTCCGCTATATTGTTGTTGGGTATCCATATTCGACTACAATTCACGCGTATCGGCCATTAATGTTATGACTTATTTTGTGATCTCTGAGATATGTATCAAAGTCATAATTTATTATCATAATTTATAAGTAATAAATTAAATAATAAATGTTAAAATCTTCAATTAAATGAGTTTTAAAAGAATTTAAAATGAAAGTATTACCCTTGTCGTGCCACATGTGTGTAAAAACCATCTAGTCCCTATGCAGATTAAAGCGTCCGCACACGACAGTCCCTCCGGGAACATCATTCTAAGTACAAAAGTACTTGAATGTTAATTTACTCTTGATCTTATGTTACACTTTATCGTGTTACCTCTGTAAGACAAGGGACGTGAATAAAATATTGAATACATTTACTTTATTTTTACTTTTAATAATCGAGGTTAGCTAAATGGAACGAATAGCGTACTGTTTTACCGAAAATTCTCAATTTCGTGTGTTCGAGACAAACTACACTAAATAAATCTGTAGTTTAAGCCTATTTTGCTAATATTTCGCAAAGTACCTATTTTATATCTAGGCCTAGTTTAATAAGTGTGACCGTCAAAGTTTTACTTGATAGCAATAATAATTTATTAGATTAAAAAACCAGTGAAAGTAGATAATGGATGTGAAATTTCTCGGTATATGCCTATATGTTTCTTAAAGTATTCTGGTTGTTTTACCCACTCTGAGGAACCTCCCGCCTGCTGTCTGTCATTGCTACCCCAGAACAGCTGCCACATTGGGACCACCTTCCCATTTCCATGGCCGACCTCCCAGTTCATCAAACCATTTATTCTCCCGGCCAGAAAGCTGCTAAATATGCACATAACGCAGACAGAAATGTTGGCTTATTTGAATAAATTTACAGCTTACAGATCGGAAAGCGTAAAACCAGTCGCTCAATGTTATGTTGCCAACGAAATTCAAGTGTGTAAAAATGGATGTTTTGATGTTTGTGTGTATATAATATAAAACCTTAAAAACACAGAACGACCAGGAAAGATCAATTTCCTTTTTTAGACAAGTTGTGGAATTAAAAATTTCAAATAAATGGTGGGACAACACTTGAATGTTTTATATAAGCGGACACTTCTGATAACGTACAATAAACCTTTTACTCAGTACACGTCATATTTACGCTATACATGCCTCTTATGAAGATGAACATTCAGTCCTTGACGGTAAAAAAAAATCACGTTGTAGCTGCTTTGTTTCCAATATAGGTAACATGAAGGTAGGTCTGTTCCAGATTTACTTTGTCATCTTCTTTATTCAAGTCATTCCATTTAATAAAAGTTATATGGTTATTTGGCAATATAATACGTGTATCACTATAGAAAACGTGATCAGTCCACCTTGGGGGATTAACATTTATTTTTCCAATGTTAATATTTGATATATTACATCCTTCTTTGGGTCCTGTATAAAACTGGTAATTTTTAAGTCTTTAAATTTTGATCAGTCATTGAAACGTTTAGTACTTTCCTGGTTTGTTTTATTATAGGCCTATTGTTGTTCTACCGGTGATTTAATGCCTGTTGCCCCCCCGGTCCGAGACCGTGGAGGAGGACCCTAGGCACAAGGGGCCTCTGGAGACACGGGTGGGGCGCCGACGGAGTCCGGTACATACTGCTGTATATTGCCGCAGCTGTGGCGGCCGCCGTCGAGCCGTCCACGCCTCCCAGCAAGTTCGGATGATAAAAATAAGGAGATGGGAAAATCCTTTGTAAAGCAGAATAATTTCCAGCTTCAGCCAGCAACTCCAGTCCGACAGCGGTCTGTCTTTTCCACTTCGTCCTGCAGTCAGACCAATATATATATATATTTTTTTTATTTATGCCAAATCATTTTAATTTCTCCCAAGCGTGTGTGTTTAAACCAATGCAACTGAATATTTGTCCCACTAATATCATCACATCGTAATTTTACACACTTCACTGAGGCGCATATAGCACGTTTTTGCATACATTGTTTAATTAGAGAAGCTGATTATTTTTGTGATTTGTATCAACACAAATACGTCTACAGAAACGAATGCATTAGTGCTGGAAATAAAACAACGTGTTATCTGTCTCGCTTTTAACTTTATTGTTTCAATTAATAACAAATCAGTATCTCGTTAGAATATACACCACATCAAATAGTTCAGCATGAGAGTAAAACAATTTTAGTTTAACAATATAGTGTAAAATTAGATGGAAATGGAAAATAATATATTAGCATATTTTCGCAAAACGTACTTAAGACACGTACCGGCGATTTTGATACCAGGTTTTGACTTGTGTGTCGGTGAGGCTGAGAGCCGCGGCCAGGTCCATGCGATCCTGCACGCTGAGGTATTTCTGCCGCTCGAAGCTGCGCTCCAGCTGATTCAGCTGATGGTCCGAAAAGGCCGTCCGCGCTTTCCGGGGCTTCTTCGAGCGGACTTGGGGGCTGCCTCTGCTGCTTGAGATCTCCTCGTCACATTCTTCTTTTTCTGCTGAATAACACGAATACGGTAAAACTATCCTATTCTATTAAACACGTATTATTATTTTTTAAATAATAGGCCTAGTTAGATTTCAAAGGAAAAACAAACGGAATTTTGTCCACACAAAAATTGTTTTACACAAAATCCTAATTGGCAATTAATGATCCATTGAATTATCTGCATTGACCAATGTTTATATTTTCCCTTAAAAATACAAGCGAATGAAGGTAAACCAGGCAGGCCCACTTATTCTTGGCAATATGTCATTGAGCAGTTACGCTGTGATTGAAGTACTGCTTAGAACTGAAGTGAACTTTTTAAATAGGGGGCCGGGACGGGGAGGGGGTGGTACATGTCAGTCTGCCTCCACTTGTATCGGTTTTCATTGTGTTCCATGATCTCCCTATAGGAACAACAATAATCCCCTTAATTGAACCACTAGGGAGGTGCGCCTCGACAGAGGGAGAGTGTCTACATCTGTGTTTGGTTTTGTTATGGTAATTCAGTGTTCCAAAAAAGAAATCGTCGACGTTTCTTTCCTTATAGTAAAGTGTTTTAGAAATTGAGTAATATAATAAAACATCCAATTATATAAATATATGTAATATATAATTAAGAACAAAACCTAAGCGATATATTATTCCCGGTTTATTAGGCTACATAAAATACCATTAGACACATTAGACCAATATATCTTCCTCGTCGTTAATCTATTTTCAATATGAAATTATTGAAAACATTAATGGTAATAATTGGGATTGATAAGACATGATTAATAAGTAAATATGTACGCTTACCGTTACATTTTATATCGGTAGAAATGTTATCCAATTTGTCAAATTTGCTGCGCGCCTCGTGATCTAATTTCGGCCTGAATCCGTTCGGTTCCGTGCTGATGTCCGTTTTCGAAATGTGATGTGGCGATGAGACGCTTGTACTGTACGGCGCGCAGGCTGCCAATGGTTTGCTGTCTCCCAAAATGTCTTTGATCAAAAATGAAGAGGTAGCAGATCTAGGGATAGAGGGAAGTTGTTGCAGCTGAGGCGACAGTTGCAAACTTTGCTGCTGAGTGTCACGATAGTGATGGTGCTGAAAGCCGTCGCGGAACACCTGCAGCTCGGCGTGATCCACGGTGGCCGACATCGGTGATGAGGGGGCTGATCCCACCATGTCTATATCCGAGCATGGCGAGGGGGTTACATGGATCCTGAAATCCGTACTTCTGTTGTCACCATGGCTAAAATCTCCGTTCATCAACACAGGGCTACCACAACCGGTACTGCTCGATAAAATTGTGTCTATTCCAAAGCTCGAACCACTAGAAACTTCCATATTAAAATAAAATCTAATTAAGTAACCTTCATGCCAGTTTTTAAAAATGCAAAACCCCCATCAAATATAAATAAAAAAAAATACGTCTAACGCAGACTAATGAAGTCTTGACTATTACAAAAATGCATTCAGTAAAAATAGGCTAAATAGTTTTTTTGAATGTAAAATAATACATGTTCCAGAAAAGTAGTAAATCCAGTTCATTAAAATCTGAAAATCTGTGTAGTCCGCGTCCTTTGTTTCCAGATTGTTGAACTTGAAAAGTTCAGGTGTTTTTGAGATCGGTGAGGATAATTCCAGGACACCCTGCGCTGTTTTTGCCGGCGGTGGCTCTATCGATGTGCTACATTGACTTCCTTTACCGACGTCATAGCACATGCCCAAATAACTCTGTTTTTCTCCTTTAGGTTAATATAGCTCCCTTCCCATTGGTTAAATCACGATGTCAGCCAATCAAAGAATGGTGACTTTATTAAGAATATCCCAAGCCAAGAAATTTAAATCGATACTCTACATATTAACAGAGGGAAATACAGAAGGTAACAGTGTTAATCTAATGTGGAACCTAAATTGAACTTGCTCACTTTTGTAGGAACGAAGTGCATTTTATTTGCCTATTTATTCAGCTGTTCACTAAGATGTGATAAATTATTTTCTATATCTTAATATATACACTGTAGATATTTTAATATATTGTCACTGTAATAATACTTAATTTCACCCTAATCTTAAAGCAAATGTCAGTTTCGTCGATTTAATGTTCATGTTTACTAATACTGCTCAGACAGTGTCCATGGATACTTTTAGTTAAAATGCTCGTACATAATTTCCATTAAACTGTTAATTTATGAGTTTTCTAAGAAATTTCCGGAAAATAATTTCATAAACAGGCCTACTAATAATTACCAGTACCTTCATATGATATATTTTTAATTTTTATTTAAAAATCACTTTTAATTTATTGTGTATAGTTCAGTTTTTGCTAATGCAGGATTTTTAATGTTTTAAGAATTTTTTTCAATTTTGCCAGGTTCGAGCATATAAACTGATTCAAACTATTGCTGATTATTAGGGTTTACTTGTTTTATGCACATTCTACTGAAATGTATTTAATTTTTATTTAGCACATAATATACTGTATTAGGCCTATATCTAAAGTATACGCATATGCCAATTCTTACAACAGACTTTCTTCAACAAAGGACAGATATATTTATCTACATGTAGATACAGTTCTGTTGTTTTTTTTTTCTGAAATCGCGCCAAGGTTGCCAACCCATTGGGTGACTGTTTTTGGTAGGTTAACCTGAGACTGACGATTAAGCTGCACGGAGTATTACATCTTCCATCTACCAATTAACTTGCAACGTGAATCGGGTCTGTGCATACCTTATTTCCTTTAAACACAGGATGCTGTTTTACGTATATTTTGTCACCCATATTTGTAAATAGGTGCAATTTCCTATTTTTCAGTCTCGTCATTATTAATATTATTATAATTATTATTATAAAAATTAAATAGATTCCATTTATCAGTAAAACTTATAACACAGTAGTGGCTCTGTAAGCAACACTGCAGCCAACCGCCTCGAGTGTTCTGGATCGTATCGGATCTCATGGGGTTTCTTCCTCTAGAAACTGGAGGATAACGGGTTGCCTACATTGACCCGAGTACTCCGCTTTTCTCCCGCAGTAATTGGCGTCTCTAAATAACCCATAGCGTCCAGCCGTGTCTATGTGCGTAAAGTGCTCGAAGTAACCGTGACTTAATTAAATAAGCGGTGCCTGGAATTTAATATGAGGTTTCAGTAGGCCTATGATTTAGTTAAAAAAATTGACTCACGCAGATTTTAGTTGGAGTAGTGTTAACAGTAAACAGAGCCGACAATTCTTTGACACAATAGAACTAAACTGCTTTAATAAGCGGGAAAAGGCTCTCAGACAAAGTGGCAGTTAAGCAAAATATTAGTAAATGTTTGAAATATATTGTATAGTAATGTTATATTTTGCAAAAAAAAAAAACTGAAGGCGTCTGAATACATTTGACAACTTGGTTGAAACTAGTTTTAAAAGACATGTAGTGTAACATATATATATTATTTTAATAAATTATGGGCAACAAATTAAGTAACCGTACTTGAACAGACCATTACAGCACGAGGCGGCGACAGAGTCACCATCATTATTCACTCCCAAAGGACAGTTTATTGTTTTTTCATCTCAATTTTATATAAGGACAGGTTTAACGTAATGGAACTGCGTCATTGCTGGAATTAGAAAACTTACTTTATCAAGGGATTTTTTAGCTCAGCTGATGTTTTATTAAAAATATATTCCTGAAGAGTTCAATAAAATACATTTTATATAGCGCCTTTCACAACATTGTTGCCCCAAGGCACCCAAGAGGACTGTGTGCCAATGCATTATTAGTTCATGGATACTAAATCAGTCATGATACAGGAGAAAGAAAAAATGCCAGAAGACAACAAAGGAGAGAAACTAAAAACTAGATATTAAGGGGGGGAAATCCTGTGGGACTCTATGGTAAAATGGCTGCTAAACCATCTAGGCACACAAACACAATGGAATATATCTTTTAGATAAAGATATATCTTTACAGGACACAATGACAGGATAGGTAGATAAATCTGATCTTGTTCCATATGTCCCCAATTGGCCAGCAGGTGTCGCTGGCCATCCTGTTTTCCCCCCCTATCTTGTAGGCTCTTAGTCCCCAGTGTGTTTCCCTACTTCTCTGGCTGCTATGTGGTTTAACAGGCTGAGTGGTCGGCCATCATTCTGGCTCCTTTTTAAACATTTGTTATTTTATGTTCTTTGGTTTATTATGTCTATGTATTCCAGTTACATTCCTTTGGGTTTGTTCTCTGCTCCCTGGTCATTTTATGTAAAATTTTCCTTGTTTTAGTTTCTGTCTTTAATTGACCTCACCTGCTCCTTGATGTCCCTAGGTCCTTATAGCCCACACCTGACAGTCCTTGTTAAGGGCCTGCCTTTGTTCATTTCCTCAGTCAGTCATTGTAGTGTGTTTTCCCAGTCTTGCTCTGTTCCCTAATGTGTTACATTGTGGTTCTTTTACTTAGTTCTTGTTTTTCCTGTTTTGTTCATGAACCTTCGTGGTCCCTTTATTTTGTGAATTTCCCGTCATGTGTTCTGTTTCGGTTAATAAACCCTGCTTTCATGTCAGCTGCTCCATGGATTGCCCCCCTTTTCCCTCCTTTGCCCCGCTGTAACAATAATGAAGCTTTCAGAGAAAAGACCACCATCCCTGTACCACAAAACATGGGGGAGGTTCTGTAATGTCTTGGTCTTCCTGGTACTGGGTGACTGAAATCTATACTGGGCAAAATGGCATTTTGGAGCGAAACGTACTGCCCATTGTTGGTAATGCTGTGTTCCAATCACAGGTCAAGGACAAGGCGAGATCTAGGCGTAGGCAAACTAGGCAGCTGCATATATATATAAACTGGGGTTTATATATATATATATATAAACCCCAGTTCCCTGGGTGTCAAAAAAAGCATCAGTTATTATTATATGCCAAATGTAAAAATGTTTACTGTACGTGCTAATAGAAACATGGCCAGCTCTAGCTATAGGCAGAATACACAGTTGTCAACAAGCACTAATTACCTGTGTTGTGGAAGAAATGAAATAATCACCGGTTTTCTTGGTAAGGGGGTCCTCTCAAGTGAAACTGTGCCTAAGGCGTCTGAAAAGGTAGATCCAGCCCTGGTCATGCTTGCTCTAGCAAGGTAATGCTTGAAAAGTAACCAAGAACAGTGGACAGTTCTTAAGTAGCTTGCCATGAGTCTTAATTAGAATCGTATCGTAAATCTGTGGATAGAGCTAAACCTCACAGTTTGGGAGGAGGCACATCAAACCCGAGAGCAGTTTATTCTAGAAGAGTGGGGCTAATTACCAGTCAAGAAGTGCACCAATCTTACTCAGAGCTACATCAGGCACTTGATTGCAAGTTTTGTCTCCAAAGGCTTTCTTTACGAAATATTAAGTGTTTTTGCCCATGCCAGTTTCATTTGATGTCACATCATAGATCAAAAGCACAGTTTCAGGTCTATTAGATGTTAAATAAAAATGCTGTATACTTGTTGGAGTTTTTCTGAAAAGACCAGAAAGCCACCAATAAATCCATGTACATATATTAGCACAAAGTATACAGGAAATGCATAAATAGATGATACCTAGGGGTATAATAAAATACCAACAGCTTTACAGTTGGTTTGGGAGAGTAATGCTAATTATTAAAAAGTAATTTAATGAAAGTGGATTACCAACAAAATATATGAAATTTTATTTTGAGTGAAATTTGGTGTCAGAACCAGGATCTTTTTTTTTATTCAGATGTGCAAAGTGTGTTCATTTAATGAACTTACAAAGTAAAATGAACTGGACTTCACTGTCATGCAATATTGCAAGAGGTGTCCTACATTATCACGGCTTTGAAAATTCATTTGAATACTTATTCAGTATGCATTTTAACCAGGGTTATTTCCAGGACTTAAATACCTCCGGCACTGAGCTAATGCATGGGGGAGAGAACTATGACCTAAGCTCTCTTTACTGTTCAATTCGTTGTTACAAAGCACCCTCCAAACATTGTGTCCCAGGAGTGCATACTTGCCAACTACTGACCCAGTACAGGGTCAATTACATTTAGTGACTTTTGATAAATATCCAGGAAAATCTCACTTTTTGAGGAATATACCCTTCTTTCAATAGCATACTTGATACAAATCATGCAGAGGTTTCACATAATGAAAGTAGAAATATAATTGGCATCAATTGCTACAAAATAACCTTTCGTCTAATAATTCAGGTGTCATAGTTTTATATTATGCATTCATGAAATTCGATTTAGTTACATACAGTCAGGACCATAAATATTTGGACAGAGAAAGTTTTTCAGTTTTTAAGTTCTGTGCATTACCACAATAAATTTTAAAAGAAACAAGTGCAGACTTTCAGCTTTAATTTAGTAGGTAGAACAAAAACATTGCATAAAAATGTGGGGAACTAAAGTGATTTTTCTACACAATCCTCTTCTTTCAGCAGCTCATACTGTAAGTATTTGGGTAAATTAATATAACTACAAATAAAATGTTCAGTTCTAATACGTAGTTGAAAACCCTATGCAAGCTATGACTGCCTGAAGTCTTGAACTCATGGACATGACCAGACGCTGGGTTTCCTCCTTTTTAATGCTCTGCCAGGCCTTTACTGCAGCAGCTTTCAGTTGCTGTTTGTTTGAGGGTCTTTATGTTTGTAGTTTAGTCATTAGCAAGTGAAATGGGGCTGAGATCAGGTGACTGACTTGGTCATTCGAGAATATTCCACTTCTTTGTTTTAATGAAGTTCTGGGTTGCTTTTGCCGTGTGTTTTAGGTCATTGTCCATCTGTATTACGAAACGCTGCCCAATCAATTTGGCTGGGTTTGAGCAGACATGATGTCTCGGAACACCTCAGCATTCATTCAGCTGCTTCCCTCCTGTGTCACATTAAGAAACATTAAAGACCCAGTGCCACTGGCAGCCATGCACGCCCAAGCCATCACACTGCCTCCACCATGTTTTACAGAGGATGCGGTGCTCTTTGGGTCATAAGCTGTTCCAGTCCTCCTCCATACTTTTTTCTTTCCATCATCCTGATACAGGTTTCATCTGTCCAAAGAATGCTGTCCTGGCTTTTTTTAGATATTTTGGCAAAGTCCAATCTATCCTTTCTATTCTTAAGGCTTATGAGTGGCTTGCATCTTGCAGTGAACCCTCTGTATTTGCCTTCATGCAGTCTTCTCTTTATGGTAGACTTGGATATTGATACGCCTACCTACTGCACAATGTTGTTCACTTGGTTGGCTGTTACGAAGGGGTTTCTCTTCACCATGGAAATGATTCTGCAATCATCCACCACTGTTGTCGCCCGTGGACGTCCAGACGTTCTTTCTTTCTCAGGATATACCAAATTGTGTATCTTGCCACTCCTAATGTTGTGGCAATTTCTCAAATTGTTTTTTTTCTGTTTTTGCAGCCTAAGGATGGCCTGTTTCACCTGCATACCGAGTTCCTTTGACCGCATGTTGTATGGTTACACCTCAATCTTCCAAATGCAAATGAGACACCTCAAATCAACTCCAGGCCTTTTATCTGTTTAAATAATAATGAAAGAACAAAGGAATTGCGCACACCTGTCCATGAAATAGCTTTGGTTGAACAAGTCATGGTGCATCTGAACCATACTCATCAACTGGGTCACAGGAGATGATGTAGCTGGGAAACAAGCAGGACGATTGGTAATGAGAATGTATAACTTCCAGGACAAGGGCAAGATCCTTGTTTCAGTTAAGCTTATAGTACCATAGATCTATAATGGGAATGTGATATCCACTGTACAGGACTTTTCCCAGACGGTGAGACAATGTGAATTTAGTGGAATTTCTGCACAGCTTAAGAAATGAAATATTACATGTCATTTCCCTCTGGGATATTTTATAAAGGCTTTAATTCTGTGTGAAAATCACAAGACTATCTGAGACCAGCTGTGCCAGTCTCTGAAAACTGAGATGCAGAACAAACACACACAGTCACTTGAGTAATCTTTTTTTGGATCAAACAAACCAATATCCCACTGTAGTTTTTGCTGCAGTTGGAGTCTTCAAAGGCAGTGTTACACAACATGGGTTCATGCTGTGCTGTAATGACAGAATCAATGAGCGCATGTGAATTTGATTAATCTGAAGTAAAATTTCTTGATTTTATACGGCCTCATAACCCTCATAACACATCTGCCCTTTTCTATTTCCTGTTTTCTTTTGTTGCATCACTAATATGTTATATATGAGCCCTCTTATGGGTGTGTTTGGGTTAAAGGATAGTGCATAGTTCATAATTTGTAGAGGGATTAACTTATTTGCCTACATCGGACATTCCAAAATGGACTGTGAGATCTGTAGACGAAAGCCTTTCGGTGACGCAAAAATTTAAATTGAAGCTTAGGGAAAAACAGTAGGTGGCTTTGATGCTAGGGATCTGGACCAGCAATCAGAAGGTTGCTGGTTTGAATCCTGTGGATGCTACAAGTGATCCTAGTCCACTGGGCCCTTGAGCAAGGTCCCTAACATTAATGTACACCCAGCTCTATGAAGAGGTACTCCAACTTACAAGAAAACTTCAGGGTTGGTGGCAGGATTGACACTCCAGCCACTGGGGAAAAAACTCATACTGTTCCATTTGGACTAGTCTGGTGCTGAGGTATCACCTGCATGGTTTTCATCCCTGAGGTGGTTTGTTGTGTGGTGGGTGTGGCAACATGCTATAACCAGCACATGCGTCTTATCTCCTCCTCGCTTAGGGGAAATCCTGTGTTTGCTGTTGCAGGTCCAATACTATGGTATAATTTGGCAGGCTCCAACATTGTCTACATTTAAAGTTTGGTTAAAACCCCATTTTTATTTTTTGGCTTTTAATTCAATATAGGAGTCTGGTCATGATGTTTTATGTGTTTGTCCTTTTTGCTTTTATGATTTGTCCAACCCTTTGTGTCAACCTTGGTTGTCTGAAATGTGCTACTGTATAGACATAAACTGAACTTGAAATTGAACATATACAGTACTGTGCAAAGGTCTTAAGCAGGCAAAGAAAATGATGTTTAAATTATCCTCATGTTGGTGTAAAACTATGGTATTATGTCTGTCAAAGTGTGTCAGCTTAGCCATTTCAGAACCTCTGCTAAAATCACCCCAGTATTTGCAGCAGCCATGTATTTTTTGACTAGGCCACTAGCATATAGCTCATAGCTCATACCAGTCAATCTGTCACTGATTTTTTAAACCAATTTATTTAAATTTAACAAATACATGGAATGGCTGAGGTGTCCCTGAGGAGAGGTTTGGGAACTGAAGTGTTGTTCATCTACCCATCCAACTAGATATCAGTAACTTTTTAGAAAACAGAAGAAATTATTACTAGTTTTTATTGTGTCACTCTTAATTTGCATATGTTCTAATGTTAAATTGTGTTTTTTGTTCTAAGCCAAAGTACACTCGCTACCCAGATAAACAGCTTTAAACATTTCTTTGGACTGCCTAAGACTTTTGCACAGTACTGTATATTGTGGGGGGGTTTCAGTACGTTATGATGCCACGCCAGTGATTAGAATGTTGCCAGTTCAAATCAAATGAGTGATTTTACCATTGGGTGCTGCTGCAGGCTCTTACAGTTGCTTTAAAGCATTTCTCAAATGCAAATTAACATTTGCAAAACAACAAATGTAATCCTTACATCATAATGTCACATCTGCACAGCAGAACATCATTTTTCATTGCCTCACACAAATTTCCAATTGTTTTAGTACATGTATACTAATGGTTTTGTACAATTGTCATCATTTGGAACAATTTTCTGTTGCTTTAATCTTGTTGGTCAAAATATATTCCCATTGTAGGGCTGGGTAATATGGCCAAAAGTGTTATCATGATGAAAATGTTTATATCAGTCTATATCAATAATTATCATGATATAAGTCATAAATCATTATTTTTACTAATAATTCATTTCTTTACTTTGAGGCTCGATTTAAACTTAAAATTCCCTTAGGATCCCCTTTAAACAGAACATAAAAAGGACTGCAAACTGTAACCCATTCTTAATAAATAAATAATACAATATTTTTTTGGCTGTAGGGTATAACAGTAGTAATATGCTGACAGTACAGTTTATTGCTGGTCTGTTTTACTCTGACTGCCCCGCTGCTCGTTGCAGGGGGCGGGTTTAACGTTGCTGCTAGAGTTGCCATGGGCCTGTTATTGAAAAATACAAAGCCGTGTCCTATTTTGGACCAATACGGAATGCGACTGAAAGTTACAATTTTAATTGCTGGTGTCTGTGACTACAAGCTCTTGTATCCTGCATGTGCCATACTGGATGGCAATATTTCGAGTAGTGCAATACATTCATAGTACAGTATGTCCAATTTTAGTCAGCACCAGTCTGTTGCGTTTCATAGGCTTCTTTAAATTACCAAAGTACTAACACACCACTAATGTCTTTTTACCTTGTTTATCCACATCTCCCTTTTACAGTTTTTCTCAGTTGCTTTGATGCATTTCTCACAACAGAATTGAAGTTCTCAAAACTACTCGTTCAATTCCCACAAGCTCTAGTCAGTTCTGCATCATAGCATGGTCTTACACTCTAGACAAACTTGTCATTCCGTCATTGTGTAAGTCATTGTAGTCAAAAGTGTTGAACAAGGTATTATTGGCTGTCAAGTGTATTTTATAGGTTTCTACAAAATGTTTTTGGTATGCATTTACATACTAATGATTTTTGCACTATTTTCATGGCTGACTTCAACTTGGCCAAAGGAAGGAGACGTGGGAGTTATCCGATTGGACAGAGAGCTACTGTTGACGTGCCAGGCCAGTGGGGTGGGAACATCACTATGTGTGTGGCTATT
>JAODKE010000001.1:25841368-25870276 GCA_026779605.1 Mormyrus hasselquistii | reverse complement strand
CCCCCAGGAGGTATGACAGAGTGTTGGACAAATATAATAATGCCAAACAACGACACAGAGATATATCTCCACACGCTTAAAGCAGTTGCTTACAGTGACAAGTGAAATCTAGAGAGGAGAAGTGATGTTGTAACCCTCTTCCTCAGGAGATGCATCAGAGATGCTGTTAGGAAGTGGAGCTCCCAATTGTAGAAGCAGGACAATAACCCTGGTTGTAAACTCATCTTCGAAATTGAGTAATATGTTTAAGGAAATAAGCACTGATCTCTGCAGAATAGACTCCCCTGCCGAGATCCATAGTTTTATAAAATTGGACACACATAGACATACCTCATACAATTCATATTCACACAGTTCAGCCATAACATTAAGACCACTGACAGGTGAAAGGAATAATATTGATTATCTTATTACAGTAGCATCTGTCAAGGGTGCCATTATATATTAGGCAAATGAACAGTCAGGTCTTGAAGATGATATATTGGAAGGAAGAAAATGAGCAAATTTAAGGATCTGAGCAACTTTGATGAGGGCCACATTGCGATTGCTAAAGAAGGGGGTGAGAGCATCTTAAAAACTGCAGGTCTTGTGGGGTGATCCTGGCAGGCAGTGGTTAGTACCTACCAGAAGTGATCCAAGGAAGGCCAACCAGTAATGTGGTCATGGCAATGTTGCTGCTGGGAAACCTTGGGTCCTGACATTCATGCGGATGTTACTCTGACATGTACCACCTACACAATCATTGTTGTGGACTAAGTACACCCCATCATGGCAACAGTATTCCCCCATAGCAGTGGCCTCTTTCAGCAGGATAATGTGTCTTTCCATACCACAAGAATTGTTCAGGAACAGTTTGGGGAACATGAAAAAGAGTTCAAGGTGTTGACTTGGCCTCCAAATTCATAAGATATCAATCCGATCAAGCATCTGTGGGATGTGCTGGACAAAAAAATCTGATCCATGGCAACTGGCAACTGCCGCTAACGTCTTGGTGCCAGATACCACAGAACATCTTCAGAGGTCTTGTGGAGTCCTTGCCTTGATAGCTCAGAGCTGTTTTAGTGGCACGAGGGGGGCCTATACAATAGATACTGTACTATACTATAGAGTAGATGATTTTAAAGTTATGACTGATTGGTGTAATATTCATTCATTTGTATTCACAAAGTTGTACAGACCATTGCAGGTGAGTTATTATGTGTCAGGATTGGTCCCCATTTTGTCCTGTTCAGTCAGTCATCTCCCAGTTTGGCCAACAGGTGTTACTGGCCATCCCAGCTCCCATTGTTTCCCAGATTTGTTTTGTCCATCGTATGTGTGTTCCTGCTTCCTGGGTCACTGTGTGGCTGAATGGGCTAAGCAGCCAGCTGAGAACCCAGCTCCCCTTCAGACATGGAATGTTTGGATATTTTGAGTTTTTGGTTTTTTCCTTTTGTTACTTTTTGCATTCATGTTATTTGTATATTGGTCCTTATTTTTGTCTGTTTGTGGTTATTCTCGTGTGTACCTAGTTTTACAATTATTTCACCTATATTATTTGTATTGGCCCTGTGTTACCATTGTCCCTAGAGTTTGATTGTAATTACCCTCATTGGTTCCTCGTTGCCTCTAGTCTCCTGTTTTGGGATTGATTCATTATAGCCAACACCTTTTCCTTGTTAAGGCCATCATTGACATGTGTATTTAAGTGCCTGCCTTACTCAGTTCCCCAGTCAGTCATTGTGTTTGTTCCTCTATGTGCTGTGTATCATGGTGTGGGCCAAAACAATGCCTTATGAACCATTTGCGGTATTTTTAAAGTCTGGTGGAGCCAGACAATACCGCAAATGGTTCATGAGGCGTCATTTTTGCCATCACAGATATTACATTTGATTCCTGCATGTTCCTTGTGTGTTTGTTGCCTGTGGTTCCTGTACCTTTAGTGTTAGTTTTCCCTCAGGTTAGTTAGGGCCTAGTTAGATCTTGTGTTCTACTTCCCTGTGTTAAGACCCTTCACAGTTCCTTTGTTTCCTGTTTGTTAGTCTGTTTATAATAAAATCCCCCTTTTTCATAAGCCACAACATGGATCATCCGTCACTCTACCATGCCCCACCATAACTGTATAAGATGGATGGAAGACATCTCTACTTTCAAAAAAACAAGCTGTTTAAACGTGAAATATATTCAAGGGTTGTCAGTAATAAATGAATGTTGTGCTCAACAACAGAAACTTGCTACACATCGTATACAAAAATGCTACCATAGTAGGATATGCATTTACAACTCAGGCCTGTCCAAACACATCTCCTAACACAGACCAGCAGAATAGTAACATGCACTGAGATTTAATAAAGGTTATTTATGCATATTTCTTCTATGTAAAATCAAACCATATTTGCATCAGAATGTGGATTTTCAGTTTCAGCTTCAATGTTGTCATATTGTACCCTTCCCGACTGAGTTTCCCCAAAGTACTTCACAAAGAATTAAATATCTTTCATTACTGACATACTGTAAGGAACAGCAGTTTAAGGTTAAAAAACATAAGCAACTCAACTTACGAAGGAGTGTAAACAAATCTCCATATTTTGATATTATCTGTCATACAATCTCTTGTTCTTCTATAGGCAAGTTTTCAACTGCTTTAGCATCAGTTCATTATAGTAGGCTCTTGTACAGGGCCATATACAGGAGAGGGGCCACAGAGACACTGGCCCCAACTAAAAGCTGACTGGTCCACTGGGGTTCTTTTCATACCCCCACCGTAAAAAAAACCCTAGAATCTCTCCTGCTTTATGAATCTTGGTTTTGGTAGTCCTAAATGGATACACTGGTCATTGTTTTACACAGAGGTGGACATTTCAGGTCCAGAAAGTAAAAATCCAAACCAGGATTTTGTTTCAACCAACTAGTTGCATACTCTGTGACTATGGCTCTTTATGTTCAACCGGTCGGTTGAAACAAAATCCTGGTCTGGATTTTTACTTTCTGGACCTGAAATGTCCATCTCTGGTTTTACAAGATTTCTTCATTATGCTGTACAGTCAGTAATCATGATTTTTGATTATTTTTATATACGGTGTGTCCCAGAAAATAAGACAGAGTCTTATATTAATTTTTGTTCCAAAAGACGCGTTGGTGCTTATTTTCAAGGAATGTCTTCTTTTCCCGTGTACAACAAACTACAGTACATTTACTGGTATATATGAACAAAACTCACATTTATTCAAACACAGACATCATGTAATCTCCTAACCGTATCTTTCCATGTAAACAATCTAATGGTACATTTATCCATGAACAAAAATCTACTGTGTATACATTTATTCAAATATAGTCGTCATGTCATCTTCTTCTGGAACGTCATCGTAAATCTCCAAGCTCCATATTCCATCCTGAATATCTCAGCTTTTTCTTTTTGCACTAATCTTGTCTGGGGGTCAAAATATTATTTCCTGTTTCCATATGATTGCATCTCATTCTAGTTACTGTACAATCCATGGGATAATAACTAGGACTTATTTTTGGAGTAGGGCTTATATTACAAGCATCCTGAAAAATCATACTAGGGCTTATTTTCTGGGTACACACAGTGAAAACACAGTATTATTTATTAGCATTATCACTCTTATATTACTATAACATTAAATCAAGTTTAAAAAGGGAAAGTTTAATTTGGTTCCTGCCATCGAGGTTAACATAATTTATTATTGCCTGGCCCTGTTGTAAGCTGGTTTAACTGATATCTGAGCAGGAAAACCAAGAGGATTAAGTTCACACTTCACTTTTCCGCATGCACACTCGGGTCACATAGTCGGCATATCTGTACAGTAGTGATATTCCACCAGATCAGCAGAGGGTAGATTCATTGCACGAAACATTTTAGGAACAGTTTACGACACAATTTTGTAATGTCCCAAATCCCCACAACCCCTAACCCCCCACCCTCTGCTTGATAAATTTTATATACTACAATATTACAAAATCTCAGAATAGCGTTCATTTTGAAAATACCAAATACCATATAGAATGTCTTGACATCAACAAAAAATTAGATATGCAGGTACCTCCACATCTCCTCATACAGTTCAGCTGCATACCATAATTACTACAACAACAGCAGCTATTCTTCCTGTAGTCTTTCTTGGTTGACCATTGCTCTGTGAAAGTCAGTGCCGCCACCTACTGGAAACATCTATTCAATATCCTTGCACATGCGCAGTCGACACGTACCGACCTGCATAATTTCGCCAGTCATTCAAATCTGGGCAACATGCACGCTATCCGGCACAAACACCTCAATTTACATCACTCACCCTTGCACAGACCAAATCGCATACACATATGGCCTTTAGTGTTCGCCCACCTGGTTCCACTCTCCCCCACCATCTCTGCTGATTAGCTTAAACACCATCTAGAGAGGAGGGGAATACTAGCGGCTAACAGACAGACAGCCAGCCACATTGTATTTTTTTTGTTGTTTAGGAATTCACAGCGCCTGTCCATGGTGCTTCATCTGGAAGCAGGTCACCGGGCCCCCCCCCTGGAGCCAGGCCTGGGGGTGGGGCTCGATGGTGAGCGCCTGGTGGCCAGACCTGCACCCATGGGGTCTGCTTGGGCACAGCCCGAAGAAGGCACGTGGATCCCCCCTCCAATGGACTCACCACCTGTAGGAGGGGCCAAAGGGGCCGGATGCAGTGCGGGTTGGGCAGTGGCAGAAAGTGGGGACCTTAGCGGTCCGATCCTCGGCTGCAGAAACTAGCTCTAGGGACATGGAATGTCACCTCCCTGATGGGGAAGGAGCCTGAGCTGGTGCGCGAGGCTGTGGCGTTTCCGACTAGATGTAGTCAGGCTCACCTCGATGCATGGCTTGGGTTCTGGAATATTGCTCCTTGAAGGGGGTTGGACCCTCTTCCACTCTGGAGTTGCTCATGGGGAGAGGCACTGAGCAGGGGTGGGCATACTTATTGCCCCCTGGCTGAGCACCTGTACATTGGGGTTTACTGCGGTGGACGAGAGGGTAGCTTCCCTTCGCCTTAAGGTGGGGGGATGGGTCCTGACTGTTGTTTGCGCTTATGCGTCAAATAGCAGTTCAGAATATCCAGCCTTTTTGGAGTCCTTGGAAGGGGTGTTGGAGAGTGCTCCTCTCTGGGACTCTCTTGTTCTGCTGGGGGACTTCAATGCTCACATGGGCAATGACAGTGAGACCTGGTGGGGTGATTGGAAGGAATGGCCCCCCCGATCTGAATCCGAATGGTATTTTGTTATTGGACTTCTGTGCTCGTCACGGATTGTCCATAATGAACACCATGTTCAAGAATAAGGGTGTCCATATGTGCACTTAGCAATGATCAACTTTGTGGTCAAGTCATCAGACTTGCGGCCGTATGTATTGGATACTCAGGTGAAGGAAATTCAACTCCTATCTCCGGCAGAACTTTGCCCATGTTCCGGGGGAGGTGAGGGACATTGAGTGAAAATGGGCCATATTCCGCGCCTCCAGTTCCTGTCACGGATTCCTGCTGGTGGACACCGGTGGCGAGGGATGCCGTCAAGCTGAAGAAGGAGTTCTATCGGGCCCTTTTGGGACTCTGGACCACCGCACCTAGCAGAACGCAGCTTCGGCGGTCACTGAGGCAAAAACTCGGGTATGGGACAATTTGGCGAGGCCATGGAGAACGACTTCCAGACAGCTTTGAGGAGATTCTGGTCCACCATCCGGGAAAGTGGTACAGCATCAACATTATTTATGGTGAGGATGGTGCGCTGCTCACCTCAGCTCAAGACATTGTGGGTCGGTGGAAGGAATACTTTGAAGACCTCCTCAATCCCACCAACATGCCTTCCAATGAGGAAGCAAAGTATGGGAACTTGGGGGTGGACTCACCTATCTCTGGGGCAGAGGTCGCTCAGGTAGTTAAAAAGCTCCTTAGTGGCCGGGGATGGATGAGATCCGCCCGGAGTTCCTCAAGGCTCTGGATGATGCAGGGCTGTCTTGGTTGACACGCATCTACAGCATTGCGTGGACATTGAGGGGTGGTGCCTCTGGATTGGCAGACCGGGGTGGTGGTCCCCCTCTTCAAGAAGGGGGACCGGAGGGTGTGTTCTAACTATAAGGGGATAACACTCCTCAGCCTCCCTGGTAAGGTCTATTCGGGGGTGCTGGAGAGGAGGGTCCGTCAGATAGTCGAACCTCTGATTCAGGTGGAGCAGTGCGGATTTCCCCCTGGTCATGGAACAGTGGACCAGCTCTATACTCTCGGCAAGGTCCTGGAGGGTGCAAGGGAGTTTGCCCAACCAGTCTACAGTACATGTGCTTTGTGGACTTGGAGAAGGCATTTGATCACGTCCTGTGGGGAGTGCTCTGAGAGTATGGCCGGGCTACCTTATAAGGGCTGTTCGGTCCCAGTATAACCGGTGTCAGAGATAGGGCTGCATTGTCAGCAGTAAGTCGGACTCGTTCCCGGTGAGAGTTGGACTCCGCCAGGGCTGCCCTTTGTCACTGATTCTGTTCATAACTTTTATGGATGGAATTTCTAGGCATAGCCAGGGTGTTGAGGGTGTCTGGTTTAGTGACCTCAGGATTAGGTCTCTGCTTTTTGCAGATGATGAGGTTCTTTTGGCCTCATCAGACCGAGACCTTCGGCTCTCACTGGAGCAGTTCACAGCCGGGTGTGAAGTAGCTGGGATGATAATCAGCACCGCCAAATCGAAGACTATGGATCTCAGTCGGAAAAGGGTGGAGTGCTCTCTCCAGGTCAGGGAGGAGGTCCTTCCCCAAGTGGAGGAGTTTAAGTATCTCTGGGACTTGTTTATCGATAGGTGGATTGGTGCGGCGTTGGCAGTGATGCAGGCGCTGCATTGGTCTGTCATGGTGAAGAAGGAACTGTGCCAAAAGGCAAAGTTCTCGATTTACTAGTTGATCTATAATCCTACCCTCACCTGTGGTTATGAGCTATGGGTAGTAACCGAAAGAACGAGATTGCGAGTAGAAGCGGCTGAATATGAGTTTTCTCTGCAGAGTGGCTGAGCTTAGAAGCTCAGTCATTCAAGAGGAACTCAGAGTAGAGCCGCTGCTCCTCTACATTGAGAGGAGCCAGATGAGGTGGCTCAGGCATCTGGTCAGGACGTCACACTGGTGAGGTGTTCCGTGCATGTCCCACTGGGAGGAGGCCCCGGGGAAGACCCAGAACACGCCTTGGGATTCCCCGGAGGAGCTGGATAAATTAGCGGGGAAGAGGGAAGGCTGGGTTTCCCTGCTAAGACTGCTGTCCCCGTGATCCAACCTCGGATAAGCGTAAGATAATGGATGGATGGATGTCCATGGTGTTGATTTTCCCGTGGATAAAGTGGAATGATCATCTGTTGGGTAACCCATGACAATACACCTAGAATTATATGTATATAATCTCTTGTGTTCAGCCCCTCTGGACATGAAAACCCTTCCCTGTCAGTTGCTGTTGTATGTTGCACCATGGTTCTGGAGCATTGCTATATTACTTGTTAATGTGTACCTGCATATGGAAGGTATCACAATATAGTCTGCTTGACTCAACTAGAATTCTGATCTACAGTATAATCACACTAGAAATGATGCTTCTATCACTTTTTTATGATTTAACAAAAACAAACTCTCTGTCTAAGACCTACAATATTACAGATGAGCTTCTAGCTTGACTACCAGCAGCTTCAGGGACAGTTAGACAGAAAATGAATGTATTATCTGGTTCAGGGTGCTCTCTTTGGACTGTTTATTGTGGAGTTCAATAAATGCATTTTGACCAAGCATTCTTGGTCAAATACATATAAAGTCCTATATGTTATGGTCTCTCAAAGCAGTCCTCGGAGACCCCCAGAGGACTGTTTTAAATGTTTTTGCTCACTCCAAACTCCTAGGGAATTGGGAGAGAGCAAAAACATAGACCATCTGGGGGTCTTCAAGCACTGGTTTGAGAAACATTGCTTTATGTGACATCTCTTTTAATGGGAGAGTCTCAATCTTAACAATAGGGAAGTATGAACTCTCCAGGGGATGCTTAATAGATAAAAATAAGTAGATGCCACAATCATGAACCTTTTACTGTTGTACAGAAGTCCTGCACATTAGCCAAGAGCAATTGTGCTATAAGAAAGTTGTCCTATAAATGACTCAGTGACGCTTACAGTACATTTGAAACACAAAGGATTCTTAAGCGATGGGGCTTTCACAAAGCCCATCCCCCGGCTTCACACCTTCAACACTCTTTATCACATCCTACCCCAACACTCATCAGCCAACCCTGACAACCCTGCTAATTTACACTGATGGTTTCTCATCCAAAAAAACAGGAGCTTCAGAACGTCTCCAAAACACAAATCTCTTGGAAAGTATCAAGTCCCAGTTATGATTCCATCTAAAAAACAGCAATAGCACCACTGTTAACTATAGGACTATTGCAGCACTTCCATCTATAAAAATTTTTCATTGTTTCGTTGCACTTAAATTTGTGAATGGTCTATTTAACGTTTATTAGAATATGTATGCAATGTATGTTTCCTACGATTAACAGTTCTTAACATAGAATAACAGTAAGTGAGAGTACCATATAATTGAATCTATCCCAGCCTGGCTGGCCCAAAAAAAAAAAAATCAAACAGTGGTGGCATTTACTGACATCTCACAGTTTTGTGTGTAAATCAATAGTAAATAAGACCCAGAAGACAATGTAGGAAACAAGACTCCATAATTTGAGAAATGAACACTGAACTCCTCTGACCATACTGACAATATACGGGCCAGAAAGTAGTGTATGTTTTGTACAGTGCCATGGTGTGTCAGGCCATCTATGGGTCATCATAGCTTCTGTAGGTCAGTTCTTGCTTTCGCTGTCTGCAATCCAGGCCACAGTCTCCTACTGACCAGTAGTTCGGTCTGTGGTCTTGCTAGATTTATGGTTTATGGTAGTGAAAGCAGAGTCTTCAGTCAGAAGTTCAATGCTGACATTGAAGGGGTTTCCTTCACATATGTTGTCATTCTGTTAAAAAGAATAGGAACATGAATACATCAGCAGCAGTCTGAATTGTTAAAGGCTTGCTCCATGGATCCATGCAGATTGTGCCAAATTCTTACCTTACCATTTTCATGTTGTAGGACAAATTGAAAATTGTTAGACCAGGTGACGTATTTCCAACTTAAACTGTCAACTGTCTTCAACTGTACAGTTGGAAAAAGCCTCAGGTTCCCTGTTCTTAGCTGACAAGAACAGAACCTGATGTGGTCTTCTGCTGGCCATCCACCTCAAGGTTGGGAATGTTCTACCTTCAGAGATGCCTTTCTGTTCATCAGTATACATAAGATCCACTGTAAATATAGTTGTACTGTAGTTAATTAAATTACTGTAGCTTTCTCATCAGCTCACAGCAGTCTGGTCATGATTACCTCTCCATCAACAAAGCATTTCCACCCACAGAAATGCCATGGTATGTCTTTTGTTTTTTGTTTTTTTAGAGACTTGTGTGTGAAAATCCTATGCTCAGCAGATTGGGAGATACTTAGTTTAGAATTAAGTGATCATTGGTCATTCTTGATACACAGTCCACAACAAAACGTGTCCCCTGCATTTAACCCATATGTAACATCATGACATAGCAGAGGGCAGCTAATTCAGTGCCCAGGGAGCAGTACTTGGGGGCGGTATGTTGCTCAGGATACCTCAGTGCTGTCTTGCTGGAAGGGGATTCAAACTAGCAATCTTTCAATTACAAGCGCAATTTCCTTACCATTAAGCCACCTCTGCCCACAAACCCTACTAGGCACCATCAACCATGTCTCAAGTCACAAAGGTCACAAACATTCATTTTACATTAATTTTCCCCCCAAGACAAAAAAGAAAGAATAGGCTAATATGTTGCAAATATATGAAATGTTTCTAATTCTTTGTAAAGAAAAATTAAATTTGATGATGAAGAATAGATGAAACTTGTCTAAAATGCGATCAGAGTGAATCAAAAATTGTATATAGGGAAGATTAGTGACAAGCTATGCATTTTTTTACAGTCTCTACACAGGTCACCCATGACCTGTGGGTGGGTTTGACATATAAAATATTTTATTAGGAAATTTTCAAGAAGCACAGTAAACCTGAAACAGATAAGTCTGTTGTGAATTTGTTAATTTAATAAGAAAACTATCATAAATTAAAAGCGGGGCATTGTTCCCTTCGACCCACAAAGTGCCCAAGCCCAGTGTAGGTTCAGCGCAGCCAGAGATCTTCGTAAATTAGTTCAGCATCATTATCTCCTTGGGATGTAGCTGCACATGGTTAATTGGGACACTCATGCACAGAGCAGGTTGGGAGAGCAGGAATCACCACCCCCTACTGTTCCTCAGTCCCTCCAAGCCTCACACTATGTAAATATACTCTAATTGTCCCAGACTGAGCATGGGGTTTCTGTGACAGCCAGACGTCTTTCTGCATTCACACACCAGCATGGGTTTTAATCATTTTCTACCCAATGCCAGTCACATTGATTGCTGTTATATTGATGTACTCAGATTAGATCACCGATAAAACAAACCATAAGCTTTATGTGTTGTGCAAGAATTTAAAAATATAATTGAAGGCTCATGGGCTCAAATAACGCATTTAAAATTTAAATACATCCCAGTGCCATAAATATACTTCCTAATTTTACATTTACTTAAATTTTAATTTATCTTTGTAAATTATACAATGGCATTCACTGAGTACATCTTAAATCATAATGGTCATAATAAAACACCAATACGATGCCAACTACTACTGCTGCTACTATGACTAATAATAATAATTTCATATTTTATTAAACTGAATTTTAAATAAAATTTGACTTGGTATGATTTTAATCAATTGACACAATTGACAGTTAGGAATTAGAACTCTTCGTGATTTACCAGTGGTCTCTATTTCAACACAGGTTAAATGACACAGGCAACAGCATATTAATACAAAGCTAGTGAGAAGTTCACACACTTACACATGCAGTACATTAAATATCCATTTGAATATGCAACCAAAAATAATTTAAAAAAATGCACAAAACATAAGCTTTTTTAAAGAATGCTGATATATATACATATGAGAGAAGACAGGTAGCATTTATTTAGTACACTAAGTTTAAACGAAAACATCTTGGAGGAAAGAGGGATATCTGCTGAATACTACACCGCAGGGATCTTGGGGATGTCCTCAGGCTGCAGTGCAGAAAGAAAGAGACTGCTAAGGTCCTGTTTTCATGCAAAAATACATAAATGTTGATGGGATGCTTTGATCACAAAAGAACACAGGACAAAAGCAGGGTGATCATCTCATAAGTGATTAGTACAAAGAGTGATGATAAAATAGAACAATCTGCCTACAGGTATAGGGCTAATTAACAAAGGTGCCTAGTGATTGCAATGCAGGGACAATGCTTAGAATTTACATTCTCAAATGTCGTTAAAGGTAAAACACTGGATTACACAAAATGAATAATAATAACAATAATACTTGCAAATTCATCTGGTAAACCTATTTTTGAGCCTCCTAAGACCAGTGCCACTGCTTCCACACATAAGTTCTGTGTTTTCAATTAACAATAGAACAAATAAATACATTTGTATAATTGCTATTCATGTGATACAAGGGACAATAAACTGTATAACTTTTCAGTTCCAATTATACATGCATGATACTGATTATGTGGTATCGCTGCATTATGTACATGGAGGCACAAATTAAAATCTCTGACAGATTGCTAATGAGCTGTTGTTGGAAGCGGCAGTGTTCTGTTATCGTTTGTCCATTCACAGTTTTTCCGTCAGCACATCTGCGCGCCACATTGTGGAATGTGGAGCAAGCAAGATGGGACATCTTCCCCATTTACACCCAGTGCCTCACCAGGCCTTGGGGACCATCCATTACTAATTAAACTTTTTAACAACCACTTTGTCAAGAGTGTGCAGCGTGCCACTGAGGCAGTTTACACTGATGGCCGTCTTTCAAGAAAAGAAAATAGACAAACAGACTCCCCCTGCCAGCAATTAGACCTCTTCTTGTTTAATTCATTATGCAAATGTTAATCATCATAGATAGGAAACTCAAGTCATTCTAAAAAGGACCTGTATGAAAATCTCATTCAGGCTGAAGGCTTCATACAAGTGAAAATGTTACTGAACAAGCTGCACATGAAAGTGCGTCTTTCAAACATAAACATTCAACACAGCCCCTAGTAGAATCTTGCATAACTTTTTTCCTTGCATAGTTCATGCTTTTCTGAAACAATATTACTTCATATTCCCACGCTTTGCAATAAGAAAAGATTATTATACCTATTTAAACTAATATCAGTCAATATGTTTTTATACATTTATGATCCAAAGAAAATCACAAAAATAATTCAAGAAACAATACAAGTATTACAATAATATGGCAATAAAGTTTCAGGTCTGAAAAACAGGCAATTAAAAAAACAGTGGTTCCTTTTCCATCTTAATTTATGATGAGCATAAAAGCTTTATATTCATGTATGGTTGTTTCATATTTTCATTCATTGTTTCTACCCCCAATTAAGTAGAACATCCTATGTTAAGTCAGCACCTCAATGTGTGTATAATAAAGAAGATTGCCATCAATGATAATAAGGGCAGTTCCCCCTGGGACTGAAGGGGGAGGTGTCCAACACCCAAAATCATTACGCATGACAAAAAGTACATTGTTTGTGCATGATTGAAGTCCACACTTTCTGGCTAAGTGGGTAAGCCTAATTACTCAGGGACAATACACTTGGTCTAAACCCAGGACAGATTTGAATCGGACGCTCCTAAATATTAATTCTTATAGAATAGATTTTTCTTTTTTTGCATTTACACATGAGTAAGCTAGTTGTCTTTTTTGTAATAAAATGATGTATTTCAAATATGCAATGATTTTCAGCATAGTTCCCAAATTACCCATAGGTGTGCATGTGTGAGTGAATGGTGTGTGTGTGCCCTGTGATGGGTTGGTGCCCCCTCCTGGGTTGTTCTCTGCCTTGTGCCCTGTAATGGGTTGGTGCCCCATCCTGGGCAGCTCCCTGCCTTGCACCCGTACCCTTCGGGGTAGGTTCTGGACCCCTGTCATCCTGTATAGGACAGGAGGGTTCAGAAAAGGGATGAATGTAAGGATGATATTCAGCACAGGGTTAAAACAAACCAGACATGCTCTATTTAAATTAATAAGTGCTTTGTTTAAGTGTCTGTGCCTTTTGTAACATTGTCTGCTCACAGAAAGTACCAAACAAAGCTTTGCATATAATATACATTATTTTTCCAAGCCAGTAATATTTTATTATAAATTCCAGCAAAATTATGGGTCTTCCTGCTTTCAAGGCTATCCAACCATCAGACTATCCAAATATCATAATTTTTAGTCATTCTTATATATTTTTTTTATTTCAGATATAATGGATATATGGGATGTTGTACATTTATTTACTGCATTTTCATTTACACTAGCAGTCAAAAGTTTTTGCACATCCCAGGTTTTTACCGCTTTTCCCGTTTATTTTATAAACTGCAGGATTTTTCACCTCTAGCACTGGAAAGCTGAATTAGCAACAATAAATGAAAAGTAAAAAAAAAAATCCTTTATAATATGGAAAGAGTACGTAACACTGCATGTCCAACATCCTATTAACTGGTTGTGTGGTGACGACATAGTTAAATTCTAGGCCGTAAATAAAAAACTTGAATCTAATGAAGATGCCATAGGCCTACATAGTGATATTGATGATTTGCTAACTGAAAATGTGCAGCATCAGTAATAAATGATTACAATAAGGGCAAAACAGTACTACATTCAAATCTTCCTGTATTTAACACTTAGTCATCTCTAGTTCCGTAATTTGCGCATTTGATTTGCATTTAGTCCAATAAAATAAATTAAATCAAAGGTCTGTTTATAGGGGGGGTGTAACTGAAGCCAAATGAACTATTGGAGGTTACTCATCCACAGGTAGCATAGGGCACAAAGTTGGGCCATACCATGGAACAGGAACATCATATGGATCTTGCATCCCCTCCCACATTCTACAGCATTAATATTAGTGAAGTAAGAACCTCAAACAGCAATATGTGGAAAACATCAAACTAATCTGTCTGATAGATTCAGTCCCCCAACCCTGTTACCCACTGAGCTACCATGCCACACAGCAGTATGTGTCAGCGGCCAAAGCGGTCTGACAATCATCACTTTGAGCACGACTTTTCCAGAGAAATACGACGTACTGAAACAGCTCCAAAATGCCTTGTCTGTGGAAGGAATGCGGGATCACTGGTCAGAAAAACTGCTTAGTGTGTGAAAGGAACAATCTGGAGCATGATGACAGCCTATGCCAGATATCAATAAACTGCACCAACAAAGAGGAACAGTGCTCACAACTCACTACTCAATGTTTTCTTTCAAATCATATTTTTAAATTCTTATATTAACATCAATTTATTTTATTGAATATTGTTTTTTTTTTTAGGTGTAATGTGAAAAAAAGCTTTACAAAATGTCAAGGCTGCTTTGACTGCAAACAATAATTTGTCAGAAAATTATGCTGTCATAGACTTAATACAAAACATGGCTACATCAGTGGAACTCATAAAATATCTCTACGTTATATTTCTGCTCCCTGCATGGATTACCTTACACTTTTCTTCATTAAATTTTATATGCTGGGTACCAGCCCAGCTGCTAATTAAATCATGATCCTGTTGTAACCTCTTTGCTGCTACTTCAGTATCTGCTATACCACCCACCTTAGTGTCGTCTGCAAACTTAAGTTCACTGCATGTTTTGGTGTTAATATCATTAGGAACAATAGTGATCCTAAAATTGAACCCTGCGGTATCCCACTATGAACACAGGCCCACTGTGATATTTTGCTTCTATTAACTACCTACTGCTTCCGGTCTGTTAACCAATTTTAGATCGAAGCTGCTACAGTCCCTGCTTCTTTGAGCTTATGCAAGAGCCGCTTGTGGGGGACATCATCAAAGGGCTTCTGGAAATCTAAGTAGATCACATTGTAGGCCTTACACTGTGATCAGTTTCTCATGTGGCTTCCACAAAAACCTTGAGTAGATTAAACATGATCTACCTCTTTTAGCATCTGGGTTTATACAGCTTCTGTACCTTTTTTTCCTACACTCTAAGCCACTGTACACTCTAAGCCTCTAATAACTGAATCCCCTACTACCACAACCTCCCTCTTCCTGGGGGAAGGGGGCTCCTCTGTGGCCAAGGGCCCTGCCTCCCTAGTCTCTTCCGGCTCTAAAGTTGGAAGGACATGAAAGTGGTTTGATACAGTAACTTCAGGTGATGCCACCTCTGTAAACTCTTCACGCCCTTTTTTACGTCTATGACCTACAGTCACCCAGCTCTCTCTGCCCTTCGTTCTCTCCCCTCCCCACTTGTGACTTACACACCATCTCCCTAGAAGGCATATTAACTCTCTCCTCTAACTCCGTGTCAGATGAAAGCCTGTTGCTCCTCGAGGTCATGAACCTTGACCATGAGTGAGTCCACTAACATACATCCTTCGCAGATGAAATCCGACAACGCAAACATCCAGAAGAGCAAACATCTTGCAAACACAACACTGAGCTGGCCTCATAATTGACCAACAAACTATGACCCCATCCCTTGCTCCCAGCCCAGTATACTTATAACGTATTTCACTTTTAGTTGATTTAATTAACGTATAGTCAATACAATAAAGTGCCGAGTATAATAAAACACGTACTAAGCTAACACCTACGTTAAAACGGAACTTTTTAAAGTATCCGACAGGGTCAGAGATGATGATTAAAAAGCACCTTTAAAATGAAACTTTTAAAATAACTAAACTATTACCACAGAATAATTTCCTACTAAACCACGTAGGCTATAACTAAAATAAATCGTAGTTTTTCTTCGGCTCACAGCAGGCTACTACCGGAGGGGGAAAAAGTGGAAAATGTCCTCCCAGCCCCGACTGGCGACGGAACAAAGCTCAAGAGCAACTGTGCTCTTCTGACGCTAGTTAACGTTACCGGTGTTAGATAATATTACCCGGGGGTGTTTGTTGCGAAGTTACGCGGACAGAAAGGTCGCTCACGCGACACCCGCAGCTGCAACTCAATCACTATCGATAACACTCGCGCTGTTTCTTTAATAAGGACAGCCGACCGAAAAAAGTAATAAAATATAAAAACAGGCACCTACATAAACTGCACTACCACACAATCAAATGCACTTCCAATCAACCTCTACAACACGTGCACAACGCAAGTGTCCACGACATCTACACCGCTCTCTCTCAGTGCAGCAATCCCAGCAGCCTCTACAGCCTAGCAATCCCAGTTTGCAGCTAGTAAGTAGTAACTATCAGCTCTAATGGAATTTTCTTATCCAAATTACCTAATTAGCATGAGCAATACTTGGAAGTTATGATGCAGGGATTGCTCAATTTAAAATTAAACAAGACAATCTAGTTTATTAATGTTAATATTGACAAATGCATAGCACCAATGTCAAGAGCTCATTTTCTATCAGTTCTTTGATATTGACCTCATATTCTCCCTGGGATGTCCACAGTTAAGTGTATTTGACTCAAATAATAGAAATGGTTGCTAAATTGCCTTCTTATTACTTTAAAAAATCTACAAAAATTGTGAACCAAAGCATAATTCTTTCATTCTGGGTGGCAACTCCCGTGTGTGCAAATGACTTGATGTTCATATAACAACACCAACATCTACATTATGCATTTATGAAGTGGATGGTTTTATGTAAAGCAACACACAACTGACAAGGCAGAGTCAACCAGTCCCCAAATGTAACTGGGGTTAAGGGCCATGCTCAAGGGTCCAGTAATAAAATCAACTACAGGAATCACAGACATAGCATCCTAACCCAAAGAGTCACACACCAGTCTAAGTAGCATTTTTTTTCTTGTTGCCTTTTCTTTATTCTTAAATTGACATTCATTACACCAACCATTAAAATTATTTTCTAAAGTTTTCTTCCTGGCATACATACCTGAGTAGCAACATGTAGACAATATACTTTTCACAATAAAATCAGGCCTTTTTCTGGTTTTATGAGGCATGTACTGTATATTTTTAAATCCAAAAGCAGTTCCAGTTGTTGGTTTGATAAAAAAAATATGAGCCAATAACGGTCTTATCATATGGTAGGATTTTAATGTATTCTTACAGCGGTTGTGTTGATTAAAAATTTGGTATGAAGATGAAATCCATATACATATTCTGCTAATGTGATGCCGTGTTAAACATCACACTGCTTCTTCCACTATCAGCACAATCAGGCCCTAATTTATCAGCTAACCGTTGATGGAAATGCAGAAATTTCAAACTTGTATGTAACTCTTTTTGTTATTCCAGTATTAACCTGTGTCACATTCTGTAACTTTTTTTGTTTTGTGGAGGGATAAGCATAGAGCAACAGTCTTTCTATATGTTGTCAAATACAGTGGAAGGCAGAGCTAGCAAATTGGCAAAGGCAGGACCCTGGTGGCTGCGGCAGACTTCTGCTTCCTTGCATGTTGGGGCTACCCGGACCTCCCAGGCACCACATAGGAAGAGTTGGCTCGACATGCCTTTATCAAGAAATTAACAACAGAGCAGCTGCACCAGCATATCCAATTGCAAGCACCAACTACGCTCGCTGAAGCCCTGGTGGAGGTAGGGTGGGCCACAGAAATCCTTTCCCTGCTTGCAACATCAAGCCGGTCACCAGCCACATTGTGCAGAAGCTGCACTTGTGTGCCCAAGGGCCCCAAAAGTATGGAGGGTCAGCGCTTGTACATGACTAACAAGGAGCCATGGCGAAGATGCTGCCCCCTGGTACCGCTGCATAGAGAATGGGCGCTAGCCAGCTGGGAGACAATTGATATGCAGTTGATGTCGGTGACTGGCATGCGTACGGCCATGAAGGTAAAGAGACAGCTGCATGCAGAAGCTGGGCACATGCACCCCACCTGCTATCTTGTCAGTTCCTCATTCCACAATTCCCCCTTTTGATCTCCACTTGGAAATCACCGGACACACGGTGGTGCAGTAAGTTTGGCTTGCTGACATTGTCCACCACTGCATCATCAGTCTAGACCTGCTGACTCAACTAGGGGCCACCATCCATGTGGCGGGAGCATCCCTCAACCTCGGCACAGATGTAGTGGCCCTCCAGCATGATGGCGGTGGCCAGCAGCGGAGAATCAAGAAGTCCACTTGTTGTAGTAAGGGAGCAGCCCGCAACACCAGGGGAAAGAACACAGCCCCAAGCCCCAAGCCCTGCCCAGATCGCAGAACATACAGTAGTAACATCCCAGCGTGGGTGTCTCCCGAGACGGTGCAAGCTGTAAGGGAGGTGTGGCAGCGTAGCAGCCGGGACCTGATGGTGGAGCAGTGGGGCAGGTTTAAAGTTCTGTTGGACTCTAACCCTGTTGCTAACCCTGGACTGGATACTGGCAGGTCGAACTGGCCCCAGAAGCTCACCCTGAAAATACTTTCTCTATCGGCTATGGATTATGGCACTTATGGCCGTTTAGCCTGTGCAACACCCCGGTCATGTTCAAGAGGCTCATGGAGCATGTTCTGTCCCATGTCCCCGAGACTGAGTGCGTCGTCTACCTCAATCATCTTCTGGTCCATGCCACTGACTTCGCCAGGGCAATCTAAAGACGGTGTTCTCCATGATCCAGCAGGCAGGGTTACAGCTGAACCCCCAGAGGCGCTCTCTTTTCCAGCTACCTGGGCCACATCATCAGTGGGGAAGGCATGGCCACCAACCAGGAAAAGAGGGCAGTGGTCCGGGACTGCCCGATCCTGTGTAATGTGCAAGAGTTATGTAGCTTCCTGGGGCTGGCGTCTTACTACTGATGCTTTATGAATGACTTTAGCAGCATTGTGAAACCACTGCACCATCTTACAAAGAAGACAAGTGGGTTCATGTTCATCCTGGACATGGACACTAGTAACATGGGGCTAGGCACTGTGTTGTTGCAGGCGGGACCTGAAGGGGAGCATGTGGTTGTGTACTTGAGTCACACACTTAGCCAGCAGGAGCGCAACTATTGCATGACCCAATGGGAATTGCTGGCTATGGTGCAGGCATGCAAACACTTTCATCTCTACCTCTGTGACTAATGGTTCTGGTTGCAGAAGGAACAAACCCCCCTGGCGTGGCTTTTAAACTTCCACAGCCCGGAGGAACAGCTAGCTTACTGGTTGAAGGTGCTGGCGGAGTTTGACTTTGAGATCCAGCATTGCCCCAGGAGGCTGCATGGGAACGCAGATGCTCTTCCTTGCCATCCCTGCACCTTCAAGTGCTGCTGTCACTGTTGCTAGGTGGAGGAGCAAGATCAGCTTGCTGGGGCAGTAGCTGCTGCTCGCACAATAGCTGGATGTGGTCCTAGCTGGCAATCCTGTAGTTGTACCTAGTGGGTGCCCCCTTGGAGTGCATGAGGGTGGATGTCCTGAGCCCCTTCCCCCACACCAAGGCCATGGATTACTTCACAAAGTGGCCCAAGGTGTATGAGATTCCCGACCAGAGCACAACCATCACAGTGGCTAAGCTCTACAAAGAGCTGCACAGCGACCAGCAGAGGAACTTCAAGGCACAGGCGTTTGGCAAGGTTTGCTGGTAGTTGAATATTGTGAAGATTCACACCACCCCACTTCACCCTCACAGCGATGGGCTGGTGGAGAGGTTTCACCATACCCTAGCCACACAATTGGCAATCATAGTGGATGAGCACGAGCGCAACTGGGACATCCACCTTTCTCTGGTCCTTTGAGAGCACCTTGGGGAACCTGGTCATAAGCTTTCTCCAAGTCTACAAAACACATGTACTGTACATTGAATTGGCAAACTCTCAGACTCCCTCTAGTATCCTCGCAAGGGTATAAAGCTGGTCCAGTGTTCCACGGTCAGAATGAAAACTGCAAATTCGACTGTCCATCTCACCCTACTCCCCAGTACCTCGGAATAAACTTTCCCACCATGGAGCTCTTTAATCATCCTGGCCACCACAGCCCTAGTGATGGGCAAATCTGCCCCAGTCCCCTCTGGCTCCATGCCCTCTGATGTCTCAAAGGTGGTGAACATAGATGTATCTGAGGCAGGGTTGAGGAGGACTGTAACAGTAGGAACCAAAAACCTTTTTGAGCCCGACCGAAAGTCACTTTCCATGATCTCACCAAACTCCTCCCAAGTCCAGGTTTTTTCTTCCGCAACCACCCAAGCCATGTTCCCCTTGGCTTGCCGATACCTGTCAGCTGCCTACAGAGACCCCCAGGCTAATGATTCCCGGTAGGCCTTCTTCTTCAACCTGACAGCCCCCCTCACCATTTGTGTCCACCATCGAGTACGGGGGTTTCTGCCATGAGTGGCACCAAGCACCCTGCAGCCACAGCTCTGTACGGCCGCTTCTGCAATGGAGGTCTGGAACAGTGTCCATTCAGACTCGATGTCCCCAACCTATGCAGTTGGAGTTCTGCTGGTGTGTGAGTTGAAGATCCGGCGAACAGGAGACGTTCCCAGCAGACCCAAACTATACGCTTAGACCAACCTCCTCCCCTGCCACCTGAGCCAACTCACTACCAGGTAGTGATCAGTTGACAGCTCTGTCCCTCTCTTCACCCGAGTGTCCAAGACAGAAGATCACAGATTCGATGATAAGATTATAAAATCGATCTGTAGCCCTGGGCATGTTCATACCATGCCCAAACATGGTATTTGTTATGGACAAATCATGCATTGCACAGAAGTCCAACAACAGAACACCACCCGGGTTCCGATCAGGGAGTCTGTTCCTCCGAATTACCCCCCCTCCAGGTCACACTGTCGTTGCCCACGTGAGCCTTGAAACCCCCCAGCAACACAATGGAATTATCTTGTGGTGCGCTAACCAGCACACCACTCAGAGAGTCCAAGAAGGTTGGGTACTCTGAACTGTCATAAGCGCAGATGACAGTCAGAGACCTCTCCCTGACCCGAGAGTGCAGGAAGATAGCCCTCTTGTTCACCAGGGTAAACTCCGATGTTACTACACCGAGCTGTGGGGCTACCAGTAGCCCCACCCCAGCCTAGTATCGCTCGCGCACTGCAACTCCAGAAGAAAAGTCCATCCAGCCTCTCAGACTCTCAAGGAGATTAGTTTCAGAACCCATGCTATGTGTTTTGGTGAGCCCGACTATATCTAGCCAGTATCTCTCAACCTCACTCACAAGCTGAGGCTCCTTCCCCACCAGAGAGGTGACATTCCATTTCCTGAAAACCAGTTTGGTAGGCCAGGGATTGGTTTGCCAGGCCTGCCCTTGGCTGCCATTTGATCCACATAACACCAAACCCCTGATATTCCCCTTGTGGGTGGTGGGTCCCACATAACTCGCTCGGGCTGGGCCCAGCCAGGCCACACAAGCCAATGCCCATACACCAGGCGTTTGCCAATGGGCCCCTCCCCCAGGCCTGGCTCGAGAGTGGGGCCTCAGTAACCCTAGTCTGGGCTAGGAAAACAAGACCTTGCAAAGTTTTGTTTTCATCAGGGTTTTTTTCGGATTGTTCAGTGAACAAACATAAAACAATTATTACAAAAGCTGTGATTGTATTAAGTTAAATAAAGTAATGATAAGGAAACAATTCCAATAAGAAAAAAACAACAGGGATACTGCAGCTACTGCTGCTTGGATCCATAATAATAAGACCTTTCTGTAAACAATCTCTGACCATGAAACAGGTAGGTAATTAACTTACACAGCAGCAGAGTCAACATTTTTTCACACAGCGACTGTAACGTTTTCCTTGGGTTTCACATGTTTGCTGTTTGTGGGCATATACACAGTCACCTTAAGGCACTTCTGATTGGTGAGCTTGACTGCCACAAGATGAGCTTGGTGCTTCTGATTGTTAAGGATGATTGTCTCAGGAAGAGAACGGCATTGTAAAACTATTCTCGCGACAGATCAGACGTTCTGTGTAAAGTATATCCTACATTGCAGGGTTTGCGATTTGCAAGTCACATTAAACAGTGATTTTGATAAGTCGTTCAGTCCTAGTGTGGCGTTTGCATGTTCTGCTTGTGTCATTGTGGGGTTTTCTTGGGGTACTTCTATTCCCCCCCCTCCCCAAAAAAAAAAACAACATGATGAGGTTGATTGGAGTTACCAAATTGCACGTGTAAAGGAATAGTGTGTGAGTGTGCCCTGTAATAGGTTAGTCCCTCATCAGTCGTGTGGTGCACTGCCCTACAAAGGCAAAACACTGCATATTTTATCAAAAGTCATAATTGAAATTGAACCTCTTAGTCCAATTATGCTCAGTTTTAAAGAAAATAGAGTGTGCAAATTACAATAACTAAAAATTCACACTGCAACCGCATGTAGAGTATATATAGAGTTTTGTCTTTGTTGCGGAATATGGTGCTACATCCCCAGCCTTCCTCAAATGCAAATCTCACACCACATAATCTCTTATTTTTCTATTTTCTCTTCTGTCCCTGTACACCTTTCCCTGACACACTTTCCCATAACAGTGCCATCCTCAGCATCTTTGGCGAATAATTGCCCCGTAAATCACTGAGAAGCTAGGGGCCACTTCATTTATTTTTCTGACAGTAATTTAGTTCTTGCTCTTTTACACACTTGTCATTGTATAGTTTTTCTTATAATAAAAGAGTGTTGAAAAGGACAGTAATTAACAGTGCAACCCATTCTCAAGCTAGCTCTTTAATCAAACTTTGATAATTGTGCTTCTTGTCTGTCAAGCTAACCTGTGTTTCCTCGCATCCTGTGCTATTATTTGTCAGTTTGGTGCCTCGAACAGCAGCTCTCGCTGCGAAATGGCTTGGTATTACAAGGTTTCCCATTTGCTCGAGGATTAGGTGATCTATAAAGTCTGTCAAAGAATGTCAAAGTTATTAGCCACACAACTGGACAAAAAAAAAGCTTGATAAACCCACCTGTCACCGGGACTGAAGAGGTATCTTGCCAGTGCAGCTCAAAGAAATGCAGTATGAACCCACTTTTTCTACTGTGCTGAAATACATAGAAATTGTTTTGCAGAAAAACAATGATGAAAAACAAAACGCACTGTCAAAACAAGCTGCAGGTGTGTGTGTGTAGATCATTTAAGATTGACTTTTTAATTTGTTTACAGCTTATAATGTATTTATTAATTTACATGTTTATTTTTAGGTTCTTATCTCCTTTTTTACATTTGGTTGATCTCTACATTAGTTGCATATTTTATACAGCTTCCTCTTTGTTCCTGATTTTAAGCCCATATGTAAAGCAATTTTAGCTGCATTTCATGCATAAAAAACTGTTGCATAAATAAATATTATTATTATTATTATTATTAATATTAATATTATCACGATTGTAGACCATTGGATGTTCTCTCACACCTTCGCCATTCTCACTTCCATATCACCACAGATTTTTATCGTCTTTACTCTCCTGTCATGGACAGAGGCTAATGCTACATGTGGTTGACATTCCAGGATCCATCACTGCCTTGGCAGGGCATTAGCATAGGCCCATGCATCACATGCCAAAGCTGTCAGACCTACCACTCTGCAGACTTATTTCATTATGTACCAAGCTATACCAAGATTCCCAACTCCTCCCCCCTGCTCCCAACTCTAGTCAGGAGTCATGCTTCAAAAACGCAAGCCCAAGCAAGTAAAAAGTAAGTCAAAAGTCGGATCTTGCCTAAAACTACTTGACAACATAAATAATTCAGCTTTCAGCGCTTATACAAAAGATCACCATGCACTAGAAGACAAGCTTCATTTTACCGCTTCTTTCTTTATTCCTCCTCTTTGGTGAAGATTGTAGCAGTAAGTTCTAAGAAGGTCAAAGCAGAATGAAGGGAGTAAAGCAAGGCTACAGCTGGGTGTTGCCCGTCTATCATTCTTTACTCTTATTATCGAACCAGAGCTGCCGGGATGAGTCCCACTCTTCACCAGATGTTGTCATTTCCTGCTAATCATGTAGCATTTTTGCCTAGACTGACAGGATCCTTTATAATTGGCTGTGATCTGGCAGGGTACTAATAACTCAAATTCCCTCTGAGGGTTCTGGAACTCTAGTGACCTTAACCCCGCCCCAGACACCCCCCACACGCACACACACGCGCACACATGTGCAAAACTAGCATTTACTACTGTCCTTGTCTCTTTCCATCTTGCCGTTTATACCATCTGTGGAGCTGCAATCATGTCATGGTATATGTGTGCTGCCTTTGCAAGATAAATGTTCTACAACTGTGTTGTAGACTGTCCATGGTATTAGATGGTGCTTTATTTTCCATTAGCACAAGCACATTGAAATGCTTCTGATCACATTTGCCATCTTGCTCTCCTTTGAGACACACACAGGAATAACGCTTTGGGTGTGAGTGTTGGGTCAGGCCGTTTATCTTGCACCCCAGGGGCATTTTGGGGGAGAGGGGAGGGGGAGGTGGGGTCTTGCTGAAGCTTTAGAACTGACAACCTTCTGACCACAGTTACGGAAGCCAAAACACCCCCATATTACTGCAATTTTTATGCCCCCAGGTTTCAGGGATATTGAGCTGTAAAACAGGCTGAACGCATCCCCTAGCAAAAATACTGTATTCTGCAATCATGCTAACAATGATGAACAGAGACGAAAAGGAAGAGAGAAAGAGAGTTCTATGTTATTGTGTTTCTTTTACTGCGTTGCCTTTGTGTTTGCAATGTATTTTGGGTAAATATTAGTCAACAGGAGGGGGTGCTGCTGTCCTTTTTCCTTCACAAAAATGCCTTTTTCTCACCTAATAATGACAGACGCCTCCACGATTGTTATCCGCCACCCACTTGACAGCTTCTGTCACCAATTAGCAGCTAAATCAACATCCTCAGCACAGAAACGAAGCAATGTAAATGTCTGCTATTTGCTGTGCGAATTGTGTTTTTTTTTACGTTACATCAGAATACATGGGACTGCCATCAATCAGGCCCCGATGTCAGCGTAAGATCAGCAGGCCTGACTGACATAGGGGAGCCTGAGGGTGAGATTAAATTGTCTGTTTTTCTCATGAAGAAGTTTGTCAGGTGAATTCGTTTCTCATTCCCGAATTCTATGAGTCACAAAGCAGGACCCTAACGAGGCAGCTAAGCTATTACCCAGCCCAGGTTCCCTGTGATAGATTGCAAAATGAAACACGGCACACCCCATTTATTGTTCAATCTAATCAAAATAAATTATTTAATTAAATTATTTTTAGTTTATTTAAGCTCACAGATCAAGTAGAAAACTGCCATACTTTACATTCCTGGTAATTAGGACTGTAACCAGCATGTGATTTACAGTACATGATCTGACTAAGCAGGTTATTAGATAGATTTTTCCCTTAATCATTGCTTGATTGCATTTTAATGAAACATATAGCTAATGTCCTGATTTGTCTGACACTTTTATCTGCAGCAACTTATAGCAGAGTGAAGGGTTGTAATTCATGTTCACTTGCCAGGACTCAAACACACAACCATTGTATTACTAGCATAGCACTCAACTTGCTTAAACGTTAAACAGTAAAACCTTATTTTTTTATAAGGTTTTTTTATAATGAAGCTAATTGCACTAATGATGAGAGCTTAATAAAATTATTAAAAACATCCATCTTTCCTCTGTACCAGTCCTTCACACCTGCTTGTCCTATTCAGGATTATGGGGGGTTTGGAGCCTATGTACATCAGGCAGGGAATCCTTAACAGGGAATCCTCACTCACCATTCACACTTACAGTACGGGTAATTTAGTAACAATTCATGTTTTTGGCCTGTGTTGGGGGAGGGGGGCACTGCAGTAAACCCCATGCCAACACGGAGAGAACATGCAAATTACACATCTGAAGATTATTGTCTTTATTTAACAGTTTTTCCAGGAATGCATGATTTATATGCATACAGCTGTAATTAAGTTTAATAGACCTGTAGTAAAATTTCATGGAAGACCTTCACATTTATTGAATTCTTTTGTACATTGGGATGAATCAGGGGACTGTCAGCATTAGGACTAGATGATTTAACGATAATTATCGCGATGTAATTTTCCTCAATATCAATATGACAAATGCTCCAAAAAGTTCGATATGACCTATGACCAAACACGTCTACGGTGACCAACTTTGCATCAGAAAATGATGTCACTGCGGCTCCTTGTCAGGACTGGCAGTGGAGCACAAGCGCAAACACTGCTGTGAAAACACAAATGGGGATTTACTGGACAAGTAAGGGAATGCAATGAGAGGCAGCTGACAGACAAAACAATAGGGCAACTAACCAGGAAAGCAGGTAAGCCAAAAGCATTCTGTTGAATAAGGGTAAACCAGCGCAAAATGCAGTCCATGAGAAATCCACACAGTAATAATCCACAGAGAACTTAGAAATGATAGGAAGAACGCCTGCAGCCGATTTTTTTCCGGCGCTAACTAAAATATCCTGTTCAACTTCTATCTCCGATTTGTGAAATGCGAAATGTGTTTGATAGCGATGGGCAAAACAACACTTGGTGAACCATTTGAAATCATTTTTGAGCCCACATGGTGCTTATGGTTTCTTTTTGGTACGCTTTGAGCCATTTTTGGAATAGGGAGCTCCATCTAGTAGGGTAATGAAAATAGAGCCTATGGCTCCAGGAGCGTCGTTTTGGACGTCACTACTATTTGGCAAATGTTTGTCACATATTTGTTGCGTTCTAATGGTAAAGAACGTGGTTTCTTCGACTTTAACTCAAGTGTAACAATCAATCAAATAATGATCTGAGGATTATTGCGATAGTTCTCGATATTGGTCTGTATAAAAAAACTATTGTGGCAATATTTTGCCCATATCGTCCAGCTCCAGTCAGTATCTATGAAAAATAAATAAAACAGTGAAAGGTCTTCCTTATATGGAATATTTAATATCTTAATAAAAAACAAATACATCTATCTATCTTTTCGTAGTAATATAAATTAATAAATAATTTGACTTTCACAGTGGAGCTATCCATTGCCTCAGCCATGATTGTTATGTAATGACACTTCCCCAACTCAGGAAGTACTGTAGGGGCTTAAAGAAAATCCAGAGTTTCTGACTGATAAATACAACTTCATAGTGGTTCATGTATTCTGATCTTGTATTTATGATTTTTCCAACATGATTTGAAGGCAGGATTAGTTACTGCTGACTACGTCATCGATGGTGGAAAGTAGTCGAAGGAGGGTAGTCAACATGTGTCAGCTGAAAATATCCAATAATCTTGCTGTACATATATATATAATGTCAAGTGCTGTGAAAATGTAACAGTATTTTTATGTATTTTTCTCTTCATGATACATCATTTCTGCTCCTTATTCTCAAGGGTCATCTCAGTAATTCAGGAACTGAGCGAGATTTGTTTTGCACTGTATTCTTGGGTCATGACCAACAGCTGGGTACAGCACCAACATCTATAACAGACTCATAGTGCGTTAAACAGTGAGCAGCAATGTGAGATATGTGGCAACAAGTGGACCACTTTGGTTTTAACGCCATTGAAATAACTCCATAAAAATTCTCTTTCTGTAATACATTGCACATCAAATAGTGTTAAATTACAATGGTATAGAGTGTTCCACAGAAGATTGCATACAATGATTATTTTTAATGTACTTTCACAATGTACTTTGACTTCTAGACAAATGATGGCAGCATTATTCTGTAAATGACATGAAGTGACTACATCAGCAAGTCCAAAGTTATCATTAACAACTTAGTAATAAGCATGACAAAATGAATAATTCATTAAGAACACATGTTTTATAATATTCACCGGTCTTTAATATTTTAGAAAACCTCAGATTATTGTGAATTTTTGACAATATACGATTGTAATGTAATTTCTTTATTTACAAAGCTATTTATCCATCTTTCAAAGTACCCAGTCTTTTCCCAGTATGCATGGAGGCACAAGATCGTGATACACCACGATATGAAGTCCCTTTATGAGCAAGCACACACGCACACAATGCAAGCATTTAAAATAAAATCAGTGTATCAAATACACGAGTTGTTCAGAAAATATGTCACAGTGCCCCCTGGTGGAAAGATGTCATTTTTGATTGTCAAGATGTAAGACCACAGGAAGCCAACTGTGAAAATGTATTTATTCGTAAAATAGTTCTTGGTAAGACTCAATTTGCTGGTAACTCTTAGTAATGATGAGAGGTCAGACAAGGTCTGGGTGAAAATGCTTTGTTGGTTCTAATGGCAGCCTTGCTGCTAAATGAAGTGAAAATGGTAACCATACAGGTAGAAGCAAAATACAACTATATGAAAAAGTATACAATTATTGTAGTTAGATCAATAGCCTTCTACTTGGATGGACTTTTATATATTAAAAAAATCAATAAACATCAGAGGGTGAAAATGTTACTTATTATGTCTGAATTTCAGGGTGTAAATCAGTGTTTCCCTTTCTTTCCTTCGTGGCATTGTGTGTTTAGGTCCTGTCAGCTACTAATTGGAGCAAAATTAGCAAAGTCTGGAACAGCACCTGGTATTTTACAGTCTTGCCAGGATGTTACCCTGAAATCCGTCTGTTAAAAGACATTAAACATATCCTTAATTTTCCAAGCACTTATTCAATACGCACATGGTATTTAAAAAGATGTAGAACCGGAAGAAGGTCTGGTGAATCTTTAGCAAACTAGAATGTCAATTAATTTATTCTAATTTTACTCTAGTTCAAGTATAATTCTTTGTTTGTATGTAAAGGTGATAATACCTACTAATTTATTGTTAGGTATACTTCACCTATAACTGCATTATTTTAAACATGAGCAGTCACATTAAATGGTCAAAAAAACAAATTAAACATTTTTAATGAAACTGATTCATTTTCCACTTCCTGTTTAGA
>JAODKE010000001.1:25818353-25841268 GCA_026779605.1 Mormyrus hasselquistii | reverse complement strand
GCAGTCACATTAAATGGTCAAAAAAACAAATTAAACATTTTTAATGAAACTGATTCATTTTCCACTTCCTGTTTAGAGTTCTCATGGCCCAGATATTCTGGCTCAACACTGGCAGGAAGGATTTCCTACAGTAGTTTGTATTTCTGGTTTGAGGCCTAGTCATGCCATGCATAAGAAAGTCGGAGCCCAGGGAGGTATGAGCATCAATTTGTCATTTGTAGTCCATGACAGCTGTGCAATTCAAAGAGAATTAGATTAATAATTAAACAATTTAATAATAACAATTGATACTTGTGAGAATTTTTAAGCAAGTAAATTAAAAATTAAAATGAATTGCCATGTTTTTCCGAGGGAAAAAAAAAACAAACTGTGGTGCAGGATTCGGGAGTCAGATTAAATGAGTCTGACTTGTGACTTTAAACAGGAGTCACATTAAATGAGTCTGACTTGTGACTTTAAACATGATAGTAAATGTCAAACACTAAATAAGATACTGCAAAGTCTTTTTGGTTCTCTTGGTCATTCACAAATATCAATGCACCCGTCTTTTATGCATGCATGACTGATTAGTGATCATAACTGGTCATATAAATGGACATAGCTGTTAAACCTCATGAGTCCTCAGGCGATGGCACACTTATTAATTACATCCTTAATTTTTTTCTACTGATTTTACACTGTATGTTTCACATGATGGACAAAATATGCATGTGTGTCTCTGCATTAGACACAGCACAAAGCGTCATGGTTGGTGGGGTGAAGATCTGACACTTTTCTTGCTTTTACTGGCATCTATATTCATTGTCGTTGCCTATGAGTTACCCAGACAGCCATACGCTGGCAGCTACATGTTCCTGTCACCTAATTAAAGTTGTCATCCCCCCTTTCTGTAGTCTGGGATGACTAAAAACTTCTTATTTTGTCCTGTGCACATAATGCATCTTTGCAAATTTCGTTTGTAACAAGGACGTCCGTGTTCATTTTGGACAATATGACACAACAATAGTATTTTCAGAGAACGAGAAATTTTAGGAATTTGCCAAGTATCTTCATTATCTTCATTAGGGAGCTCTGACTGTCTAACTGTCAAATCATCTTTTTAATTCTTTTATTTACATTTTTTTTTATTAAGCAGAGGATTTTTTTTCAAAAGCTACGTACAGATGAGGCATATAGCAAGTTACGAACATACATGATGTTTGCCAGTCAGCTAGCCTGAGTTTCCTGTGAATGCCTAGGTACAAGTGCAAGTAGTTTTGGAGCAAAAGCTACACAACATCTTCCAAACTAAGCAAGAACCTGTTAAGACAACTATTCAGTGACTAGAAGAATATTCATCTGGGACCACAGAGGGGGAATCAGGCTAGAAGAGGGATTCCTGGAACAGGTGGGTCTTATACTTCTGAGCAAAGAAGATATTGTTTTATGAGTTACATATTCAGGAATCACCCTCATTGACTGATACTTCACTGGTGCTCCTCAAGATAGCGATCAAGTGTAGATTTCAGTATGGTGTGTATGCAGTGCCAGTCACCCCATTTGGCGGTATAGGTGGCTACCTTGTGGGCTGACATTTGTACCAGGGCATTCTCTGGAAACTCGGCCTACCCACATATACAGTCCTCCTCTTGACGCCACTTCTGTTTCTCATGTTCTGTTCACCTGACAGTACGTCACTTTATACAAATTTTCTAAATAAATGTAAATGTAATGTAATACATGACCAGATGTATGAATTTTAACATGTAACATGCATTAATCCTATAGACAAACTGTGGTGTATCTGAACATGCATTATAAACTGTATTCCACAAACAATGATCAGTCTCTTTGGGCTAAAAACACTGCATGTTGGTATCTTTTGTTGCAGCCATAGGTAAATAATTGATGCAAGGATAAAAGCATTAGTGTATGAGGGCGTGACAGGCTGGATGAAATCCTCCTCGCGCTGCGTTTGCCCTCTGCTGTGTCAGTGGCCTTTGTCTATTTGGACAGTCGCTTGAAGTGCAAATCTGTGTGCTGACTCGTTCCTGGCGACTGTCAGCATGTTTTCCTTTTGTCAGCAGCAAATCAGAGGTTGGTCTTAACCCTTGTAGAGTAACTTTTAACGGACACTGTGACAGGCTGATGACACTGTCTGCTTGAACAATGGACTCTTAAAACAATTTTCTTGATCCCTAGATAAATGCACCATCATTCAGTCAATGATAATTAATAGAATAAAGGTACATATAATGTGCATAATAAAAATAATACATCAAAAAAAATTTTACAGGCAAAAACATTTTTTGTGGACTTCCTCTCTGTAGAATCGAACCATCACAGAGAAACCAATGGCAGTGAAATCTGACAACCTGTCAAACCTTTTTTCCGAACTTCTGTGGAATCTTAAGCACAGTATATCTTTTTTGTCAGTTTAAGGGACTGTTAATAGAAGGTATCTTTATTTGTGTGTTACAATTTTATATACACAAATAACTTATCGGGGTGGTTTATTCTTATATTAAATTTAATGAAAATTTGCCTTGCAATTAGAGTCTACATTAGAGTAAAAGCCAAATATGCTAACATCAGACATAAGAAGTCAATCACACCACAGGTCACGATTTTAATTCACACAGGTTTATTTCACATATATGAAGGAGAAGGCAAAGGAGATCGATCACATCGTCATGGGCAGATGCTGGAGGTTCTTGCAGAACTGCAGGGTATACAGAAGTGCCCAGCTTGTGAATTCTGACCACAGACTTATAGTTGCTACTCTGAAGATTCAGCTTAGGTCCAGTAGGTTACCACCTACTAGGAGAATGAGGCAGGACTGCAAGATCAAGCTGTTTCTGATGAGTTTGCATGCAGTTTGTGTGAGGAACATGCAGACTTGGATATGACTGCTGACTTTAATGTGATGTGGGAGACCTTCTGTGATAAAACCCTGGTGATTCAAATGACTGTGGTACTAACAGATTCCAACGGATTTGGAAGACAGTCATACTTCAGATGCTAGTTAATTTGAACTAACATAGTACAATGATTTTAATGCAAACTTTCATTTTTTTTAGGATATGCACCCCCGTGCAGCTGCACCAGGCCAAGGGGATGCCCACATAACACTGGACTGCAGCAGATGAATGGCCATTTCCTGAGGGTGGGACTAGACCACGTGTCTGCCTGGGGGGTTCGCCACCTGGGATCCTGAGGCGTCTCATCGTGTGGTGTGTGTGTCAATGCACAGCACCAGTGCATGCTCCCCTACCTGACCTGACCTGACCTGACCTGAAGGTATTATACTTCTTTTTGTAATAAAGACCATATCATCTGCACTGTCAATTGATATGATTGGCTGGTGTTATCAGGAATAACAAGCACAGGGGTCCATTCTCCCACCCCTATGCAGGTCTCAGAAGCACAAAAACTATTTTACAGGTATCACAGTGGCTATAAGATATTAACTCTTTTGAGATCACCCTGACAGAATCCCCAGCATATAGAAACCAAACATGACAAATATCCACCGCAACTCACAGTACAGTACAAGCAATTTTTTGAATCTGTTGAATTCAAGGTGACATGACAGGCCATTAAAATCCTAGAGGAACAACATAGCTTTACAGTGACAATACCTAATTTACAGTAGAAGTCAGGCAACTTCACAGACCAAAAATACAAAATCTATGGGAATGGGGATAATATCCCTTTCGAGGCTGCCAAGTACAGACTGTAGATGGGAACCAGAGCAGGCAAGTGCAGGTACTCTAAAGATTTGAGAATGCAGGTTTCAGCCAGCTACCTGTCTTTGGAGTGGAGAAACATGTAGGAAGCCACAAAGTGCAGAACTCCCACTTCATAGATGGTCATCGTTTGGTTAATGACTAAAGGCTGAATGTGAAAGGCTTAAAGCTGACCTGGGATTCCTCTACCATTCACACATCACCCTGCCTGCATCCTCATGCCAGCACTAAACAAGGCACAAAAACAGGTCAGTACCAAGTCCAGATTCTGCTTTCAAAACACCACCTTCCCAAAAAGCAAAGGGTCATAGGTCAAAAGAAATGAAACACATTGTTCCCGGGATAGGCTCTGGTCCCCCACCCCCCCACGACCCCAGTTGCAGATAAGCGGTTTCAGAAAATTGATGGATGGATAGATGGATTTCATTTCAATCAATAATGTAAACCAAAGGCTACTATTACTCAAATTTTATAATTACATTTTTAAACATATTGTTTTATTTATAGTAAGTTATGCATGTTTAACCATACAGGAGTTACTAGACACAATATTAATAAAATCATATTGCTATGTATAGAATGTCTGTAATTGGTTAAACATAAAGAAATTTCTACATACACAGAGTGAGTGAAAAAAATCGATTGAGACTTCTTGAATCTTGATGCTTTGATTTACTGGGGCCTTACTGTTGTACACCCAAAATATATGGGGAAAAATTGAAAGATCTGTTATATTTTACTTTTTTATGTTGGGGAAAAAAACCCTTCAACTTCAGAATTAAATGAAGATGCTGTTTTTCACTGTGCCATAGCAAACGAACCCAGTTCCACAGATCCACAAACGCAAGCCCAGTGCATATGTCATTCGGTACTAGCTGCTCTCACCAGGACGCCACGTTGCTAACAAAGTGGTAAATTCAGCGTTAATGAGTGGCTTCACTGTTACCACCTCAGAGGTAAAACCTTCCATGATTTTCTCCATCTGTTGTGGTGTTAGGGGTTCAAATGCAGAACAGACATTTCTCGTTTTATAGTGAATTTCACTGCTGGTTTGTGTTCAGCAAGTCATCAATTACTTCGACTCAGTCTACTAGTTAAAAAAATTAGTTTACTTAAATTCAGATAGTATATTAATACTGTATTACTGTAATATGTCTTTGATCGAAAGGTGCCTATTTGGATAAGTTGAAATTGAAAAACAAGCAATACATGTATAATAGAATGTATCTATGTTTACATAGAAAATATTGTGCAAGTGATATGTACCGTGGTGTTGAGGTGTCACGCTGGTTGTGGGGTCAGTTCCTGTGCCTTGTCTTCAGTGCCGCTGTCATGTCCTCCTTGGCTTTGCTTTGCTTTCCTCCAGTAGTCCCACGACATGTGCTTTAGATAAATTCCCCACGTTCTCATTTTGTATCTGGCACTACTGCCAATAACTGATTGACTAAACTACACAAAATATATATCAAAACACAGATATTTGCGGCTTAAGGGGATTTTCCTGGCTTTGCTTTTATTTTTTTCTTCAGTCTTTGCAATAACACCCTTATTTCACTTTGAGGTTGCTGCTGAAAAAAGTGAGGTGATAATTGCATATTATCATAATTATTCTGTAGTCACAGAGGACAAGGTGTCCCGGGATATCTAATTGTCAAAGGCATGTATGAACTTCCAGTTATTACTTTATTTATTTTTAAGTCTTCTGAGAGCTACGCTCTTCAAAAATAAAAGTAATACAATTTTGAGACATTAAAATACATTTCACTTTACAATTTATGTGTCACACCTGCACCAGTATTTTGATTTTGAGAATGAGTAAGGTTTGTGTTACTTGTCTGGGAAATTTAAGGTACACAAAGCCAAATCTATCTTTGAATGTTTTTCTAATGGAATTCAACAGATTTAATACTTATTCTGGTCAGGGTCGCGGGAAGGTCTGGAGCCTATCCCATGCTACACGAGATGTAAGGCTCGGGTACAATGGGTCTCTTTGAGAGTTGGGGTTTTATTAGCCAGCATTATTGGGTTTGCATTTTGAAGTATCCAGGGTCTTGTCTCCTGCATCATGCTGTTGATGAGCTGCCATCTTGTTTCCAGGTTCCTTCTCTTGCTCAGTTGTGATGAGCTGCCAGACCTGTTCCAGAATCTCAGCCTCATTTTCTGGTCCCCATGTCATGGTTTGGGTTCCTGGATTCTTCACTTCTCCACATTTCAGTCTCTGCTTAGTCCACCTCCTGGAGCCACCCCTCTCGTAGGTAGTTCTAAGTCCCAAAGGTTACCATTTTCGTGTGGGGTACCGCCTGGTCTCAAAAACCCTGGTATTGTGGGTAGACAATGGCATTGTGAGTAGACAGCCCCATTGTGGGTGACCTAGCTTGGGCTCGGTTGGGTGTGGAAGTCAATAAAATGTATTCTAACCAAGTGCTTTGAGTCTCCATAGTGAAAAGATGAGACAACATTAAGTAGGATTTTATTTACTAGTGTCTTGTGTCACACCCTGCATCCCTTCCCCAGCTCTAACAAGCCGTACCTGTTACTTGTTTAATCTCGCCTCTCGCTACAGCCGTTGTGTGGATCACCCCAGGTGCCTCTCGTCTGCTCCCTCATTAGTGATGTATACTGTATAGTGCCTCCCTGTCTTGAGCTCCCCAGTCCATGATGTTGCTGCCAGTGTGTGCTCCTCAGTTTGCCCTGTGTTCTGGTCTGATCCTTCCCACCCTGTTTTGACCCCTAGTGGTCCCTTTCCTTTTGATCTGTTTGTAGTTTTGTTTAGTAAAGCCTCTTTTGATTTTTCCAAGCCTGCCTTCGCCTCCTAATTTACCCGTGATGTGATACCTAGGTTAACAATAGGTATATTTTTCTGATTTTCCATTTCTTTAAAACAAAAGCTATTTAAGTTAAAAATCAGAAATGTTTTGAATGTTGAAAGATTCGAAGGAAATTGTAATATAAGAAAAATAAGTATTACTCATTTTTTAAAAAAAATCTTATAAAGTATTGGTTCATAACATTAACATGACAGTAGAAGCCAGAGGTGCTGCTAGAGATTTTAGGCCCCATGAAATCATATCATACTGGGCCCCCAACCCAGACTAAGCCAATTATGTTCCTGCTTCTTAGGACCCCTGCCACTCAGAGGCCTTTGTAATGGTCCCAACTCTCCCCCCTTATCGGCGCCCCTGGTAGGTGCTATACTACACTATTTATTTTTTATATGTGAATAGCAACTAAAAGTGTTACATCACAGTGTCTGAAGGGCTTTCATGGGGAATTAGCAGTGCTCTGCCTGTTATACATGTGTATGAACTCCTGCCAGGAAGATCTCCAACAGCTTGAGACCATTTCCTGTTATCTCCCAGGGCCAGTTCGCAGTGCATCACCTTGGCATGAGTCGCTCTGGGATCCCAAGACATAAGTGTGGCTAAAGAACCCGACGATATGATGAAAATTTCACACAGTTTTATTAAAATATGCAGCCAAAAAGACACACCACTAGGCATTAAGTATTCTTTAAAGAGATTAGTTCTATTTTTATATATTCTTCATATACATAGGTAATGCTGAGATGAGTATTAATTAAGGTCCGGGCAACAAGAAGTCATCCGGGGTAGAAACTACTGACCACACTCAAATTATCCACCACCTGCAAGACAGAGAGGACCTGATAGGTCTATGGACCACACCTGCAGAATGTAGTAAGCTGTAAGTTATGTTGAAATTTAGGCCTGTGAATCTGCACAAAAATGCAATAAGTTGTATTCTTTAGAAAGGTGCCTTTTATCTTTATAACATGATATTGGGTCCTGAAAAGTTTGTTAAATATGTTTATTAATCAGCATTTCATTAAATGAGTAGCATGAATGAATGAATCTCTGCATCATTTCCTATAACATTTTATAATATAAATTAATCAAAGCCTTTGAAAAATAAAGTGAAGGAGTGATGAATGTAAATACCATTAGTTACAAATCAAAAAAGTGCTTGACCAGGGGGTGGAGTCAGCTCAGCTACAGACCCCAGAGGTAAGATGCAAATAGGGAACTGATTCAGAGGAAAATTTTGCATGATCATCGCAGGTCTGTAAAACCTGGTTGATCAGAAAGGGGCACTCAGAACCTCTGAAGGGGGCAATTTGCAGTTCTGGGAGTTGAATAAATTAATAGGTCAAATGAGAACATGTGGTAGTTTTTAGCCCATGCAGCACTGTAATACGGCGCCTTACAGCACTATCGTGAGCGGCCTTCCGCTCGTTATTTGATACAGAAAGAGGTCAGCGGTATAGTGAGAAAGACGAGCTGAATAGCAAGCTTACCTGTGCGAGAGTGAATGAACCACAAAGCCGCTGTTAAAATAGCCCCAATGATAAATGCCGCGAAAGCGATTCCAACCATCGCTGGAGTATCCAGGACATACAATATATCTGCAAAAAAGAAAGCTGAAGTGAACAGGCTTACATGGTGTGTACCGCTGAACACCTGCGCAATTCATATTAAGGTACATTATTTTTACGGGTCAAAATTAAATGTTAACAGTTCATTGTGGTGCCAGTAAAATAGGTCAACTTTTTTGCAATGGAGAAATTTGTCTCCCAAGCCAGCTCCCTCAAATCATCATACATTTATAGCATCTTAGCCACACTTTGGCCACAATTACAGTTTAAAACTGTAGTGAGAGACCGACGTCATTCAGACCCTATGACAACATCCAATAATTTCCGCTTGATTTGTAAGATGCACCTTAAATGCTATTGTTACAGTGCAAATAATTCAAACATTTTGGCGTGATCAACTGAAGTGCATATGTGAAGTCCAGAAAGTAAAAATACAGACCAAGATTTTGTTTCAACCAACTAGTTGAGTATAAAGAGTCACAGTCACAACTCTTTACACTGTGCTCTGACCCCAAAACCAGCTCACACCTTTTAATAAGTGTTTCTGCGTCTCTCGTGAAGAGCAAGATGGGGTATACAACTGCAACACACTCTCCAAATGTGGATGAATACAGTACGGTAATCCCTCGCCTATTTTTTTATACCATTTATAACATTTTTTATAGTTTAAGCCTTAAAATACCCCTCCCACAGGTTTTAAACACATGTACACTTATTAAAACACACTTTGTAAACACATATGATATGTGGATGTCGGGCTAAGGATATGAGTAACATAATAATAATAATATGTAATGTATATGTGTGTATATATATACACACACACACACACACACACACATCGCAGAGAATTGTGATACGTTGGCAGAAAAATCCGCAACATAGCAGGCGTGTGATAGCTGAACCGCAATATAGCGGGGAATCACTGTATAACGATTCTGTTCTATTTAGCTTCTTTATTGTTAAAGAAATAAGAAAAGTGATAAGAGCCTGTGTAACCCTATTCCCCAACTGAACTTACAGTCTTTATTGGATCGAAGGGGAGCCTGTACAAATGTCCGGGTGGAAGGTCCTGAAACAATGACAGAAGCAGCATAGTCTTATGCTTTTTAATACCTTCAATCATTATTATTATGATTAAATGGAAACTGATACATTTAGGATAAAGTGAATAAAATATAATGCCCCCTAGACATGTAAGGTATACACTACTATTCAAAAGTTTGGGGTAATTTAGAAATGTTCTTCCTTTTGAAAAAGCATTTTTTTCGTCCATTAGAATTACATTACATTGATCAGAAATGCTGTGTAGACATTATTAATGTAGTAAATGATTTTCATGGCTGGAAAAGTTTGTTTTTAATGGAATCTCTACATAGCATCAATTAGTCCTAATTGAACTAATGCAAGTTAATCATTTGTTAGCACAGATTAAAATTGGCGGGCTGATTAAAGAAGCAATAAAACTGGCCTTTTTTGGACTAATTGAGTCCAGCATCAACAATTGTGGGTTCGATTACAAGCTCAAAATGGTCAGAAACAAAGACTTTTCTTCTGAAACTCATTAGACTTTCCTTGTTCTCAGAAATGAACGCTATTTTGAGTGTGAAATTGCCAGGAAACTGAAGCTCTTGTACAATGCTCTGTACTGCTCCCTTCACAGAACAGCGCAGACTGGCTCTAACCACAACAGAAAGAGAAGAGGGAGGGGCCCCACAGCAAGAGGATAAATATATTACAGTGTGTAGTTTTGGAAACAGACGCCTCATAGGACTTCAACTGGCAGCTTCATTAAATAGTACCTGCAAAAGACCAGTCTCAGCATCAACAGTGAAGAGGCAACTCCAGGATGCTGGCCTTCTAAGGCAGAATTGCAAAGAAAAAGGTGTATCTCAGAATGGCTGATAAAAAGAAAGGACTGAGATGGGCAAATGAACGCAGACACTGAACAGAGGAAGACTGGAAAAAAAAAGTGCTATGGATAGACAAATCTAAGTTTGAGGTTTTCAGATCACAAAGAAGACATTTTGTTAGATGCAGATCAAATGAAAAGACACTGGACATGTGCCTGACGGCATCTATCAAGCATGGTGGATGCGGTGGTGCTGGTCTGGGGCTGATTTGGTGACAGTGAAGTGGGAGATTCATTCATGGTGAAAGGGATCTTGAGGAAGGAAGGCTATCACTCCATTTTGTAATGCCGTGCCATACCCTGCAGACGGAGCCAATTTTGTCCTACAACATCAGCACAATGAGCAAAACACAGCTACAGTACAAACTTTGCAAGAACTATTTAGGGAAGAAGCAGTCAGCTGGTATTCTGTGTATAATGGAGCAGCCAGCACAGTCGCCCGATCTTCACTGTATTGAGCTGTTATGGGAGCAGCTTGACCAAATGGTACGTAAAAAGTGCCCATCAAGCCAATCCAACTTGTGGGAAATGCTTCAGGAAGCACGGGGTTAAATCTCGTCAGAAGACCTCAACAAACTGACTTCTAGGTCTACAAGGCTGTAATTGCTGCAAATGGAGGACTCTGACGACAGCAAAGTTTTAGGAATGCAATTATTATTTCAGTTTCAAAAGTGATTATTTTTAACCTTGTCAATCACTATTTCCTATTTAGCTGTATTCCCTATTCAAACTTACATTTCATGTATGTTTTCATGCAAAACAAGTAAATTTCTAAGTGACCCCAAACCTTTGAGCGGTAGTGTACAGTTCACCCTTGATTGTGTCAAGCATCTCCATAGTTTGATTAGCACTCACTGGTAATGTATTACATTAATAAACAATGGAAGGTCAGGCCCCCTTACCGGCCTTCTCACCTGACGGCTCCCGTGGTTTGCTGTCTGACAGCACCACCAGTGGTTTGGTGGAAGTCTTGGTGCTCATTGTCATCATAGCCATAATGACATCCATATTGACAGACGTACAAGCCTCATCAGGTTGTATACACTGAGAAATGAGCCGGATTAGAACAGGATCAGAACACCTTAAAATGCAGTGCATGCTCTTTCCCCAGATATTATTTTTTATAGTTACAGTGCATTGTACAACAAATTCCACAATGACAGACTCCTTATTTTAAATTATTCAACCATAGATTTCTTATACAGACTCTGCATAGTTCAGAGCTGGCAGTTATTTCTGTGAAGGGCCAAATCCGAGCTTCCCCATGTCAGCAGGGGTCATTTTTAAATGATTATACTCACACCCTATGAAAGCCACAATAACAGAATCATTAAATTTTCCTTTTTTTCCTTTTTCCAAAATACATGCAAAAATAATACATGCATTTTGCATGTTAAATTTCACATTTACATGTATTAATAATTTATATAGATATTTTAAAGCTTCATACATTAGAACATAACTTTACCAGATATTTTTTACTTTACTTTAATGATCGCACAGGCCAGTTATAATAGCTCCACACACCAACATCCTCCCAGGTCCACCCTAGACTACAGCCAAAGTATACCCATGACATACCGATGGATAGTTCAGGTCCAGAAAGTAAAAATCCAGTCCAAGATTTTGTTTCAACCAGTTGAATACTCAGTGACTGTGACACTGTGCTCAACTGTTTGGCTAAAGCAAAATGTTGGTCTGTATTTTTACTTTCTGGACCTGAACTATCCACATCTGTCCACATGTAAGCATTGCCCTTGACTACGATATATAAAAATTACATCTGTCATACAGAGAGATTATTTCAAGGCAAACAGGAAAAAAAGGAAGAAGGATCACAAAGTGATGCTGACCCTTGGCAGACCATGACTGCTTTGGCGTTTGGTGCAGAGGAACATCTCACAGTGCAGGAAAAGCAGGGACATGTTGAACTTCGACCGGAAGTTAAAGCTGAACCTCTTTCTGTCTGTTTGCGCATGTAGGAAAGGGAATTCCAGTCGTCGGGGGTAATACCGCACAGAGTCATCCGTAGGGCAGATTTTTTCAATGAGGGTGTACTCGGATGCTATGTTAGGGTTTGAATTGGGTGAGATAAAACACGTTTGTATCATAAACTCAAGCTCGTGGTCGGATTTGGTGGCGGAAACCTGGGCAGAGGGGTGAAAAGAAAAATACTTTACTAAAAAAACTATGCTATGGTGAAGCTACGGCCATGCGTAAGATTAAACACCCTGCAAGAGAATGAGGCTGAGCTTATTCTGGCAAAAGCATCTGTAACAAGGTCACCTCTAAGATCCCTACACTTCACAGAATACCATGCCAAGCCGCAAAACCATCCATCTTATAACTGCATAACCCAGTCAGAGTCATGGGTACCTGCATGACCACAGACCTAAATAAAGCATGGATACTTACTAAGTTAGTCATGCAAACAAGATAAATTGTCAAAACACGCAAAAAAATCTCGATGTAAAATTAAAATAAAAACTAGGAATGCATTAATATCCCACCGCCTACAACATTACACTCGAATGAATAAACCATAAATGTGGGAAACACACTTACAAATATTCACACAAATAGAAATATTTACACATTAAAACAAAAACTTATGTTTAGTTACATAGTTTTAGATCCCTTCTATTCATTAACAAATATGACAAATATTATCGCTGCACCTGTGACCCACACCAGGGTTAGCAGTAAGACTGATGGGTAACTGCTGCAGTTAAACTGCAGTTTAAATTAGTGCCTGAAGATGGCACCATAAACTCACAGAAGTATTTCTAGGCATCCTGTTTTGACCATAATTTTAGATCTAAATCTATATGCAGTCCAGCACGTCATTATTTAACAGGCCATTTTACTTAAACACTTACGTGTTGCATCATGGTCACATATCCTCCATATTATCACTGATGTTAAAGTTCATGTAGTATTAATGCATGTAATACTAAATAACATTTAAGGTCTTAAATACATGATACACAATTTCTAAAAGGGTGTTACCCTCCATACTGCCCCAGTTTGTGAACACATATTTTTTGCATAGCTTCTGACAATGCTAGGAGATTTGGTTATAATTAAGTGAGGATTAGGTACATTTATTTAGCAGATGTTTTTTTTTCCCCAAAGTGAGGACAGCATGGAGTCAGAGAGAATGGTGAGCCAGCATCCCTTGTGTTTAAGAGCTTTGCTCAAGGGTCCAGTGGTGGTATGTTTACACTTACGGGATTTGAACCTACCACCTTCTGGACACAGGCACAGATAACTAGCCCAATGAGGAACACGCTTATGATTTCCATAATTAACATCTGCTATTCGAAATGCCTCACAGCACATTTATAGCATCATGTATAGTTTAGCAACAGAAATGTTTGTACGAAATTGAGATTTTTGTCCTTTTATTCAAAAAATGATGTCAACATGGACAGTATATGTAAATGTAATACTGAGTCAATATGCTGAGTCAAGCAACAATATGTGTATTGAGTATATGCAGTCATGACAACCAACAGCTCAATTAATGAAATGCATAAATTGGTTTAAAAAGTCAGTGACAGATTGACTAGCTATATGAGCTATGAGCTATGTGCTAGTGGCCTAGTCAAAAAATACATGGCTGTACTGGATGGCTGCTGCAAATACTGGGGTGATTTTAGCAGAGGTTCTGAAATGGCTAAGCTGACACATTTTGACAGGCATAATCATAGTTTCACACCAACACAAGGATAATTTAAACACAATTTTCTTTGCCTGCCTAAGAGTTTTGCACAGTACTGTATATAGTTACAACAGGTCATTTTAAAACAAAATTTTTATTTTGCTTCCTCTTACCTCCACAAAGATTGGCTTGTTTTCTGAGATGGTGAGGAAGGGCTGAGGTAATGTGTAGTAGAAAAGGTCTGTGTTGTAAAGCTCCATGTTGAATGTTATGTTGTTCATAGGGTCCTTGTGGCGGCCATGAGTTGGAAATGGGGCTAAAGGCCCCTTGTTGTTTCTGTATGTGCAGTTAAACTATGGGAGAGATGAAATATTGGCCATCACACAGTACCACAGTACGGCACTTACACCGGGCTGTCATTCATTTCAAGATAACTGAGGTTACCAGCTTACCAGGATGGAAAATATTGGTTCCATGGGTTCTGTAGCTATGTCCTCATAATCAACTGGCCAGCCGCTTCCCCCCTCCGGCTGCAACTGGCCAATAAGAATCTGCCAATCGCGAAAAGAGAGAAATGTGTAGAAGGACCTGATGTGCTGTGCAATATCAAACCAAAACCAAACCAATTTATTTATAAAGCACTTATAAAAACAACCACTTGGCTGACCAAAGTGCTGTACATCGTAAAACAAATACAAATATAAACACAACAAAATAAAAACATAAAACACAACAAATAAAAGCAAAAGAATAATCAACCAGGAGTCTCAGTCACCACAACACACTGGATTGAAAGCCAAAGAATAAAAATGGGTTTTTAAGCGAGATTTAAGATAAGTTTTTATTCTCACAAAAGTATCTATGCAATACTCTTTTTCAATAACATATCCGTAGATGATAAATTCCTCACAACATCATATCTTCTAAAAAATATGCAGCCAGACAAAAAAAAGCATTATCCAAAACTGTGTTACTGGTTCCATGAGATGTACCATATAAATAGAAACCTGCCAAAATTTAATATAGCAGGATTATATCCAAGCTTGTAAATAACAGGATCCAAATTTTCCTATATTACTCAAATACTCAGATCTAAAATCAAGCAGATCTTTTTTTTAACTTACTGTGTTAAAGTAGATAACCACTGGGCTTGGGAAAAAAGGGTACTTTGTGGTTTGGCAACCTGTAAGGAGCGTCTCCAGGATGTAGTGAGTAGCGTTAGACCTTGCATTACAATCAGGATCCTGCAGAGTAAGTTTGACCTTTGAATACCCGTTAGCCTGAGGGAGAGACAGGAAGATCAAGCAAAATACATTGTTTGGGAAATGGACAATTTAAAAGTGAAAATCAAGTGCCAGAAAAATCACTAATATTTGATATGCATATAGCGGAAATGATCTGCATCCAAGGACAGATAATGATCAGTGAAAAGATGGGATTGTGGCTAAATATGAAGAAAACAAAGCTAATTAGCATTGAAAGTCAAGACATAGATGCTATAGACAGCTTTGGCCTCCTTGGAACAATCAACAGCAACATGTGATCCTGCAGGTAAGAGATATTTCCCAGACTTTGCAGTATTATTAAAAAAAAACATGAAATAGTTATCATACCATTGTTACGGTTATCCAGCTAGTTCTACAACTTTTTAATATGTACCACTGATTATGACATTTTGTAATTGAGGAGATATACTGTTTTATTATATAGTGTAGGTATGTGAGAATTGTTCCAACCGTGCATTGCTTTCTAAGCATATTTATTTTTTTTATTCATTATACAGTAGTCATAACAGGTTCCAATATGAATAGGAATATGCATGTGTTACTTATCGCTGTCCTAATAAGTGGCATCTAGATTAAAACATATGGCTGTCACCTGCAGGCCTTCTTTGTCCAAGATCACCACCATCCTGTGCTCCTCACAAAGCACATTCAGCCCAACCCTGAAGGCGGCCTCGTGGTCCACGGCAGGCCAAGGCCTCTCCTTGACAGGTGCGGGTAGGAAGAGATGCGGAACCCCCCGCTGCGGGGTGGAGCTTGGATAGGGTTTATGAGGGTGAAGGACAGCCAGCTGTGGGCTTAGCGTGCTCTTCAAAGGACCTGCAACCTCATCTATAAGTCACAAACCAATGGTTAACCCCCCCCCCCTTGATTCAGGGAATTCATTGAGGGAATTAACTCATTAACATTAATTCAGTACCTTTAAAATATTTTTTTAAATCAGAAAAATATATAAATCATTTAAATACCCTTGTCTATGTATTTTTTTTTTGCAGTTTTATACAGTATTACAAATTATGAAGCATTTAGTCTGAGATGTTATACACTTACCCAATTCCCTCAACCACAATGTAAAGTAATTAGCTACGTCTGTGCTAGTGAATGAGGTGACGGGACTGTAGTTATGCTCCTCAGCCCACTGGATTAGGAGCTGAGGCTGAGAAGGAACATCCTGCCTGCTGATCTTGGAAATCAGCGTTTCAGTGTCAGAATCCAGCGTTACACTGTCTGGGGTCTGAGATAAAGGTAGAGGACACCAAGCGTTGGGAGAAATGGGAGAAAATAAAACAGACAAGAAAATGGGAGAAAATAAAACGGACAAGAAAACACTGAAACATCCATCCACCTTCCAAACACGTATCCTGATCAGTGTAGCCTGTGGCTGATTTACATCCGCTCAGGGTGTCAGATTGTACTGCAATATATAGCTTTGAACAAACGGACTTGATGAAATTTTTATATGTTAAAGTTAATCGTATTAATTGCATACATTTATTTAGCAGATGCTTTTATCCAACGCAATGTACAATTGAGAGAGCAGGGTCAGACAGTCCTTGGAGCAATCAGGGGTTAAGGGTCATGCTGTAACATCACTCTGCTGGTCATGGCATATGAACCAGGGCCACAGAGTCCCAACCCAGCGATCCAATCACCATCACAACAAGCATTTCAAATGCAATTCATTTCTGAAATGTACGAATAGCTGCCAAAATATAGGAAACAGTAAAGGACAATTAAAAGCAAATGTGATTATTGGAATTTTAAAAAAGATGAAGTGTCCATTGTTTGAACCATAATGGCTGGCTTGTGGCCATATAGTGAAGAACTAAGAAAGACGTATTTGACATTTCCGCTTCCATTCACATGCATCTTTTCATTGCATATGTCATATACACCACATGCAGAATGGAATGCCCTCTTCCTATTTGTGTTGTGCATGGGATAACGATGTTGTGCATTGCAGCTGTAATTGGAACCCTGAAACTAAAACTCAGATAATAAAAAGATGGGGCATGTTACATTTTACCAAGATTTTCAGCTTGCTCATGATGCCTCGAGATCGGATCACCCAGTGGACTGGCTTCTCACACTTCAGGATGAGTACCACATCATGGTGAGTGAGCTTATCTTTGTCCAGTACTTTAATATCCACAGTCACATCTTTCTGAAATGTACTAATGAAAAAAGAGGAAAAAAAATACAGATATATACCCAGTAGAAAAAAATATGTTGGAAAAAATCCTCTGTGGATCCTCAGTCAACTGGCTATGCTGATAAATATGCCAGATAGTAGGAGTGGCAGACATTTTACGTCCAGAGAGTAGAAATCCAGACCAAGGTTTTGTTTCAACCAACCACATGAGTATTCTGTGACTGTCACTCTTTATATTCAACTGATTGGTTGAAACAAAATCTTGGTCCGGATTTGTACTTTCTGGACCTGAACTTTCCACCTCTGAGCCCAAGGGGGCATCCTTTACTTATGCTGGCGTACTAGAAGCCAACTGAAGGATCTGCTACAAGGCCGGCATTATGTGATCTTGGTGTAGTCTGTGAACTGTTCATTTATCAGTTAATAGCTAGAAAAGCAGTGTTTACCTGCTGGGGTCTGGGGCCTGTAGTGTGATAATGTGGATTTCATGATAATGGGCTCGGGATGGCAGAGCACAGCCCCTGGATGTCTGTACATAACCAGTCAGGCAGTTTTGAGATCGGAATTTCTTCGCAATCTTGCAGGTCTCAGAAGACATGGAATCTGAAAGAATACGGACGTTATATTTTTCATAGCCTGTTATATCCTACCAACTCTAAAATCATTAACCATATTAACATTATAATCATTGATTTAATGTTTTAGTTTTATTTTGTGCACTATTTCCTCAAATTCTTAAAGACTGGATATAACTACAAAAGCTCAGCATGCAGATTTATCAGTTCATCCACCCACAAAAATTACCCATAATTCATCCACCCCAAAAATCATGTTAATGAGCGGGACTTCCTCCTATGTTAAATTTCGGATAATCAAATTATTTAATCCCAGTCTACAGCAGGGGTATGTAAAAAGAATTTATTGCCAATAGTTTGGCCAACATACCTTCACCAACTTTCATATAGATATTTTTGGCAGCTTTGATTTCAGAGAAGGAAGTGATCGCTTTGTACTTCCTCTTTGCCCAGGTAACAAGGCGTTGGTTGCCACGTGGCAAGTTTTCCATAAGTACGTTGCTGAAAGCTGAAAAATTTCCCACCTCAAACAGAACCTCTGATCTTTTTGATATCTGCAGAAACACGGTGATAGAAAATAAAAATGCTTCACTTTTGCTGTTAATGCCATCCACAGCTTGACTTCAATTTAAAAAATTTAAACAATAAGGTGAATTAAATAGCTAAAATCTACAGAAATGCATTAAAATCAGATGTGTTCAGACTTTTGAGTGGTGCTGTACATACTGAAAAAGAGGAATACCAGTTACAGTAATTTGTCTTGTAACTTAAGCATTAATTTTATTAAGGAAGGCAGGAGGAAGACAAGCACAGGCAGAGGTGAAGATGAAGGCTCACATGCAAGGTGCGCTTTACATGGGGAGCCAGATTCTCAGCCCTCAATTTCCACATCACCGGCCAAGGGGAGCTGAGCACGAATATCAGGGGTTTCTGGTGGATGAGCAAAGACTGAATTGGCTTCACATGTAGAATAACCTTCAAAGAGCAAAACAAAAAGAATTACAAAACTGAAGTGAAAGGAGAGAAAAATATGGAGTAAAATTATGCATCCAGCAACATGTAGTCCTTTAATTTTTATTTGTTTGTTTATTATTATTATTATTATTGTCCAACATTTTTTTGCCCATGGACTGTTCCAGGAATGACTGTAATACTACTTGTTGTTCCTTTGACAAACATCATAAAAATACTACCACTCTCTGAATGAGAGAAATATTACTTGATTTGTTATTGTCATTGTTTATCGTTGAAAACATATATCTACATAGCGACCTTCCGATCACAGGCACGGAGGCTTATCCCACTGAGCTACACGCTGCCTGGTAACAGACATAATTAAAGTTCAGTGTCTGCCAGGGACACAGGGATGACGCCTGGTCATCGCCAGCACCCGGAGCTGCTCTTAGCATCCACAACGGCAGCAAAGAATGGAAAAGGCTAGTGGGCAGAGACGGCAGCTAGCAGCTCTTTCACAGAAAGTTCATTCATTGGAAGAAGAGTGGCAGAAATGAGAATGCTAGTCATCAGATTTAATTTGGTCATGTTTCTGTTTCGGCAAAGATTGTGCGATTCCTTGTGGAGTACTGACGTTTCTCGATTACAAAAAACTTCTTATTAGGATTTCACAAGCCACAATCCACATATTTTACATTTTCTCTGGGTGTTAACTGAAAATGAGCTGTGCTGTTCTCATCTTGTCTGTTTCTTCACACTGACCACAATGCAATTATTACAGTAATTTGAAAATTTCGACATAGTTATCAGCACATTTCTACTGCCACAAACATTACTTGAATTTGTGAAGAGAAACCATATTTAACTTAAACTAATCATTCAGTTGCTTGATTGCTTAAAGGTTAAAATCCATACAGCCTTATTAACCATTATTATTAATAATTTACCATGAATTACTGCAATAATGTTTTAAAGTTGCAACACCCAACATTTTAGAAATGTTTTTGAACTATAATCAGCATTACATATATTCCGTGTAATTCAGTGTTTCTCCACCCAGTCACTGGGGACCTCCAGTCAGTCCACATTTTGCTTCCAGGTCCCAGCACACCTGAACCAAACGATCAGGAACATCAAGCACCTGGTACAGGTGTACTGTGAGCAAAAAGTATGGACTGTCTGGGGGTCCCTGAGGACTGGGGTGAGAAACCCTGCCCATATTTAGTTAATCTCCATAGGCGTCGGCTCTTTTAAATGAGCAGCTTACATCAGTGGGTTCTGTGGGCTCCTCGGGGTCCCTGTGCCTCAGCGTGATGAGATGCACCTCCTGGGGGAGCCCTATGGTCTCCCTGCTGGCACAGCCAGATAAGGTGCTGAAGCTCAGCCACTGGGCTTGCACAGGGTGTGCATCCTTCACAGGCAAAATTTCACATGGCATTGATGAGAATGGACCTGCAGGAACAAAGCGGGTTACATTCATAGCCTGTAATCTGTCACTGATTGCTTGGGAGCCAGAGGAGAAGATCTAACAAGTCGGCATCGAATCACTGAATGGTCAAGCAGCTTTATATATAAAAGGAACCTATCGATCTACATTATACAAAAGTTAGCTTCGACCAAGGAATTTAACCAAAAGGTATTCTATGAGTGTTGTTATTAGAGTATAATCGCGTTCAGACATTTCACATCCGAAGTATCAGGCGGCTTTACAGGTGTATCTAAAAACTGTTACATAAACTGCTGGCACAGCGGGCAGTAACCTCCTGGATTCAGTGACCTCCCCCTCCCCCGATCAAATCACGACCAATTCACGACTAGGATATAGATATATTGGGGTAAAACTGCACTCCTTCGCATATGTTATTACTTAATTATGTCACACGAGACAGATCTTTTAGTATGGTAAGCAAAGAACTGGTCTCTGTACAACTGGATAGGGCTTCACCAAGTGTCCAGATTCTGGTGCCATACATGTATCTTAAATTCCATTTCAAATTCCAGTAGTCTTTTCCAAAACACCATGCCTTTTTAGTTTCTTGTGTTTTCCCCTTTGATAGCAACAAAATAGCATTTTTTGTTTTGTTTACTGTGTCCCCACTGTTTTACTAAACCCACTTTCAGTTTTTTACCCAAATCTATTCCTTGCTCCCTTCCCTATATCACATGGTACTGCTCTTGACAGGTACTGGCAATACCTGCAAACACATCTATGCCACACATCATTGCTGCCTTATGTCCCTGTGCTGCTTGGGAACGCCCCTTCGACCTTGACCAAGCTAAGTGATTGGAGGATAGACAGCCAGTAGTACTGGGGAGGGGTGTGTGACCCAACAAGTTAGAGCACAGTGCTTGTGATCAGAAGGTTGCCAGCTCAAATCCCAGAGTCAGCACAGCAATTGCACCCTTGGGCCCCTGCACGACTGCCTTAACCCTAACAGTCACAGGAAATGGTTGACACTGCTTTCTCCAAACATACAAACAAAGCATCTGGATAAAAAGCATCTGTTGTTTCAACTTGGATTAAACAATAATCTGCTATCTGCTTTGTAAGACTAGGCATGTAGATATAGATGACAGAAAAAAACAGCATGGTACAGAAAATAAAAATAAATGCTAAATGGTAAATAATTCTATTTCCTGGAAATTACAGGGACGCCAGATGTTGTCAAGATTATTTAAGATTATAATAAACTTTTTTGATTTCAGTTAAAGACCCAGTCCACTAAAAAAAAATAAAGGTCTATCTCAAGCCTTAAACTTCATGCCTAGTGGAAACCCTAAAAGAAATACCGCGAAAAATGAAAGATGATGATTTGTGATCATTTGATCAAACAGGTCTGCAAACGTCATTTTTTCCGTGCAAATGTCATATTTCCGTTAATATTACGATTAAAGACATGAAAAATAAAAGAACCTTTAGGTATGATATCTTTTTATTAATTCCAGAAATAAAATAAAAAAAGTTGTAGCAAAGATGAAATATTTGTCACATGTGACGTTACCCTAGCAGCTTCCCCATGCTAGTAAACGACAGCTTACCTGCAGATGTGAAGTAACAATGAGCAAAAAACAAAACCGATACGGCATCCTTGCCTGCCATTTGGTTACAATACAAAAGCAATTGAGATTGTGGTCTTACGGAAGGGTTTTACTGTCTGTAAAGAAAAGACAAAAAATCGGATCAAAAGGTAGTAAACACGCGTTTGGAAAATAAAATGTGTTCTAACACTGATCATCTGGAGCAGCAGCTAAAGGAAATGTTCTTCAAAAAAAACAATACAAGATTTTAAATAGGGGTGATGTAACGCATTTTGGTGTAATACAATATGTAAGCCTAAAAAATGGGTTTTATTATCTTGGAAATTATCTCCGACCTTCTGGCTTTAGCGCATTAAGCTGCGGCTAGTCTTTTTTCATATTAAGGTGGTCCCAGAGACAGAAAAATGTATTTTAATAAAGTCTAGAAATAGTCTAAAAGTCTGTTTATCCCAAGCCCTACGACGTGTGCACCTTAATACGTTACTGTTAAAACAGAATGTCGTAAGCAAAGCCAAACAAATATTCAACGGAACTTACACATCTGATTCTAAATGTAAAATATATAGCTAATATAATGCAAACACACAAACTTGTATTTTCAAATACGATTTACATACCGCGGAGTGGAGCTTAACTTTAATGTACAATCCACTTCTCTTCAAATGAAACTCAAATGTATCGTGTCTTTTTCTTAGAACTCACTTCTCCGTAAGTGTCCGTATGACAGTAATTTATGCGACTAATCATTTCATTATTCTTATTAAGCTGAACCCTATTGCGTTGCACCCCCGCCCCCACCCCCAGTCCGTAGGAGGTGGGCCTCCTCACACGTTTTAGGGGATTCTGTAATTCTCATCGGAAATAAACCGTGATGGATGGGTCTCGTTTGGACTTAGCCTTACTCCAGGAAATGTAGTACTGTTAGAGTGATAATAAAATGTATTACATCTGCAGCGTTTAGCGGTGTTTGTGACACTCTACCTGCAATTCATAAGTGCTTCCCCTGCATGCTGAGAAAGGCATCCCTGCCATAGAATGCATGCCTGTCTCTAATGACCAATTGGTCGCTGATCTGAAACGAGTTGAGCTACTTTGTCGAGTTAGGCTACCGTACTGCTAATCGATAGCCCTAACCCTAAAACCCTACCCCCCCCCCCCCCCAAAAAGTCATTTTTTGATATGTCAACAAGCTCAACGTGTCAAAACGTCCTAAATTAT
>JAODKE010000001.1:25798432-25818253 GCA_026779605.1 Mormyrus hasselquistii | reverse complement strand
AGTCATTTTTTGATATGTCAACAAGCTCAACGTGTCAAAACGTCCTAAATTATCTGATGCCCAGGGGAGGGAAAAAAAGAAAAGAGGAGGAGGAAAAACGCGACAAAGACAGATCGAGGTAACGTAACGTTACAGTAAAGATGATGTCATGGCATTATTTGTTTATACTAATATAATTTGCATTTCAGAAAAAAGCACATTGTATATTATACAGTACAGTCTACATCATGCATGCATCTCTGAATTTTTATTTAAAGCCTTGTAAATGTTTTGTGTATACTGGTTTCTTTAATGTCTTATTTTGTGCAGTGCCTTATTTATATTGTATTTATAATTTATGTCACTTCTTATTTTGGGAATATTTAAATCTAATATTTTATGCAAGCTATTTATATTGTATTTTATATATTCAGTTACTATTTTTTTCTTTAAGCATTGCAATTGGTTTATTTAAATAAAAGAATGTCTAAGACAAAGCTATTCAGTTTCTTGTGAGAAACACAAGCAATTCTTTACTGCGATGTAGGGGGGCACCACCTAAAATCTTGCCTAGGGCTCCAAATTTGTTAGGGCCAGGCCTGTTCCCCTGATTGCTTCAGCTTTTTTCTTTTATAAATTAATTAAAAATATTTAAATCGCCCCTTGTGGCATAAGGGGTCGTAAACCCATCCAGGGTGTCTACCGCTCTTTCCTCTGTGCTTCCTGCTTCCCCGGATACTTCTGCAATCATCCCGAGCTGGATAAATGCCTATGGAAAAACAGATGGATTACTGAAATGCATAAGAGCGTTTCTGTATTTATCCATAAATAAAACTAGCTTTTAATATGTTGGAACTCCGCTCCAGCAATACATATCTATTTTGCAGTTCGCGTTTTAAATAAAACATTAACAAATAACATCTATTTGTCTATTTGGCATTATGAAAAATATGCAGTAATAATGTAGTTGCCATGGCATCAGACGGTTACTATCTGTGGTGCTGCCTAGCCGATAAGAACATCTGCAGATGTCATTGCCAACAGCCAATATCAAGGCTACATGACTCAGGTCATTTCAAGCTTTGGACTCACCTCCTTTCAAGAGCCTGCTGCCATTTCTGGTGAACTTGTCAGCACATTTATCTCCATTAAATTGCTTCATAAATCAATGTTAAAATGCACAACATGATCTTCTGGTGTCATGTAGGTTTCCAGATTATCCAAGCCCCCATAGTCCAAAGACAGGAGGCTGAGCGAATCCATGTCCCTACATTGTCTCTAGTGGATGGATGTATGAATCTGTGCCTGTGTGTGTAATGCTCCAGTCACACTCTTCCACAAATGCCTCTCTCTAGATCAGAGGTGGGCAATCTTATACGCAAAAGGCCAGTGGGACAAACTTTAGGTCAGCTGTTCCAACCCAGGTGTGAGGACTCTTCAGCCAATCAGTTCTCTAATTTTACAGTGAAAACCCATACACCCAATGACCCTTTCCGGATAAGCTTGCCCATCCCTGCTCTAAATGAAGATATTTAGCTACAGCTCAATATCAATTGCAGTCATTTTAATTTCTAGCAGTTGCTTACTTGCACCAAATGTAACATCTTCAACTACACATAAACTGCAATACGCAGATATCATCCTTCTCGCTACCGAAAAAGTATTAGTCTATCCAGTTCTGAATCAGCTTGCTAAGTTACTGCAGCCTCAGAAGATGGCACCTTAAGTAGCTGACTATGTTGCCTAATAGGTTGATCTACCCTGAATCCAACAGCATACTCTAGTCCACTGTTTCCCAACCCAGTCCTCAGGGAACCCTGGACAGTCCACACTTTTGCTTCTTCTCAGCTCCCAGCGCATCTGTACCAGGTATTCGGTGTTCCTGATTGGCTGGGAACTGGGAGGGAGCAAAAACGTGGACTGTCTGGGGTTCCCTCAGGACTGGGTTGGAAAACACTGCTCAAGGCACTCAACTTCCTCAGTTCATTATAGTTAGCATGTCACCCAAGGCTGTTGATTAATTATATCTTGGCAGCATCTTTCCAGATTAATGATGATATCCATGCTTGCACTCAAAGACTCACAGGCCTTTGGCCAACTATGCCCCACGGTCTTCAAAAGCAATAACCAGCAAACTGGTATACTACTGGAATAGAGGTTACTTTAGCTAAAAGACATCTTCTTTGCGTTGGTCATGTGATCCAGATGCTTGAAGAAAGTTTGTTATGACAAAACTTACATCTGGGCTATTCAAATCACGTTCCTCAAGGTCTGTGCCCTGCTGATTTACTTTACGTGTGAGCCAGGTGTGAAGCCTTTAGCCAATCAGAATCAGTAATAATTAAACTATCTACCTGGTAGAACCGAAAACAAGGCCTGGATTTAGAATTGAGGTCCAGAGTTGATTAGCCCTGACTTACATGGTCAACTGTTGGTAGTCAACACACAACATAAATGTTCCACTATAATGGTTAGCTGAGAAACACTTTGAAAAGGTACAATATCAAGCCTGGTGAGTGGTAGGCTGTTGATAGGTCATTATGGAGCTCCATCAGCTCCATTGGATTTACTGTAGGAGTTAATGGAAAACCCGACGAAGGCAGTCACCAACCTGATGTACCTTACTCGGGCCCTGCCTTCAGCCATGTCAGATTTGTGGTTTGGGGATTGGTTTCTGGAAGGGACTTGGGGACTTAACCAAAGCCTGATCCATTAACTTTAAATGGTAAGTAAGCTACATAAATAAAATAATTTGATTATGTTGCTTCCAACACATGGTATGTGATGGACTGGTACCCCTAGTAGGATATACCCCAGCCTTATACCATGTGCTGCACTCTGGGGGCCCCTACATGACCTGGGTGAGGATTAGCAGCTGGAAAATTAATGTGATATTCTCACTATGTTGACATGAGCTTCATAAAGGGATTCTACCTTTCTCCCACAGTACAAGGCATGTTTTTAATGGGTGACCCTCTCTAAATTGACCTTTTTGCTTAACTATGTATGCGATATGATGTACTTGAATCTCTTTCCAGATGTCCAGTACATTGTGTCTTGTGCTTCCAGACGTTCAGCAAGTCTACAATGACCATGCAATTTCAGAATATGGACAAAAGGATAGACTGATGTTGAGACAATGTTTCCATCTACTTAGATGATGAAACTAGGGGAGAAATTCTTACAGACAGAGCTTTTTCATATGAAATGTCCTGGAGGGGAGCAGTGTATTTTAACCATGGGAAAAACAACCCCTCATGGTTAACAGTTTTATATTAACATTATTTTATACTCAACCATAATAAGTATGTAACCAAATATTAACCACCAAGATGACACAAAGGAAGACAGCCAGACAAGTGAAGTGTTCAGATTGGGTGAATTAGAGCTGAAATGGAGGACAATGCTGTCGTTTGATATTTTATTTAGGCAGAGAACAGGTACAAAAATGTAAGTAAATATACCCAGATGTGAACAATTGGTTCCAAAGGTTGGCTTTATATTAGGTATCATGGAGTGTCATTCCAAGAATAAAAAATCCTATCTAAAATTTAAATTGCTGGGTGAAACAGATTTTAACTGGAAATTGCTGTCTTTGCAGAAATATTACATGTCTTGCCTACCCGTAGCAGAATTATTTCACTACTGCAATGTTTACACAAAGCCTTTTACACTATTCTTTGCATACATATTTCCCAAAAAGCATCAAAACTAAACAGAAAAGTAAACGACCGTTACCAAGGTGAAAGTTAGAGGGGGGGAAATGCCTTCAAACTGCTTGGTTTGCTTTTCAGTGTTTACAGTGCTCAGATCCAGGGTTCCCAGCCATTCCACACCCTGCCAAGGATGTTAGGGTCTGTGGCTTGGTCCAGCAGGCAATCCACCTGGATCTCCACGGACAATTCTTTACCTCGTTCCCGGGCCCGGGCGTTGTGCTCCTCCTCCCCCTGCGCCACTGCTAACATGCCCTTGAAAGCGGAGGCCTTTTCAAAGCCCAACTTCAGTTCCTCACTTTAAAGCACATAATGATAAGGAGAAAAAAAATAGAAGTGGATAGAATGTGATTATAAGTGACTGATAATTCTGCAATGCAGAATCGATCTTAGATAATGTATCAGGATATCGAAACTGAAAAAATAAAATGTATTGTAGACCGGCAAACCACCGTGTTGTCTATTCATGGTTATTAAGGTATCATCAGTACTATCCTAGTAATATCTTTTGTCCTTGTTGCTGCTAAAAAAAAAAAAAAAAAAAAAAAAAAAAAACACTCATTACTAAGCGAAATTTTTGTCTGCCTGGTACATTGGAATCTCCATTGATTAAGGGTTGTGAAAATGTTTAGGCTAAAATATGGCCTTATTCTACGCTGACTGACGATGCCAGTGTGTGTCTTTGTGTGCATTGCATTTGTTGGGACCAGGGTCTTTATTGCAAACTAAAAATGAAAACTGACACTAAAAATGAAATAATTCATGAACTGAAATAAAAAGAAAAACCATATTCACAGACAAAATACGTCAGACTTCCATCTGCAAAAGTACCCCCCCACACCACCGCCATCTTTTACCTTGTTTGACCACAAAATATCCTCCTTTAAAATATGTTGCGGCTTCTGATCTGCCCCTTCCTTATCCCTTGTGTCGCATGTGGTGTGCACCAGTAGCCAAATTTACTAAGCATGAGGATTAGCCAAATGTATACAGATTACTAAGTTTTGGGTATCACAATACACATCTTATTAATACTGTTAAGCATAGTACCTGCTTATTGAATTGTGGGTGAAAATAATGTTCGTATTGTACCGAAAAACCCGCGCACATTATCGAAAGCCTTGTGACAGCATGGTTTGTTGTTGTCAAAATAAAATTTAATTAAAAACGGTCAAGTCAATTTTCTGGAGGAAAATGACTCGTTTAGATTAATTCACCAATTGATATAATTGATAGATTAATCAACAGAAAAAGCAGTTAGTGGCAGCCCTACTTTGTATGCTTTATCTAGCGTATTATTTGCCGAAGTCCAGTTTTTAAATAAATCACACATTAGCATCTGTTTAATACTGTTTTAAACACAAAGCTCACAAAACTCATGAAAATTAGTAGCGTAACCAAAGCAGGTGAAATAATAAAATACCATGTGACGTCAGCTGGGTTTGCTCCTTCCAGTTTTCTCCGGGCGATGTTGACCTTCTGCATAGGGTACCAATTGATCTCTTTGGTGTTAACAGTCTGTGTCCAAGTACCACCTTTTTTCAACTGCTTCAGCTCGAAATTCTGGATATTAATAAAATGTGTGTCACCCACTAAAAATATTTAGCACAGCATTTTAGAATTCCTGAATCTGACTGGGTGTTTACTTCTCAATAAGTGCACATGTAGTACCAACCACCAGTAAGTCAATGCACAAAATAGAATTTATTTTCTATTTAACACTAAAAAGTAATAAAACATTTTTTAAAAAGAGTTAGAACAGAATCTAAAATTAAAAGAAACTAAAGGGAAATGCTTAATCATTGGCAGAAGAAAGTAGTTCTACTAATAAGTTTTCAGTACAAATGTGTTCGCCAAATATGTAGTAATTGCGGTATAAGCAGGTTACTGCACACCAAGCCGTGCATTATCCACTACGCAGCCGTGTGTTTGGAAAAGCTTGGTCATGCACTAACCCTGAGATAATCTTCAGAGGGCAATAACTAACATTTGAGATTTCAAGGCTGGGTGATGCTAGAGCTGTTTTATGACATACCTTCCAGTCCAGGGAGGGCTCCTTGACAAAGATATCCATGGTGTTGAGCAGCAAGTCCGGGTCAGCCCTGTAGGCTCGGAGGGAATGGACCATGATGCTGTGGATTAAATCGGTCTCATGCATGGGCTGCAGTAGATTGAGGAACTGTCGGGTGAGACGGAATGGCATCATCTCTGGCACCGGGAGAAACTGAGGAAAAATACATTTACAGAGTTAGCAGGTTAAATAAAAACAACTAGAGAGAAAAAGAATAATTAATCTCTAATATAAAAACCAAAGCAGGACTATACCGCCCCACAAAGGCAAAACACAGTAACTATGCCGACTGAAACTGAGAAAAACAGCTTCAACGTTTTTTGACCTTCCACCCATACGTGTAGTACAGGCAAATGATAGCGCTTTATTCAAAACCAACTACAAGAACTAAGATATTCTGTCACGAGGTAAAACAGAGCCCAAGAGGCCCAATTGCGGTCATAACTCAGTGTCCGCCAACACAAATTGCATTTTAAATGTTTAAGCCAGCAAGACACAATGAAGGAGGGACACAGCATCCATACGTGAAAAAGTCATTCGAGAACTCACTCGCTCAATTACCAAACTCCCGAGCTACTAAACATACCCACCTGAGTGGCGGAACCAAAGGCGTGACCGAAGTCGATGCCAACAACACCGCCAGTTTCCGTCTTGATCATAAAGTTGGAGAGGTGCCGGTCCCCAATGCCCAGAATCCAGTGACTTACGCATACGAGAGCGTGACCGGAAATGAAATGGGATCGCAGGAAGTGGAAGGCCTCAGGTGACGTACTCATCTTGATGAAGGCTCTCCTGAATAATGCAACCAAGGATGCCCATTTTAAAATCACAAAAGGAACACAGGTCACTCCAACAAAACCTGACCTCAAGACACACACATGACAATAGTTATAATAAAAATTACTACACCATCACACAGATTCATGACCATCTTATGAAGTGCGCCCTCTGTCATGTGCACATATTACAAATTTCACATATCCTACAGATTTATACCATGAAATATCAGTACAAAAGTACTAAAATCTGGGTAGTAAGTGTAAACGATCAAGACATAAAACATAATTTAACAAGAGAACATATACAAATGAAGACTAACGCCACCTCAATTAATTTAATTAGTTATTGGTTAATGAAGTATTGATTAACCATGTAAGGTGTACTAGTGGTCAAAAAGCAATGGGTGTATAGGATGGTTGCTGCCAATACTGGGGTGGGGGCTGAAGTGCTTAAGCCAACACACTTAGACATGATAGTTTTACACCAACATGAAGATCATATGAGGGTCTCTTTCCTTGACTGCCTTAGATTATTGCCTAGTACTGAATATCCTGTTAAGTATCTTCTACATTTACTTTTTATTGAATAGTACCTGCTTTGGTTAATGATGTTCTTATGATGATCTTATGATAAAACTATGACACTTATAAACCTACCTCAGAAGATTTTCTGGAACGAGATTCTCGATCTTCTTAAAATTGGCGACAGTGTCATCCCTCTTCGCTTTCCTACAAGGTGGTTAGTAATACAAAGCGTGAACTGACCATGCTGACAAATGAATAATAGACATCGTGGTACTAAGCCACATGCATAAGGGAGTAAGGCTTTTAGTATGCTGGCAGAAAGCCCAATTCTGTCTTCTGACTGGGTCTTCACGCCTCCAAATGCCACGTTGCGATGACAGTCTACCTACCTCCTTCACCTTCAACTTTTCTAAAGAAATGTGATCTTCCCACCCAATGCCCTGGTTCCTATATCCCTACAACAGGAGACCCTCAATCTGAAGATTTGTCCATCGCAATCTCTAGTATTCATAGCCAAAGTTTTTAAACCAATACTTTAGATTATTAGAGATCATATGACTACTGATTAAAATATTCTTTTATTACAGCAGATAGCTACGAGTAAATTTAACATAAAAAAGAGAAATATCAATAAATTAGTCATAGGTACCTCTAACATTTTTTTTTGTAGGTAAATCTAAAGAAAGGTCAGCAAACAAAGAATGTGATCAGCTTTAACAAAACTGTTTAGTTTAATTCCAATAAAGGATGCAAGATGAACATTAGCTTAAAGACAACAAAAATGTGCCCTAACAAAGCATTAGGAATTTCAAGTCATAATAAAATATAAAACCTATGCAACTTACTTGTAAACTTCAGCATAACGAAGTATCCCATTGACCTTTCCAGCCACTTTTGTAAGCCACTTATCAAAGATGTCATGTGGTCTACAATACAGACAAACATGGCAATAATACCAAAACATTCAATTACCATTCAAAGTTCAATTACTTAATAGGGCTGCACAATATCACATTGAGCTCATTTAAGATGGACTGCGGCAAAATGAAAAACTGTCATGCGGTCTGACAAATCAGAATTTCAAATTCTTTTTGGAAATCATGGACCTCACATCCTCTGGGCTAAAGAGGAGAGTAGACAGCCCAAAAAGTCAGCATTTAGTATCTATGGGGGTATATTAGCACCCATGGCTTGCATAGCTTGCACATCCAGGAAGCCACCATTAAGGCTGAACTATAATGCAGGTTTTGGAGCAACATATGCTGCCATCCAGGCAATGACTTTTTCAGAGAAGGCCTTTATTTCAGCATGACTTTATTTCTGTACGTATTACAACTACATGGCTCTGTAGTCAAAGAGTCCAGGTGCTAGACAAGCCTTCCTGCAGACCGTTGATCAGTTGAATTCCATCAGGCAATTATGGGACAACATTTCATTTTCAAAACTCCAGCAATTGCTCTCCTCAGTTCCTAAATGCTTAGAGTGTTGTTAAAAGAAGAGGTGATGCAACAAAGCAGTAAATATGCCCCGTCCAAACTTTTTTTAAATGTGCTGCTGGCGTCAATTCAAATTAAGCATATATTTGACAAAAAACAAAGTATCTTTCAACATTTGATATGTTGTCTTTGTTCTATTTTGAGTTAAACATGGATTTATATGATTTGTAAATCATTGTATTCAGTTTACTTTACATTTGACACAGCAACCCAACATTTTTAGAAACAGGGTTGTATTTGGGATTGTGGACTTGGTTCTAAATTAAAAATTGTGGACTATGAACGTGAACTAGTTTCTTTTAATCTGTGTGAACTTTGAGCTAGTTCTTGTTAAGTATACAGCACAATACTGTTGGCGATGTCGCCGCGAGTTGTGTCAACAGGTACAAATCAGTGTCAACAAATGCAATGTGATTACTTATGGTGTTATATTTGTGACGCCCAAAAGTCAGTAATCTGTATAAATTCGGTGGATCCTTAAATGCGTCAGACTTTAAACTGCAAAAAGTATTGCTACACCACTGATGTCTTAACCTTGTTTATCCGCAGTATCTTCTCTTTTAAAAGATGCTGTGGCTGCTGAGCCGTCCCTCTCCTCACCGCCACAGCGCTAATCATTTCCATTATATACCAAAACAGTAGCATATGGCATGTTCCACTAACTGCATTCAATAAACATAAGGATACGCTAAAATTTCTGCAGAATAATATTTTACGCATACAGTAAAATCCATTTATAACGGACTTCAAGGAACCTGGCAAAACAGTCTGTTGTATCCAAAGTCTGTTATATCCAGAGTTGCTGTATGCCCAGAACACAACTACACGACACCATTTACTCATGCCACACCCCAGCAGACACACTTGTGGTATAGATTATTATATTGTACATGTAGTAATCCAACTTGACCAGATGCGTGACTATTAATAATCCCGATTAGGTATCTGCGCTGAATATCACCGGCACGCCACGTACCTTGTAGGCGGAGCCTTCATGTCCTCTATAGCCGCACAAAACTACAGCTATAAAAGTGGCCCAGGGGACCAAATTGTTTGTCTGTTATAAGTGAAATTCAATTATAAGCGAGTCCGCTATATTCAATGCTTTTTCTGCATGCTCGTCATAGCCAAACAAAACTACAGCTAAAAGCAGCCATGGGGACTGAATTGTTTGTCTGTTATAAGCGAAATTCTGTAATATGCGAGTCTGCTATATCTGGTGCTTTTTAAACATGTTCTTAAAGGCGCACGGCTGGGACCAGCGGACCTCATCTGTTATAGATGATATTCCATTATAAGAGTCCACAATAACGGGATTTTACTATACTACTAATCTTCTTACTAATTTGTAAGTAAACACCAATACCATACAAAAAAGCTGGCATCCAAATATATTTATGCCAAGTTCATTTTTATGTAAGATGTACAAAATTTATGTACAAAGATTCACTGCACTACGGAACAACCAAAAAGAAGTAATTTAGGGTTGCAGTAACATCATGACCCATGAATACGTTTAGATTCTAGTTCTATCACACTCATCACATAACTGAAAACGAGAAAATTCCCAAAGAATTCCATTTTCACGTAACATTATGAAGGCATTGGTAGGATGATCTCATCCACTTAGGAAGAACTTCATTATAAGATTTCTAGATGCATGTTCAAAGAGCACAGACAGCGATACATCTGAACGGGGCGGGGATGCAAATCGGCTTCTCTGCCATCTCAGCCCTCACTGGTATAATGTTTGCCATGTTAAGTCCTCATAAGCATGCCAACAAAACATACATCAGGCTTTCCTTCGAGGTGCCGGTCCAAGCTAAGCAGAAGCTTAAATAGACATTACCTTGTGGCATTTCGTTGTTCTTCCTCAGTCATTCGTGTGCAAAGGAATTCCTTCAGTGTGCAAGTGTTCTCCATCCACTCGATAAGACCAATCCTGAGGGCAGAAAAAAAGGCTTGTTCTTTTGTAGCTCATTTAAATGTTCATTGTCTAGATTGAAGAAAGATATGTAAAATTCAAAGAAGGAGTTTTATGAAGTAACTGGGGTTGGATTTTCCTGACCTATAATACAAAAAAAAAAAAGTCAGTGGACCCCAAAAGAAGAATTTATGATTTTGATGAGAGCTATAAAACATTTCTAAATACCTGTACATCCATGAATCCAGTTATGATGACGGAATAGCAAATGGAAGACATTGAATACTCTTTCTGATCTCTGAACAGCTAAAATTTCACTGCAAGAGCATAGGATAGAATGATCAAGGAGGCATCAAAGCATCCTTGCGCAACAGAAAGATCTAAGCATCTCCTATTAATATCTTCCTTTCATGACTTCACAGTGACAAGAACACTACTATATAATGTTGGTTTTCAAGGAAGAAAACCTCCACTCAGCTGACCAGAATATTTGCCAAGGACTTCCTAGATGTGCCAAAGGTACTAGAACTGCAAGTTCTGAGGAGAAATGAAACAAACTGCAATGTTTGGAGGAAAAAAAACATTGCGTACCATGAAACATGATGGAGAGAAATTCATGTTTTTTTGGGGGTTCTTCACAAACTCTCCGGGCCCACAGGCAACAATAACTGAGGGTGCAATGGACTCCAAACTGAATTATGAAATTCCGTAGGAATATCAAGGTACCTGTCCATGATCTCAACCTTAGTATAATGTGGGTCATAAAGTATAAGTACAAGGAGTAAATCTATTTTGGAATAGCAAAGCCTTACTGGACATTGACCTGAAGCAAATCATTTGTGAAAGACAACGTATTTGTAAATGGCCTTCCATTAGGTCACTTCCTTTTCCCAGGCTATTTATTGTCCTATGCAAAGTCACAGGGGAGGGGGGGGGGGGGCGCAAGGCAGGGAACAACCCAAGATGGTGTCCCGACCCATCGCAGGGTGCACACTCATATCTAATGCCAATTTGGAATCTCCAATTGACCTTAGTATGTTTCTCGACTGTGGGGTGAAACTGGAGAACTTGAAGGAAAAGCCCATCATGACACGGGGAGAACATGAGAACTCCACACACATGGAGCCAAGACAACGACTTGAACTAGAGATGTGAGGTAACAGTGCTTACCTGCACCACCATGCCACCCGCAGGCTATAAATATAATGTATAATGTGTTCAAGAAAGACTAGTGCTTGTGTGTGGTTTTATTAGACTGTACGTAAGTACTATTAAAAGGATTACCTAGTTGTCATGGGAACCACCTGGTAGGTAGAGAGCTTCATGTTTCTTTGAGAGCAGGCAGCATCCTGGCTCAGGATGATGTTCATGATGCTGAAGAGCTGCTCGATGCGCTGGTCCTGTCGCAGGTCCTCTCCACCCTTCACCAGGAAGGGATGTTCACGTTCATCGTGCCCGCGGATGACCAGGCGCTTCGGCTTTCGGATGGAGCTCATCACCTTCACCTGCAGTGACACGTCAGCAGCCCATTAATAAACATAAATACGGCCATCAGAGTAGGAATTATTTTCTTTAAATCTTACACACCCTTTCATCAAAACCTTTTATCTTTGCATGATACTCTGGCATGGGTTTGGAGAGGCCATCATACTGCCCTGTAACAGAATTAGAAAGTTTAAATGTGCAAACATCTCACAAGCCCCTATGTAAAATAGTGAATGACAATATATCCTCTGAGCACTGACATGATTAAAAGCCATTTTAATTCTACGCATTTCATTTTCATGTAGATTTTACATGCATACTCAAGATGGAACTGAGCACCATCACTCGCCACAAGGGTAATTAATGAATTTCAGGCTGAGAAGTCTGCCTTAAACATGCGTGAACACTAGTGCACGTGAACATTCAAACGCAAAGCACCACAATTATGGTTAAAATGTAAGCAAAAAATAGAATAATTAAAATGAAAAATTTTGTCATGTTGATGGTCTGAATAAAAAAATGTAATGAAAGTGATGGTTTTCAAGTTCTTTTTGGTCTTCCATCTCAAATTTGTAAACGTCTGAACTTAAAATAAGCTTATGTAACAGATCTGCATGCATGGTGTATTAACACTGTCAGTAGGACATTATGTCTATCCATCTGTTGTAGCCTGTTTCAACACAACATTTACGATGCTAATGCTTTTAGCTATGGCGCTAAAACAGCTACAAAAATCACATTCTGTGTTTTACAGAGGACCTACCTGGGATCTCTAACTCTTCCTGCAGCATCTCTGCTCTGAAGTTGCTCAGCCAGGGGGAATATTCCTTGAGATTACCCGGCTCCTTCTGGAAACCACGCATCTTGCTCGCAAAGTCATCCACATTCTTCAGAAAATCTGTATTACTCTTCTTTGCAATCACCTTGGTGGCACCTGTTCCAAGCAGTGCTTGTATGTCTTTAGCATATTTCTGTTTTTAGAATCAAGAAACAAAAACACGTGCAAAGTGTAAATTTACTTGAATGAGCTGAGACAATGTGTTCACAGCAATCAGCATAAATGTTGACAGTTTCATTAAAATTGTTAATAAGTGATGCCTTGTTTAGCTACGCTAACAAATTAAAAGCAAAGGACTGAGTAAACATCAGTTCTTCCATGCCAATACATGCTAGGAGTAACATCGGCCAGCCAGAAAGCTGATAATATAAATCATTACATTTACTGGAACTTATTTCAGACAATACACATATACCTGTATGAATTTCTTTCTAAAGGAGCCAAGACCTTCTGCCCTTAGATTCCCCAGAGAAGAATACATCTGATCGTACATTTTCGCGATCATCTTTTTATCCAAGCTTGGCTTTTCCAGCTCATTCTTCACACTGTCCCACCAGTCCTGGTACAAATCACACACAGACAAACCTTCATCACACTCACCAGCTCAAGCTGCTCCTTACACATATAAAACCTTCATGTAAGAAAAATCTACTTGAGCACAGAAAATAAAACTTTCATGCAGCTTGTGTTATTTAGATCTTAGAACTGACAATGTAACCTATTTCAGGAGATTTTGTGCTTAATGGTATTAAATTAACTTTTGATATAATTGATTTCAGTGTGAACAAAATTAATTTTTGGCAGGTAGTTTCTCGACATTAAGCACATCCAATAAACTTCCGCACACATCTCTGAAACATAGAGGGATTCTAGACACAGTTCATCCTACTTTCTGAAAAACACAATATCCCTTAATGTTCATGATGCTGTGGCAAAAAAAAAGACAATTGGGAAAATAGTAGGAAGAGTAACAAAATTTTACCCTTTGCTTGATCTAAGAAAAATAAGGTTAAAAGTACATAAACTTCAATAAGGCAAAATTTTCATTTCAGGTTTTTTCTCTTTTTTTGGGGGAGTGTCTTGGTTATTCTGTGCACAATTATTAATTTGCATACTTTCATAATTCTGGTCTTCAAGGGGCAAAACAAGTCACGTACACAGTACATATGCACAATACCAAGGTACCTTGAAAAGCATTTCTGGATTTGTCAGCTGCTGCAAAGCCTCCATGAAGTCATTTATGATTCCCCTCTTATCCAGCTTGGACTTGAGGCTTCCAGAGAGAAACAAACGTGAGGTCTCAGATAAGCCTGCAGATATGCTATGAACTCGCAGAGTTTAAACATGCTAGTGATAGACGCCTGTACCTGGTGACAAACTCCTTGTTTCTGTGGCCAGTGGCAGAATCATCAAAGTTATAGCTCTCACAGCTTATCATGTATGGGTAGACCAGGGCCTGGGGGTAAGAATCTGCAATCTCGCCGATAATCTGCTGCACAGCCACTGCCTCCTGCTTGTCCAACAGCGCCATCATCTGGCTGATCCAAGAAATGAGCTGCCAGCAGGGCACAGATGCAATCTGGCAAGAGAGATTGAGTTTGCATCCTTTACTACAACTCATGAACATAAAAAGCAGCTTGTTAAGGTAAAAATGCTCCCCGAAGCAACACATTTAACAGATTGTTACTTTGTGTTATATATTATCATAGGAATTCCTTAGTTTAATACCAACAACGGAAGCAAAGACAGACCTCTTTGGCCATGAGGTTTAAGGTCTCAGCAGGATATAGTTCAACAATCTGTAATAGTCTGGGGAACTTTAGTTGAGCCTCTTTGGAGTTCAGCTTCAATGCTTTAAGCATCATCTCCATCACAGTAACTGGGAATATCGGCAGCTCAGGATATTCTGAAACTGAAAACAAAAGGAAGAAAATCCATATGAATCCAGGAAAAAGAAACATCGATACAATCAGGGATATCACAGAACTAGATAGCTCACAGCATTTAGTCAGCTGTGAAGCAGGAACACCCCAGTGATTATGCATATGTGTCCTTTAAACTTTCCTTTGTCCAGTATCCAAAAGGCTATGGCAGGGGTGGCCAATCTTATCCACAAAAGGCCGGTGTGTATGCGGGTTTTCGCTGCAACTCCCGAATTAGAATACTAACTAGAGGACTGTTTGACTGAAGAGTCCTCACACCTGGGTTTGAACAGCTGACCTACAGGTTATCCCAAAAACCTACATACACACCGGCCCTTTGCAGATTAGATTGTTAATGCCCTTAGCCCAGGGGTGGCTAGTCTTACAACTGACCAAACCTGACCTATTTTCAACAATTGACCTTAACCGGAATATATTTTGGATTGGATTACCAAAAATGATCCATGGCGTAACATAAGGGTCAAGAGGACAACAATAATATGCATAATAAAGCATTCAATGCACTAGACCAGGGCTCTTCAAACCTCAGTTCTAAATCCAAACCTTGTCTTCAGTTCTCCAAAGGTAGTTGGTTTAAGAATTACTGATTCTGATTGGCTAGAGGCCTCACGCCAGGTTCACAGGAAACGGAAGGCTGGAAAATCAGCAGTGCTTGGCCTTTGAAGACTGTGATTTGAACAGTCTACACTAGGCTGTTGTTTCATACTGATGCACATAGATGAAGAAAATATTCTATTAACTGTAGAAGAGAGGTTTCAAAATATAGAATTTTATGGAACGCTTAGTTATATTAGTTCCTTGAAGTGCATGAAATATGTCTTCAGCAGTGACTGACCAGTGCTGCTCCTTTCCTCCTCACGCAGTCGTTTGTCGCAAAAGTTTGCCAAAGACATGTACGCCTTGATGGCTACAGAAGTGTCCACATCTCCTGTAGAAGATGAGGGCAGCTCCATTTCAGCTCTTTCAGCAGCACTGTGAAAAAGCGTGAATGCCCGTTTCTGAAGCCCTACGACCATCTGTAGATGGAAGAGATCAGAGGCTCTTATGTTACATCTGACAAAAATCCACACATTCGTTGATTACATATAAGGTCATTAAGATTCAAGATATTTATAGGCCTTGTGCAACAGACACACTGGAATGGTCATTCAGCCACCTTCAGTTATAAGGAGACTAAACAGGAGAGTGCAAGATGATACAAGGCAATGCCAAACAAAGCAAAAGTTATCAATGCCCTGAATGCACATTCATACCTGCTCACTGGTGAACGCCCCAGACAGTTCCAGCAATCTTTTTGACTTATCGCTTCCAATCTTTTCCAAAACACACAATTCCTTGCTTACTGCTGAAGCAATAATGCAATATGTGGTCCCTTGTAGAATTTTCTGGTCCTGGTAAATCTGTATTGGGACATTCTTTGTCTGAACTTCCTCTAGAGTGCACAAAACAAAGCATATATTCAGTCATCAAGGGCATTTAATGCCCAAAAGTAATGTTCTTCCTTAAACCAAGATTTCACATTTAAATTAGCTTTTGCAAATGTCTTATCATGACCACTCAATATCCTTAAACAAGAACAACAATCTAGCAAGTCTGAAATACATGCAAATGCAAAAAAATACTTTTAATATACTAGTGTGTTCAATACAATGTACATGAAGGTATTTAACAACTTAAAGCATTACAGTAAATGGCATTTTGTATAGCAGTGATTTACAATCACTCTTAAATGAGGAACCATGCATATGAAAACCAAATGAGCAGAACCAGGGACCCCCTAACACTAATGGATAAGTCCAGCCAGGACTGGTTTGCCAAAATGGTTTGCTCCATCCAGAGGGGGGAGAGTAATTTTTACAGCAAAGTTAATTAAGAAGTTAATACCACATTAATATCTAAACACCTTAACTGAAGGTTGCACATTTGGCAATGGGCAGATGACACACTGGCCCTTAAAGTTATGAGTAAAGGGAAATAAAATGAAACCATATTATAATACATTTTTATTTTCACACTTGTGTGCAGTAATATTTGATAAAGTCACATGTTTTCGGGATGTAAAATGATGACAGGTCATTTAAGCATTTTAAATTAATTTTATTTCTGTGACCTCTTTTTACAGAAGGAAGAACAAAAGAAAGTACAGAACAAATGACTGAATGAACGAATAAAAGAAAGAAAAGGAAAAAAATGAACAAAAGAAAGGAAGGAGCTAATGCCATACCGAGCAGTGGGATGACCTTGAGCATCGCTGAGACCTGCTCCGCCTGAGCCAGTCCCCGGCTTCGCCTGTGGCTGAAGCGGCTGAAGCTGTGGGCCCAGCGCTGCATCCAGCTGGCCCTCGTCTTTGATTCTTTGTGTAATTCCTTCAGCAGCTTGCTGGCAAGAGCAAAATTACTCTGGGGGGGGAAAAAAAATTCATTACATTAATCTATAAAGGTAGCATCTTAATCACAACATACCTATATACATGCCGACAAAGTCAATTACTTCAAACTCTTAAGAGCTTAAATCGAAGGCAGCTGGACTTTTTCTTTTTTTCTTTCTTTTTCTTCAGTTCTAAAAGTCTGTTGGGCAGTTCCAGGTATTTAACCTCTAGTGTGGTTGTGACCATCAGGCGTTTAGAACTGAAGAAGCGTTTCGGATGAGAGGTGAAAGATCTTCAAGAAATTGGAAAAACGAAGTCCAGTTGCCTTCGATTCAAGCTCGTAAGATTATCACGTCCTGGATGGCTGAGAACCTACACAGACACATTACTTCAAACTCGTAATAAAACGTTGATTTTTGTTTGCTTGTTTTTTAAGGTTTAACCTGCTTCCATGCGCTGTCAGCCATCCTTAACTTCATGTTAAACTTGCATTCCCGTATCATCAGAGCAAAATCTGGAGGATCTTCAACTTTTATTTTCTGTTCTATGCCTTCACTGTCTTCCACTTCCATAGAATCCGTGGTGACTAGAGAGGTCAGCTTCTCAGAGATCTTATCCAAGAAGAAACAGCTATAAAAAAAAAAGATATTTGAAATGTAAAGATAGGAATATGCCAGGATATCAACATATTAATATTCAATCATTTTTAACAAAACTACCACACCACTCTGCTTTTAGAAATATAGTTTTAACAATAATACTTACCGAGTTGTTATGATGTCATCCCACACATTCATTGGATCCATTTTTGGATCAGGAAAGCGATTAGTCCAAGTATTTATAATAGTCCTGAGAGAGTTTGTAGAAACTGAAATACAAATAAAAAAGAAAATAATACATATTTGAATATTGCACTTTACCTTATTTACCATTTTCTTCAGCAATTTGTTTTATATTTAGTTCATATGTATACTTTATCAACAAGATATTTCTTTTATTTCATATGTATTCTAAAAACGCACACCTCTGCATTTCCTAGTTATGCGCTTATTTTAATACTTTGTGAGTCCCTTTAATTTGCCATGACGTACTAATTTACGAAAGGCAAAAAGAATTTTGAATCTAGCATGATTAAGATATGCCTCATAGTCCATACCCCCTGGTATCACTGGTATGTCATGTGTGGTGTTGTTTTTCAAATAGACAATTTTATTAAGTAATTCCTACTAATTACACCACTCATTTCACCTGAACCAATATGAAGGCCCTAATAAAATGCCAGAAAACATTATGAGACAGTATTTGTACTTTAAAATACATGTGCAATGACTAAGTAGCAGAAAGATACTATTATGCATAATACCATGTTGATATTTTTTTAAAAAGAACGAAGCAATCCCCATTTAGTAGAAAAAAATAATTCCTTACCATTGCTAGTGATGAAATGAAGAAAATCTCGAATCTCCGTCAGAGGCTGCACTAACTGCAATTTCGCCAGACGACTTCGATTTAGCAGCATGTCGATGGTGGAATAGTTCTAAATATAACCAAAATAAATTTCAGTTATTTAAAACTATTACTTGGAGCACAGAAGGATATTTCCCTACCTATGCATACTGCCCCCACCTGGATGAAGACTTCCATGCAGTTATTGATGTAGTACTTGGCTCGGTCATAGTCTTCCTGCAAGATGTAGAGCAGGCTCAGCTCTTGGGAAAAATAGGTTTCCATGATGTTCTTACGTTCCTCCAGCTTCATTGCGGCATCTACGAAGCTGAGCAGGGTCTGGCTCTGGTCTCCCAGCTGCAGCTGCTTCAGCATGCTCCGCATCAGGTAAGGCAGGTACATGTCCTAATAGAGAACCACACAATGCAGAACACAAGAATCTGAGCCGCAATTCAGCTATTTAAAAGACCCTAAGTCTAAATCGAAATCAAATCCAATCCATCCAAAGTTTATGTATCAAATGCGTGACGGTACACGCAGCAGAAAATGCAGGCAATGAAAGGGATTGTCAGGCTTGGTTCTAGTGATGCATTTAGAAATAACAACGATTAACGTTTAAAAAGCCTTCTAACTCCATCACCGCATCACTCACCACTGGCACGATCCCTACTATTTAAGAACGCGTATGTAACCCCACTGCTTACAAAAGTTCTACACTTCAAATACAAACTGAAAACATTCGTATGAAATGAATGACGTCCTCAGTCACGTTTCTGACTTTCTCCAACTGGATCTTCTATCTGGCTCCGGACGTGGAGGCTGGACTGAGACGGCACTCATGACTACTGTGGACCTCAGAGCCGTAAGCATCTCAGTCATCCGCCCTGATGCTTCTCGACCTTTCGGCAGCTTTCGACACTGATCCAGCATGAGGATCCCGCCACCACACCAGATGCTCCACGAAACCTCATCTCGTTCCTGGTGACCCCTGAAGGTTCTTAGTGCTGCACTTTGTCTTTCTATTTGAGTACTTGCCTTATATGTTCCTTGCTATGTTTGAAAGGGGTTGTATAGCTTTTGCTCCTGTACTGCTTACACTTGTGCCTGGTCATTCACTGCAAGCTAAGCCTAGCAGAACTCTAGTCAGCCTAGTCAGCTCCATGCTGTAAATGCAGGTGGATGTTAGGCCATTTTCTTTCACCTATAGATGTATGAGAGCTGTCTAAATATTTATGCAAGTAGTACATACATTTT
>JAODKE010000001.1:25787590-25798367 GCA_026779605.1 Mormyrus hasselquistii | reverse complement strand
AAAAAAAAAAAAATCTACATGATTTGTAATTCAGCAACATTTGAGGAAATATTTTTGATAATGTAATATCCTACAAATTGTTAGCCCTCACTTTTATTCTAAAATTTGGCACCTGGTAAAAGGGTTTAGTCCATATTTTCTCAAGTCTGATGGGTGTGCTGTTGTCGATGTTGATAGTAGCACAGTACTGCAGGGATTTCCATTCAGTCAGGTGGCTATAGGCCTCTAGGACAGCCATCTCCCAGAAATCCTTCTCTGCCTCAGTAGGTTCATCATCCATCCATTCTTCAGTGTTCAGTGCCTGGAATGTAGTTTCAAAAGAAGGCAACAGCATTTTGAAATGTAATTACGTCAAAGGTTTACAGTCATATGCAATTTATCTGTACAAATTCCTACTTCAAAAGCAAACAAATCCCTTGTATAAACCGTACACAGCGGAGTGTACATTCTGTACACCACCATTGAGAATATTAGTTCTTTTGTAGAAAGTTTTTTGTAGAGATTGTTTGGAATGGTTGCAAGAGGGAATTAGAAAATTTACGCAACTTTACGACTGACTTTAAATACAAGCTCTTTACTGTAAGAACCTTTCCGAGAGTAAAAATGTCATAATGTAAACCTTGCGGTGAGGGCAAGCAGACGTGCAAGTTACCTCATTGTAGAGCTTCACAGCTTCAGCATAGTCACTTTTTGCTTCTGCCTGCAAGGCTGTCCGGGTGATGGGCTTTGTCCCAATCTTACCGCTAAAGATGCCACGTACAACGTCGTAATCTCCCAAAGACCTGTACAGTCTGTTTTAAAAAATAAACAGTTAATATAAGCACACAGTAATAAAGACAATAAACACAAGACCTTACATTAAGCTATTTCCATGATTTATGGGGAGAATTTATTTAATGTGCATAATATCTCTAACACTCAAAAATACCCATTTGAAAATGCTATGGAAACACTATAAACACCAGTTACCTAATTACCAAACTGGACAGATAGACAGACAATTTCTTTGATAGCCTTTTCGGTCAATAAATATCGACCCATCCATTTTAAAAAGAGTTTGAACACCCTGGACACATTTCCTCAATCATAACCACACACACACACACACAGGCAGATTCAAGACACTGATTCACCCAAACCCACAAGCCTAGAGGTGAGGACACAGTAACACCCACTGAGCCACACCACCACCCTAAAAATAACTGTTCCTAAAACCTTTATATGTAAACCATGTAATATACCTAAAAAAGTGTATACATTTTAAATAACGCAGACAAGCACAATGGTACAAGCCCCTTTAGAGATAAAGGTACAAGTGTAACACACATTCGTAGGTAAACGAGGCACGGACTTGGCCAGGTGAATCCAGCGCAGGGTGTCTGGCGGCTGGTCGCGTCGCGCACGCTTGGCCGGAGGATGCGGCGCCTGGTCCTGGATGAGGCTCTCCTCCAGCAGGAGGATGCCGATCGGCTGCTGCAGGCTGGCCATGCAGCTGGAGCTCACATTCTCAGGGTGGACGCTGAGCAAGTCCTTGTGCTGGTAGCTCATATCCTAAAAACACATTGATTACACAACATTGAAAATGAAGTTCAACTGTAAATCAGGACGAAAAACGATTTAGACGTGCAAATCTCACTGTGCTTCATGCGACCCCGAACTGGATAAAGTGAATTAATGGATCCACAAGGAAATTTTGAAAACGATTGTGCAAAAAATCCTGAAAAGCACCAATCACATATTACATCTGCCCAATCAATCATCTGATCCAATCCCTGATTGGCAAACTTAACTGACAACACCCTCTCCAGTGTGTCAAGGCGTGCAAACATTTTACCCCATGTCAGCCTACGGCCCCCAGAGAGGTTAATCCAGCCCTGGCTACAACTTTCATTCATTTATAAAATGATAAACGGGTAACATTTTTAAGGTTTCTTTTTGATATATTTTACCTGCACACATGCGACAAAGGGAGGGAAGTAGACTGTACTCTTGCTGAGGAAATTGTTCATGTCCTCCAGCAGCTGTTCATTTATCTTCTTTCTTTCAGCAGAAGTTTTAAAAGACTGCATTTCCGACAGGATTCCGCTGAACAGGGAGCCGAATAGCTGCTTAGCGAGAGTCGCATCCCTCTGTAGACATACAGGCGACATGACAAGGGAGAATGACGACTTCCTCGCTCAAGAATCTTTTACTGTCAGCTTCAAAATATATGATGAATGGGACCAGATACTCGGGTGAAAAACTGTTCTTGATGGTCATAGTACATTCAAGAAAGTAATAAATTATTAATAATATAGGATAGAATAATATAGAATATCATCTGTAATAAATATCTGCTATCGATTCAGAAAGTATTTTATAACAAACATAATTAGATGAGCAAGCTGTACATACTGACAAAAAACATTCCATACCATTCATTGTGAAACTATAAAAATAACTTAATGAAGAGATTAACCGTCAGACCAAGGACTGGCAATGGGGATTTACCCAAAATCTGGCCACAAAACTACATGGAGTAATACATGGAAAACTGCATGAGTAATGCATGGAAAACTGCATGGAGTAAAGCGCAATGACAGCTGCAATGACACAGGCAAGGTTTCCTATTCCTCCAACGCAGTGCGCAAAATATTCCATAAACTGAAAGTGAAACCTGTGCGAGGGCCTGCAGTGGGGCAATGATGCTCCTGTACTGAATCTGGATGTCTGGCAGGTCTCCCACTCGATAGCTGCGATACAGGGTGACCTTGGCTTCTTTTTGCAGCTTCGTGTTAGCAACTTGCTCCTGCAGTTCACAAAAATGTTGTGAGGAGTTAAAAACATCATGCATTATTAGCAACTGATTTATCCATAATTTCAAAAATATGCCTATAGCAGGGGTCCCCAACTCCAGTCCTGGAGGGCTACTATCCAATAAGTTTTCTATCCTACCTGGCTTCTAATGAGAGCACACTAGTTCTCGGGTAAATACCCGGAGCAGGTGTGGCTCATCAGAAGCCAGGCAGGATAGAAAAGTTACTAGATAGTAGCTCTCCAGGACGGGAGTTGGTGACCCCTGGCCTATAGAGACATTCATTTAGCCAAGCATCACTGTACATGTCAAAAGCGTTATAAACTACAGCAAAATCTTCAGCATGATCCTAGGATTTGGTCCCAAGGAATTCCGGACAAATAATGGTTTTTTCCTTTACATTGGTGTCACACTATCGACAAACGATGAAACGGTAGTAAAGACCAGGCTTTACACCTACAGTGCCGCACTACTGTACATCGGCGCTGACAGTTTTGTTAGTCCGGAAATTAAGCAATCGTTACAAATTCTACGCTTAGTCACGTTCTTCTGTAAATAAGAGAATAAATGTTCCAAATGAAAGGAACGTGGACTTAATGAATTTATTGTTCCCTGTACTGTATGATTCACCTTCTCACTCTTTTGCTCACGGATGCCCTTCTTGGCAAAATGCAGGCTGACTTTCTCCTGGTCCTTCAGGAACCTTCTTTTTAACCTCATGATGTCAGCCTGCTGTTCACTTGCAGCTGAAACGAACAATCATTGCAGTTACAGGGGCAGCAGTATTAAGAGATATGATCGTTTTATTTGCCATTTTTTTTATAGAGTTCTAAGGTTCTTGCACAGGCAATCTTGCTCTCCTATGAGACACGTTGTCTGTATGTGATATTTAATCACACTGCCATTGATGATTTTTGCAAAAATGTTAACTACTGTAAATGCTATTATTCTGAAAGTTTAAAAAATGATTGCTGTCAATTTCAACTGAATTTTATTCCCCTAACCCCATGAGTACACGTGAAAGCATAAGCTTTGTGAAACCTTTGTGCCATCAGCCCAGTTTGCTGATGCTGACCTTTGGCGCTTTGATCATTTCCTTTGTCATCAAGGGCCGTCAGACGCTTTGTGCCAAAATCAGCCCCCGGTGCTTTCCTGGTCATTCGCGTTCTGTCCCTTTTTTCAAACACCAGCAAGGAAGATACTGATTCTGAGGAGGTTTGCAACGGGTAATCTGCCAGAGTGTCAATGCTGCTCCCGGTTAGCCAGTTAAATGCTGCACGCTTGCCTGAAATACAAAACAGCAACAAAAAAAATATATATATGTATTAACAATTATAAAAAAAAAAAACACAGCAGAACAATGTGGCTTCACTTTCACTTTCTCTACCGGTTGTCTGTGTTGGGGTGAATTCCAGAGATTCCTGAGTGACTCTCAGCTGGGCCCCCGTGGAGCCACGAGAGAACGCAGCAGTATTCTGCGACTGCATGTATGACCCCGTCTGCGACGTCTGTGACGTCTGCGTCTCCACAAACATCGGCGTCAGCACCGTACTCCGATGACGCCAATCGGAGTCAATCACATAATCCTAGACCAAAATACAGGTAGGGTGATAAGACCATCTATAACACACAAATTAAACCTCACCTTTTAATACATGTCAAAGGACAAATTACTTGGCTAAATACATTTATTTTACATTTAGTTCTATGTGATTTTGTTTTGGAAAAATGTCACCATCAAGAAATTTTAATTCAAAAGGTATTTACCTAAAAAACACACATTGGATACATCGTATCTGAAAAGTATCTATATATATCTATATAAATGTCTATAATAATTTCAATTTAAGGTAATTATTGAAATTAAACACTATGCAGTCAACCAGGTTCATTCATATGCAAACACTGGGCAAATCACAGAAACAAATCTTTATAATCTCTCAAGCTCAAAGCATTAAGCAACAACATATTTCAACTTTTGTATAAAAAATGTTTTGTTGGCAGTCAGAAATGATTATTAATTGTGAATCCCTTTATTTCCCATTGACAATAAAATAAAAGCTTATCTTGCATTTCATGATTTATACAATTATACACTTTCATGATCTGGAACAAATCATACTATAAGAACATTTCAGTTACTTTAATTATAAATGTGAGACCAGGAATTGTCAAAGTGTTGATTCACAGACAAACGTGTTTGTGGCAAGACTCGTCTGTGGCAAAATGTTTGATTGGAGAAGGAAAAAAAAAAAAAAAAAAAGCTTTAGCCTAAATCTTAAAATACCATGTCTGTAGTAAAAATTGCATTTTGATCAAAATGTTCGTCGGAATTTGGATTTCGCTTTTGCCAATCTATCAGCGCAATTCTCCTGATTTCATTTATGTGATGCACCATCTGAGTCAGACTTCAATGACATCTTTATCATTTACTATTATGGCGAGAGTATCCTCGCTAAACATTCGCTGTGGAACAAGTATCTGGTGTTCTTGCCGACCTGGAACTTGCAGTCAGACAGAGGATACTCAAACACGGCACGGGTGTAATCGGGGCTGCGGCTGGTCATCTCCAGCAGCATGTTCGTGGCCAAGCTCAGGAATTGATCTTCAATTTTGCAGGAGTACAGCGATCGCAATACAGCGAGTGTGCGGTCCAACGTAGCCGTGGGCAGGCGGCTTTCATGGCTCCAGAAGTTGTGGACATACAGTCTGAACGAGAGGGAACAATTAAGACAAGATGAATGTTAAAGTCTGATCAATTCACAAATGCAAAACCATGATAATTCATATTACAAAATGTTACAAAATGTGCAATGTAGGTTAAAGATTTTATTGCATTTGGCTAGAGGCTTTTGAAGGCATTTATTAAATTTTTTCTTATTTGTGTATTTCACACGTTGGCCTTTTCTAGCTACCTCAAACATTAAGCATCTAATACAATTTCTAAAGTACTGTACTAGAAATTACCATCAAAGCGTTTTTTTCTTGGTGCCTTGTTATTTGCTTACATATACCAACTGGAAAAGTACCACAGTATATGTATTTGGTCTATCGCTAAAACTGCACCTGAGTACACAGCAGGTCATGTGAGTGGAGCGGGGAGCAGAGCGGGTGGAATTTGGTCAGATCGCGGAACAGTTTTTTTAATTAAGGTTGGAGCGGTCGCTCTGTCTCGCTCCAATTTTTCTCCAATACGGCTCACACTACGACTCTACCCAGAATTCATCTGTACAATTATCAAGACTGTTACACAAATTGGCCAAGATTCGCAAATTATTTCACAATGGAAACTGATCGGAATAGTACACTTGTATGATCTATCACACGTATAGATGACAATAATGTAGAGCAAGAACAACAATGTGGTGAAACTGTTTCAGTGAGTAAAGATTCACTTTGGAATCACTTTTCTCAGAAAAATGAGTGCACTATGCGAACAGGCGGAAGCCAGAGCAAAACGTGAGCAAGTTTTATATGGTTGTAGCATATCAAGTCTATAAATATTGGAAATCAAATAAATTAGTTTTGTCATTCAAAGTAGGTCTAATAGGATTTTTTAAATTCACGTAACGCTGTCAGTGAAATTTTATATTTTAGAGAGAGATGCAGCAGCAGCATCAACAGAAAAAAACTGAGGAATTTAAAACATGGATGCTTAGCCTGTATATTCTTTAGGATATTAAGACCACTGATTCCTTTATTTTTAAGCTTATTTTTGTGTGGAATGTCATTGCCAAACCTGTCCGTTGTTGCCTATATATTTAAAAATAAATATTTTCTGTTCTGAGTGGCAATGTTGCCGTTGCTCATATATTATGATATAAGACTTTGGTTTAAGGTGACATTTGTTAGGTACGCAGATTATTTGTCCCTCTTTTAAATTGGAGGGAGCATGGAGCGATTTGACTGGAGCGAGAGGACATTTTAGTGGAGTGAGGAGCGGTGTTGAGCTGAGCGGCTTAGGGCGAATTAGAGCGGAGGAGAAGGCGGAGCCAACAGCCTCGTAAGCGAGGAGCGGAAATTCTCTGCTCACATGTGCTGGTACACAGAGAATACTGACTAGATGTGGCAAAATAACACAGAATAACATTTTTAATGGCTACATACGTTTAGGTTTACATGAATTAACTAGGGTCAGCCCTAAATGGGTAGCAACATACATGTAATAAGAATAGCATTTCCAAAGCACTGCAAACTGGTTTTAGGCAATGGAATAGAAAATATGAAACTAAGTTATAGTTATAAACATTGTCATCCCTGACATGATTCTTGAGGGACTGAAAAGCTGAGCTGCGCTGTCAGAGACATTGACAGCTGCTCCTCTGATTAAACCCTTACATTCTGCTCACATTGCCATTCAAAGATGCATGTCACACTGATAGATAGGTTTGTTAAGGCATGAAGGTAGCAGTAAGAGAATGTACAGTTCTGAGAAACAATTAGCTCAGGGGTGGCCAATCTTATCCGCAAAGGGCCGGTGTGTATGCAGGTTTTTGGGATAACCTGTAGGTCTGCTGTTCAAATCCAATCAGTCCTTTAGTAATCTAATTAGGCAGTTGCAGTGAAAACCCGCATACACACCGGCCCTTTACGGAAAAGATTGGCTACCCCTGAATTAGCTGATCTGAAGAGATTGTGAAACAACCCCCAGAGGTATTTTGCTGTTTTTATATTCTTGTAATATTAGGTATCACTCTAGGTTTAGCTATAATTTTTGTACCTATAACTTAAATATAACAAGAAAAACAACTAATAAAATAACAGGGCACAAACTGCACAACACATACAGCATTACATATAGATTTCAGACTTACTGAAGGCCTTGATTTTCATCCACAAGCCCCTGAAGAAGAGCGTCCTTTGCTGTATTGAAAACTCCCAGGGAGACAGGGTCTGCCTGGCTCTCTGCATCACTATAACAGAAAAGTAATATGCAAGAGTTTAGCTTGTTGTCAGCTAAACATGGTGTGGCACTGTCACACTTAGAAAGTAGCAAATATGTAAAGGTACAGGTCACCTGTAGTTGTCATAAATCCACATGAGGATGTCATACATTCGCTCTCTGCACACAGGGGATGGATGTGTGATAAAAGACGATACCAAACCCAAAACCTCCTGAACTTCTTCTGGCTTCAGAATGGATAAGATCTTATGGACAAGATCTAGGCAGATTCTCTGCCTTGCCTCATCCCTGGAGAACACCAAAGAGAGTCATTACAACAAGCACACAACAATCCAACCCAGGAAGACTACCATTTGCCAGACTGAAAATGTTTATTACTTTCTCATGCCGATACTAAACTGCTTGTCTTGCACAATTTTGTCTGTCTTGCACGGGACTAAAGTTTGTCCTGCATGGTCTTGTCCTGTATTCCACTGCTCTTTGTCCTACTGCCCAATCCTCTACCCTGCAACTATAGCATAAGAATTTCACCGTGTTCCTCGGATCACATGCCAATAAAACTCGAAACCTGAAACTAAATATCAAGCAATATCAACAGTCAAGATTCACCTGTGACCAATGACCTGGAGAAAGTCTTTTCTCTTTAGCTGCAAATATACGTCTGGAATCTCGCTGGCTCTACAGAGCACGCACTCCAGGCAGTGGGTCTTTAATGACCCGTGCATCTTTGGCAGCAGGAAAAATATCTGATTGACAAAGCTGTCAGACAAAAAGTTGCGAATGAATGAATGCTGAAAATATGATTATTTATTAAAGTCATGTTACAATAAAAATCACAAATATATTACGTTCAAGTACAACTTGCAATTATTAAGAAATATAGTCTTACCGGTCCATAAATGGGGCGAAGTGTTTGGAAACTTTACTCAAGCAAACAATAAACTTGTCATCCTTATCAGATTTCTTAAGCTCCATCAACTTACTGACTGTGAGATCAAACAAGGTTGTACTGGGCTAATGAAAAAGAAAAGAAAAAAAAAAAAAACATGCAATTCAGTTTAAATTTAATCTCATCCTGGGTATAACGTTAATCTACATCCAGCCCTATAAGGAGATCCTCCAATTTACAGGGAACAACTTGGGGGTTGGTGACTGGATTGGCACTCCAGCCACCAGAAAAAAAAAAAAACTCACACTGGTCCATTCCACACTAGTGTGGTGTTGAGGTATCACCTGCCTCGGGGTTCTCATCCAAGGCTTGTCGTGTGGTTGGTGTGGCAATGCACTGTATCAGTGCATGTTCCTTACCTCTCCTCTCTCTAATATTAATCATTCTTCATTTAAGAACAGCACTTACCTGTTTCAATGACTAACTGTACACTTTGAATAAGGGTTGGTCTAATTCATAAAAAAGTTCATGCATTCGGGACATTGACAGTCTTATTTTAATTTAAATTGTTTGCTAACAAATAAGACTTATTTAGAAAAAAATTCTAAATCTTAACTTAAAAAAGCACATCACAGCGTTTAAGAAAACAATACACAATACAAATTTACAGAAATAATTAAGCAAAAAAAAAAAAAAAAAAAAAAACTTAGTTTAGCTTGTTAATCTTCCATTATTTCACAGGAAATTTCCTTTTTGGGATTAAGGTGAAGACACCTTTAAGTAATCTTTTCAACTACAGTGAGTCCTGCTACAACGCAAGATACCACAGTGTGAATATGTTCTAACGTGATTGATATATTAGAACCCAAGTTCAATACAATGCGGAACTGCATTTATATTTGCGCGATTTTCAGTCAGAGAGAAAAGCACTACACGAACCACAACATGATACGGTCTTAGATAAACACACTACTTGCACACAAATACAGCTATCCAAGTGAATGACAGTGACATCCAATCTGTGAACCGGTTCTTTTCAGTTATTCAGTCAAACCGGTTTTTGTATATCCACGTATTGCACCAGGTGAAAGTGTTTGATTGTAAAAATCAAAAAAAAAAAAAATAATTTTTTTGACACTATGATATAAAAACACTGGAACATTTTTTAATTGACTTACATTCCTGTAGCCATGTTGACTTCAGTGCCAATCCGTATACCATAATCTGCTGTGTTTCTGCTTTGAGCATGCCTGGCTACACGGTGACTATGGCTGACTACTCCCAATGAATGAAGGCCAAAACGACACTTCACCATTTACTGAATTTTCAGACCCCACTAGATGGTGCTCTCTGTTCAAAAAAAGGGCTCAAAGCAAACCAAAGCACCGTCTAAAAGTCATAAAATACAGCAAACGGTTCATGAAACGTCGTTTTGACCATCACTACTCCTGACTGTCGGCAATCAACAAGTCAGCAAGTTTGGCACGTTCGGTTGAAGCAATTACTAAACAATTCTCATGAGACTCATACGATCCATAGGAGATGTTTATAATAACTAAATTAATGTAGTATTATTATTTCTTATTTAAAACGCATATAATTACATTATTAGCCACTGGTATCAATTTTTTATTAGTTAATTTTGTTTGGCGTAAGTTACTAAGTTTCCCATTTTTCCGATTGAATACTTGTATTTTAGTATGCAATTTCAGTGAATGCAAGGTTTTTCAGGAACACATTAGTCACATTGTAGCAGGACTGACTGTACGCAATTTCAAAAGCATAAACTTTTGCACCAGAAAAGGACAAATTTCATCTAAATGCTGTACAATAAATTCCTAAATCAGGCCTCCAGGCACCACAAGGCACAAAGAAATTTAAAACTAGAAATCTTAAAGTTCAAGATATCAACATAAACCCATGTTTTGTCTACCACCTTTCTAAAAGACTAATATTACCCACCTTCAACAACATCATTTTCAAAGGTGTCATTGTCAATACAAGTTCTGCAGCATTATTACACGTCAAATTCCAATAAATACTATATGGGCAGGTGAATACAAAAAAAACTTAAGCCGTTTATAATACAAGCGTATAAAGAGATCTGATATTACACACAAAACACGTGCCACCTACTTCATTCTTCTCAGCCAAGCAGTGCATCATGCACCCAATTATCTCTGCAGCCGCA
>JAODKE010000001.1:25768885-25787490 GCA_026779605.1 Mormyrus hasselquistii | reverse complement strand
ACACAAAACACGTGCCACCTACTTCATTCTTCTCAGCCAAGCAGTGCATCATGCACCCAATTATCTCTGCAGCCGCACTGTAGACCTCCTTGTATCTTATGAATAACAAATTGTTCACCAATGATCGAATGTACCTGAGATCAGCAGCAAAAGAGCAAACATGAATATGGAAATCATCCAAAGAAATATCTTCCCCGTTTACTGATGTTTATTAACAATGTAACACCACATTACCGGTCATGCTCTATGCCACATTTAGGGTCATAAGGAGGTAGATTGTTGGCCAGTACAATCCCAAGCAATTGAAGTCCCACTGAGTTGTCCTTACTGTTGAGATCTGTCCCTGCAAACCGCTCATGTATCAGACTATAAATACAACAGGAGAAACACAAAGCATTAGGAGTTATTAGCGTTTCAATTCATAGTTTTGTAAGTGCGTCAATTCATCATCCAGTTTCCCCTATGAAAACTATAGGCTCTTGACTGATAAGACATCTCAGCTGGGGGGGGGGTTTCTTTGTAACCGACATGCCAGTCTGCTGCTGAACTGCACTGTTAGTTTAGGTAACTGATAGTTTAAGTCTTTTTCTCATTTAATCCCGGGATTTAACGTTAATTTATGCCTTTAAGGTTACGGTGGCCCCGAAAGCCCAGAGTACATCAAAACGAACGCAACGCAAAAACACTGACACACTGCAAAACATTAAGAACACGCAAAAACGTAAAGGTGACACAAAAACATCAACAGAAAAAAACTAAACAAATTTAGGTTTTTAAAACATTTTATTAAGACAATATTTGAGCTGCTTTACTTGTTTGCAAATATACAACAGCTATTCAGTATAGACATTCTGCAAAACACAAGTCTCAAAATAAAGAATAAAATCCATGTATGCCTGTTGCATGGGTTAAATTAAGCAGCCGTAACATAAAAGGGATTCACTCAAATATGTCTACCAACATTAATTTGCATGTTTATAGCACTGCCCAAAAAAAAAGTTGAAGGTTTTTTCTGTTCATATACAATCTAAATTTGTAAATTTGTATCTTGTTGACACTAATCAGCTACTGTAGATTACGGTGCCAGAGGCACTTCCGTTTTGAAAACCATATCAAATTAAGAGAGAATAAAACAGATTTAATAATTAAAACGGGGTTAATTTTTTGCCTTAATGTTTTTGCAATGTGTTAACGTTGACATGCTCTGGGCTTACAGGGCTACCATATTAAGGGGATGAGGAGGTACAGCAACTTAGACCTTTAAATGGGACTGGTTTGCAAGAAAGGGGAAGACTATTGCCATACCTGTAAGGTACCTCCAGGCAATCCTTCCAGCACTCCACCACAATCTTAATTATCTCCAGATTGTGCCTAAAAACAGCTCTTCTTTGGTGAAAGCAGTTCTTAATGAGGAACTCAAGTAACCAATTAGCCAAAACCTCATCTCTGGTGTTACCCTGTAATAGGAAAGACTAGAATGAATGACATCAAAACACTCACCAAACCACAAACCGTGGGTTAGAAACATTCAATGGACTTTTAGGCCGGTTGGTAGTGCAATAACTTGAATTATCTTAACAATAAACTTGTGACAGATATTATTTCAAGTATACCATAGATGTATATACCATACAATATACCATAGAACCATGCAAGGTGTCCACTGACTAATTTTTCAATGTACTTTATTTTCTGTTATGTGTGTCAGAAATGCTTCTATCTTGTTTTATGTATAATTATACTTACTCCTGCTTTCTGTCTACAAGTTGTCACAAAAAAAATCATTTTACACATACAATGACAGTCTTATAACCCATCTTATCGTATCTTATAAGGATGTAATGATACACTCAACTCACAATTCAGTACGATTCACGATTACGATTTACGATTACAGAATATGATTTTTTTTCTCACAATTTAACAGATTGAGCTGCAGACAAATTTATCCACAAATATTCCTTTATTTATCTTTCTACACTGTGTAAAACATGTCCTCTTAGTGCAACTGAAATTGAATAAAATACTGTTTAAAATCTCCCAAATCGAAATAAAATTAAAATCTTCAAATAAACGGTAATGCTTTATATTAACTGCGCCTTCATAATGGTTTTATATCATTCATAAAACATTCAGTACACCCTCATAATGTATTCATTAAGTAATCAGAAATCATTCATAAAACATTATGCATGTATACCTTTACATCCTAACATCCCTTAACAGCTTTAATATACATTAATAACAAATATTACATGATTGATTATACAATTATAATGTTTGTTATTAATGTATATTACAGCTGTTAAGGGATGTTAGGACCTTGAAGTGTACTTGCATGCTGCTTATGAATGTTCTATGAATACATTATGAAGGTGCACTTTATATAAAGCGTTACCAAGTAAACTAAGGCTTGCATGTGCAGCTTTTTAGCGTGGTTTGCCCTTTTAATAATTATTGCTATTGGTGAATTGAGCTCACTGTGGTGCCGGTGGACATGCTGCTAAATCATGTTCGTTGTGCTATTTGAGTATGTTATCGGTCTTTTACAATGTTTGCACGCAGTTTTTGTCTTGTCTGTGCTTTTCTCACCGTTTTCATTTGTGATTACCGGAAAGCTAAAACGCTGCCACACCGCCGATTTAAGATCGGGGGGTGTGTCCTCAATTTCAAATTCGCTCACCATTTCGCGTTCGGTCAAAACCAAAAACTAACGTACAACGTCGACGTGAATCCGCAGCCCAGTTTAGCCCAGTTTTTCCGCTAAGTAAAGTACCATGAAGTATTCCACATTTCCACATCAGCCAGTTTAAATCGTCATGCATTTACATCGATTTTTAACTGATTCACGATTCATAATCTTATGCTAAGTCGTCATATTTTACCTCACCGTATCTTATCGTATCACATTACATCATATTTTATCTCATCTTCTGTTTAATCCGGTAATAATTCCCCTTGGTGAACAGCTAGAAGTTCCTGTATTATTTTATACAGTACAAACTCATTTTTCTTTAGCATTGTTATATTACAGTTTGAACCAAAACGGATGCTTTTATCTCGTTATTTATAAGGCATTATACATACCAAAACCGATGTAAACTCAAAAATATTTTAAAGTTTATCCTTAAGAGCATATAAAATTTGCTGCATTCTACTCAAATTCACCTCAATTAGATAATTACAAAGCTCAGATTTGGTCGTTGAAATCTATACACCAGAAACAAACCTTGGGTGTAGCAATGCTTGTCCAAGACAAAGCTGTAGCAACAATATCAACAACCATGAAGTGAATTCCATCTCCTCCATTGTTTCCGGAGACGACCAGCTGTAACAATGGCCCGAGCCAAAACTTGGCATATGGTCGGAAAACCTGCGAGGAGGTGGGTGAGGATTTGCAATGTAAATGTTTTAACAGATGTAGATTTTCACTTGTTTAACAGCAACACAAAAACAAGATAGGTGAACTGCAAGTTAAAAATGCACAGGTAGGGCCTTCCATACCTTTTCAGAGTTAATTATAATTTTTGCAATGAAGAGCCGAACATTCAATGGTGTTGATGAATTCCCAAGCTTTCCATGAAAGTATTTCATCCAAGGTGGAAGTTCAGTTGGTGTTGTGCCCTAAAATAAATATACATTTTAGGAATGAAGTCACAAGGGATAAGTAAAATATGTTTAATGTAAAAATAAATAAATAAAATCACTAATCTACACATTCTACAGAGTTTAGAGATATCAGGTTGACCAATTGCACATCATCTGAATATTTAAAAAAAGTGCTATAGAAAAAATCAATGGTACTGCTGACATGAAGCAGTTTTACAGCATTTTAACACCAATAACATACAACCCCGACAGAGCTACAGAAAGGCCTAAACAGAAGTAGCAGAGTATATACTGGGATTAATTTTTACCCCCTTCTTAATTTTCCACAAAAAAAGTTTTCTACATAACAATAGGCTTCTGTATCGGATAATCGACATTGGAGCCAGACATTGGATAATGACACTGCAAACAGACCTGCTCTATTTTGGGAGTGATGCCGTTCCTCTGCATGTGACTGAGCAGCGCCGTCATGGAGGCCATGCACTCGTGCTGGTTCAGCTCATCCATTTCCAGGTCCATCACTTCATCTAGGGAGACCGTCTCCATTTGCTCCTGTAGCTCACCAGAAGGGAAAAAGGCTCATGTCCACCTTTAAGCTTAAGGATCTCTCTACCTAGCGTACCATTTTATCATTGCTAAATCATTTTCCCGTTCGGTTGCATGCTTTTTGCCCTGAGGAGATCCTCACTGGTTTTCTAGAATTCAGCTGGATCTGCCATGAACTGAAGTAAAAGTGCAGGCAGACCCTCCAGGCAGCAACTGTCACAACAACCCTAATTACATTTCTGTACCTTACCTTTTTTTTATAAAGAACTATTTGTTACAGCAGGTAGCCTAAAATTCTACTAACAGCTATGAAAAAAGCTTTTGTAAAACTGGATTTTAAAAGGGAAATACAAACAAATCAGGGAAAGATGTGATGAGTCAAGGTTTTTCCTCATCTATGGTTACTTGTTGCTATTGGTCTTGCAGAAATGTACTTTCTTGCCCTGGTAAGGTTTCCACTGGATCGCAGTGGAAACGAACTTAAGTCACAATCATTTATATGAGAAGTAAGAGCACTTGTACCCCACTCGAGGCAGCAGTAGTTTCTTTGCCAGGGTTTTGGAATCGGTACGAGAAGCTCTGGACACCAGTAGAAAAGTCAAACTGGCTCATCTCTTCTCTGAGACTGCTGTCCATGCAGGATTGCGAGGAGAGATAGCGAGGTTCTTCTGAAAAGGAGGTCATTATGTCAACAGGATTTTATGTGCTTTGGCAGTAATTATTCACCATGCGATACCATCGTAACACCATTAACAGATCATACCCCCACTGCTCCCCATCGTTTCTTTCCGGATAGTCACATACTTTTGCTTCCTTTCAAGAGGAACCTATACAAATTAAAAAAAAAAAGTTCTCATATAAGTGTATTTTTCACATTTATAAAAGATTGCAAATAATGTAAATACTTGGAAATGATAAAGGAAAAAAAATAACTCACATCAATTTCTACAGGGAATCTGTAGGCTCTTTGCATATCAATGATGTTCTCAAAAATGAACTGACTCTTGGGGAAGAAAGGATGACAGGGGTGAAGCTATATATAAAAGGTACGAGTGTCTATTTATAAACACATGAACTGACAAACCGTCGGTCTCTCTGGGAAGGCAGGACTCATCCGAAAATTGCTCCTTCAATGTTCAAACTACTGATATTTTAAAACAATTAAGACACATGAACAGCTTTCCTTTTGATGTGTTATAAACAGTGAGGTGGAGGAGAATAAGGCCCCAAGCAGTCTCCTTACTTTTTCTGGCTTTTCGCTGAAGAGGAACCCTTGGTAGAACTTTGTCTCATTGAAGCAGCAGCTGATCAGAGCTATAGCACAGTTATAGGCAGCACAGTGATACTGCCGTCTCCTCTCCAGAAGCTGGGTTTCACCGACCATATTTTCTGTAAAGGCCTCAAAGGAGGATCTTTAAAATATAAGCAAAACACCAAGAGTTGAACATCTGTAGGATAAACATATACTGCAAAACAGATCTTTTCTTTACTTACAAGAGTTACATGAATTTGTTAACTTACCCTTTAACACAAAGATACAACTGAAAAAATGACTTGTCTAAAACCTATAATTGTTTTAAATACAGTAAAAGTGTACAGTTTGAATCAATTATAGCATTAAAATCCAAGGACGAAAGGGCAAACAAGACTTTTTCCTAAGCAAACAAATCAATATGATTTCAACAGAATAAAATGATAACTTTCCAGAATAACAGTTTAAATTTTTTGAACATCCTGAACCAGGGGTCTCATTTCTTGAAGTTAGATATGCACAAAAAATTGACTGAAATGTCCATAAACAAATCCTGAATTCATGAAACAAAACTTGACAGGATCAAAAGCATATTACGGAAACTCAGAAGCAGGTCTACGTAACAAGGGACAAATCGGCAAAAGCTGACACATACTGCAAAGCAAGTAGTTACAGGTAAACCGACAAATGAAGACATATGCCAACAATTCATACTATTATGAGAAAATTAATGTCAAAAAAATGCATGGGTCCACATAAAAAAAACTAGTCACCAGATGAAATACAGCACACTGGCATTCTTGCTATGACTACACAAATGGAAGGATTTGAAGGGAATCAGTATTCATAAGCCACCAAGATTTTTACTTTGTTTACTGTTTGCACTGTGTGTTACGTCTGCACTTTGTCTGTATGCAAATAGGCAAACATAAAAACAATACTCTGTAGTGATATCCAGTTTTCCTAATGTAATTGGGGCAATCAAATGCACTAACACTGGAATAAGAGCATCTCAAATCAAATGCAAGATTTTTAAATCAAAATAACAGCAGTACAACAAAGAACAGTAGACGCAGTAGATATTTGTATTTTTAAACAAACATACAAAAAAAAAAAAAAGCATCTTCTACTTACTTGAGCAGTGATTTTGACAACTCGTTACCCTCAGGTTGACCTGAGCCCACGAAGGCCATGTTAATTTTTGACTCTTTGGCGTAGACTTCAGCTTTCGGTAGCCGAGAGTAGAGAACCTCAAGTAGCTTGTAACAGCCATTCTTCTTTATGACCTGGGTCTCGAACGTCATCTCGTTAGACTGGAAATAAGTTTCAGCATTTACCCAAAAACTCTGTATATTTAACCATTAGGTAGTACAAACTACCAAAGGATCTGTATAACTGAAATGCAAAACTTATATGCCAGAAAGAGAGAAAACAGGAAATATTCTAGAGTTGAGTCAAAAAATGGTGTCCTAACCTATGGGCTGTCAAACTCTTGAGCCCAAGACCACCAAAATAAGGGTGGCAGAGACCCACAACCCCCACTAGGTTTACTCATTTATGAATTCCTTCTTCGGTCAAAATTATATACATAATTTTTTTAATCACTTTTTTTTTTTTGTCAACCAATTACGGTTAAAACAGGATATTCTGGAAACCATCTTGCCCCCACCCCCCACCCCCCACCTTGGTACCCATTACCCTAACCTGCCGAGCCACATGCTCAGAGAGTGGTGTGTGACCATCAGGGGTTTTTACCTTGGTGAAGCGGGGCTGCAGGGTGGCCATGATGTCAGGAACGTTTTCTATGAAGAATTGCCTGAGAGCATCGACGCTGCAGTGCTGGAGCAGCGTCAGCAGTGTCCTTTCGACAAAAGCGTGGCCCAGGATGCCGAGTGGCTGCACGTCCACCATGACTGTCTGATACACGGTATTCAGCAGCGCCACCTGCCGCTCACAGCCGGACCTGCAGGCAGGAAACCAACCCCCGACCAGACACAGGTATGAGTCACACAGACACATACAGATAAATAATGGATAAAGACATTGATATAGATAAATAAGCAGAGATAATGAGGAGAATCTGTTTTTAACACTGCCAAAAAGCAGGCTGAATAGCCTATAGGTCACATGTCAGATCACACATAGGATTAGTAGGCATATAAAAGGACAGACACAAAGCTGCTGGGTCCTAAAACTCCAGTCGGACACCCTACTTTAGGCATATCAATGTCGGGGAGGTGGAAATTTCCCAACTTGGAGGCAGTGGGTTCTGTCTGTAAAATCTGCCAACAGGGGAAGGATGGCTGTGGCAGTAAAATTTGATGGACTTTGGATTTGCTGGTTCAATGGACCACCATTGAACAGGGCTGCAGCAAGGAATTCTGAGCCCCCTGACAAAATGTCAGCTTGGCCCCCCTCCGTACATTGCATGGAAAGAAAGGGGGAGGTCCCCCTCGGAACCTACGGGAGAGGTGGTATGTCTGCCAATGTCCTCCTCACCTATTCATCAACTGTTATTGATATCAACATTTCTGAAACCTATGAAGACTGGAATGTAACCCCCTTAAGGGAGACAAAAAGCCAGCACACTGCAGCACACAGACCAGCGTATCCAGAAAACCAGTCACACATGGGACTGCAGAAAGATCACCATGTCACTGGTCACGGGAATAGACTTTGAAAAGAAAGAGATTGAACACAACAGCATGTTGGAAAAAACTAAACAGATGATCTCGTTATGACACTAAAAAGAGGAGTAAGCTCAATCTTCAAAAGACATCACCACTAACCTTTTAGCTATTCTCTTAAAACACGCTTGAAACTGCTCCTCCATGATGTGCTTCTGATCCCGGCAAAGAACCTCAGCCATTAATTTTAACAGCAAAGGACTTTGGGAGAGCTCCAGAGCATCTAAGAACTGATTACAGAGAAATCCATGGGACTGGTAAACCTCAATCTTATCATCATTGCAAGAAGCACATCATAAGCCCATCTTGTTTTAGGATGAGGAACAACAAAGTTGAACTGAAATTTCATTTGCCATTTGCACAGGGATAGATGTACACTGGAATTCTCTAATGCACATGACATGATTTCATGACAATTTCTATCCAGCAGCAGTGCCCCCCCCCCCTCATTCCCATTCCATACCAGTCAAACTGGACTCTTAAATCATCCAACTACCTGACCCTCAAGCAACAATTTTACAGTAAAACTTGAACGTAACTTTCTATATGTAATGGTTTTGTTTATTGTTTTAAATGTTGACTGAGGAAAATTGTGCAAGAGAACTCCAATGTACTTGTACGTCTGTACCTGCAAATGGCACAGGTTTTGTTTGGACTCAGTTCAGGCCAGGTCAACTCAACTACAATTTCAATTACAACTCAAGCTACCTTCTTAATGCTATCAGTGTAGTTGTTGTAGTCCAGTGTTCCCCTGGGGAACTCATGAGACTGCAGGGGGAAATGTGATGCAACAAACAGTTCCAGCGCTTTCCGCAGCTGTGCCAGTGGTTCTTCAGGCAAGGCGCAGAAGAATGGCAGAATGATCAGCGTATGGTTCTGTGAATAAGAGCAGAAAAGATGGCCGCTATTCTCTCACGGTACATTTCCCAGTTACAAAAAAAATAAATGTTCACCAAATTTGGCAATATATATTAACCGTACGGTGAGAGACTTTCAGCAGGTGCCAGCAGGTCAGTGCATTGACTGGAGGGAAGTGTAACCTATCCCAAAGCAGCTTAGAGTCAACTTATCATTTCTCTGTCCAGAGATTTCACATTTAAATATATTCTTCATAAAAAGGATTTTTCTTAGTCTTTTTGCCTAGGTATGCCCTGTTGATATTACTTTCAAAACCCACACTGAAATTACAGTCAACAGTTCAACCAAAACTACTGGTCAATTGCACCCTCAATTTTCAAAAAAGAAAACAACCTACAAAAACCCCAACAATCTTGTTAAAGAATTTCTTTATTGTTACTTGGTAACAAAATAAAAAACATCCTAACTTCTAAATTCCAATATGGGCCAATTTTCAGTTTTTACTTGCCAGTACCTACATTTCAATAGTTACTTTGAAAGATTTTTAAAAAAAGTAAAGAAAGTTTTACCTTCAGATTCAGTGGCAGCTTAACGTCAGTGAGAAGAGTGGTATATGTATTAAACACTTCTTCAAACGCTTCATGGCTAGTACTGAAACAGACTGCAGAATCAATCTGTGGGGATGAGGCAACAACATGAACAAAGCAATGTAGCACAAATACAAAGGCAGAAATAAAGTCACTGGTTCAAAACGAAACTCGCTAACTACAAAATCCCAGAGGGAAAGTACCTGAAGGACTTTGGAGAGCAGGGTCAGGGTAGCTATCTTGCTTTCTGAGGAGGAGCTGGCGATGGCCCACCAGGGCCGCAGGGAGCTCCAGTTCCTCAATATCCCCCCTACCAAGGTGCTGCCCTGGTTCTTCCGCAGAAGCCTCTCTCGAAAACAATGATCCAACATGCCATTCAGCAAGGTACTTATCTGCCAAGAGAAGAAAGATGCAATTGGCCTTCTTTAATATTACACACATACACAAGGCACAATATATCAACAATATACCCTGCTATTTTAAAATGTTTAACAGATGTTCAAGCAAAGACACACTTACATGGAACTGTCCCTGACTAGAAGGACAATACAGGCTAATTTAAGTCAAGTGGCAATGTTTTGTCCACAAGATGTTTTGTTAATTTTTTCATTCAGTCGCCAAAGTAATTTATTCAAGGGTTTTTGTAAAATTAAGTCATCTTATTGTCTCAGTAATGCTATCGAAATAAGGATATCCATAAATCCAAACATGTTCAACAACTTATTAGCGGGTTTGCTACCTTCAACATCACCATGAAGTTCGAGAATGCGTGACTCACCATTTTGGGGTGGTAGACAGCGGATTTCATGAGCACAGGAACAGTGCCATCCAGTTTCCTTAGCAACTCTGAATTGACCGTTGTGTGGAAGAGGCTATAGAAATACTCCCCGTGCAAGAAGTTGATGTTCTTTTCATGAGCGCTTCCTGACAGTGCCACTGATATCATTGTGTTGTTCAGCAACAGATCTACCAGTTCATTCTGATAAAGACCAAAAATAGTGAGACCCCTCGTAAAAATTTCTGTGATAAATAAATCCTGTTTTCAGTTTAGTATTGCTATCCCCTAAACCAGTCTAACTTCACCCAGTCCTTTTGGAGCCCCAGACAGTCCACATTTTTCGTCCCTCCCAGCACCCAACACACCAGTATCAAACAATCGACAATGAACCAAACCATCAAGAACACCGAACACCAGGTACAGAATTATACCAAACATGTCACAGCCAAAATGAAGCAACAATTACCTTTAGCAGGGATATCCATAATATGTCAATATTAATTCTATTTGACGATATCTAATGTCATTTATGTGACTGTATGTGGTAAGCAAACCTGGTTATACAGTATTGATTTGAATGCTCTCACTCTCAAAACAGCGCATCGTGTTATAAAGTTACAGTATGTTAGACAAAACTCACCTTGTTTGAGGTCTCTGGTGCTCTTGTACACAGAACTATTAATCCCTGTTATTAACTGCCCAGTTACTTTGTGACTGTTTGTGAGTAATAAGCAATTGAAAGACCACTCTGTAGAACCACATTAAACACAAGTTCGGTGTCCTGTTTCTGCACTTGGTATGTTTTTCCTATATTATGTATAGCCCAAAGACATACAGTTAGGCTGGTGTTTTTAAATTGCTAGCAATGTGGGTGTATGTGACCTATGATGGACTGGCATCCAATCCAGGGAGGACCCCAGCCTTGTACTCTGTGCTGCCTGGGACAGGCTCCAGGAGCATGTGATCTCTGACCTAGATTTGGTTGTGGAGGATGGATGGATGGATGTTTACTGTTCCATCTCCATAGCTCCTGGAAATAAGTTCTCACATCTGGTCACTGATCAGTTTATTGCCCAACTCAACAGTACTCCTTCACGTGATCTTTTTCTCTGACTGTTTTGTTCTGCACGTGTGATATAGCAGTATCATGTAGTGAAGTGGCCACTTAAACCAGCTTTCTGTAATTTGCTTTTAATTTTAGTGCTCATATGTCTACCCTGCTACCTATTATAATTAATTCTTACTTTTCTGAAATTACTATCTGTGATACAGGTAGCAATAAGACCGCTACAGCTAATTAAATCTATGGGGCATTACGGTGTAGTACAGATATGAGCAACAGCCAGCCAGTGGAAAGATTTTTACTGGCCTCCAATAAAAATGGAAAAAACAGCTGCTACTACAACTACTAACAAGGCGTTACCTCTTGTCCTATAGAAAATGCCAGCTGGAGCAGCTCATCTGCTAGTTTCCTACTGCTCACATCCATCGATGGCAGAGTTGCCCCCTCTTCTTTGGGGACAACACCCTTATATACAACTGAGAGAAGCTTGGACCCAAGGGATAGATCAGTTTCAGCCTGTTTTATGGAAGACAAAGTACAGCGGGTTATACGTACAGACCAAAGCTTAGTTCGTTTCATTTGTAGCTACGTCTTTGAGACAGGAAAAGTGTAGCCATACCATGCTCTGAAAAATGGACTCAAGAAGGCCGGCTTGGTAAAGCTGCCTACAAGCCAAGAACATACGTTCTAGTTTGGGATTATTTGCTCGGGCTTCTTTGTCATAGAGATCCATTCCACACAGCTCAGAGACACTGGAAATACACACACAAATACCATAAAGCACCTTAAATTTACCAAAAACATATAACAGAACTGATGGATATTATCAGCTGAACAAAGAAAAATACATTCAACAGAATAATCAAAGACAAATTACGTCAAGTTTATGTAAATGATTTTTTAAAAATAACCTTTCCCGGGATATCCACTTCCTGACGCTTCTCTCCAGGTTGGACTTGTATGGTGTGGAGACCGTGGCCTTCATGAGACTGACACAGACCTTGGGCAGATTCATCATCACCTCGACGTCAGCCATATTGAAGCCAACGACTGACGGCTCACAGATGACCAGCGCCACAAGCTCGAAGAAAGAATCGCTCAAGGTATACTGCTCAAGAAACTGAAATAAGAAAAACATTTAAAATCAATAAAAAAAAAAAAAAAAACTATGAAGTGTACAAACAGTAAAGTTATGAAATTTATTCTTAACATACAATGTAAGACGTATGTTGTATTGTAATGTCTCATGAAATTTTTGAAATGGGTACAAATGACGATCTTTAATTATAGAATATTTGTTTTTTTAATTCAAACCGTCGAAAACCAAAATTCCACTTATGTTCATATGCATTAAAAATGCACTTGAAATTCAGGTTTATTGAATTCCTCTTTGATAGCTTTAAAAGTAATAGTGAGGTAATTCATGACCACCGAACAAGTTTCCTTTGATTTGCATGTTACATCTTCTGTACCTTCCAGAAGTCTTGATGGCATTTTTCCAGTACCATTGTGACAAACTCCATCAAACGCACGATGATGGTTCCCTTGCTATAGTTGTAGTCCTCTTTCTCTTTAGGGCTAAAGACAGAAACTTTCTGCCTCACAGGGAAACAAATCTCAGCTGCCGCAATGTCCTGTGTAGCCAACTGATCAATAAAGAACTGAAGAGCTTTCAAAAATCTAGATTTCTTTGTAGTGCCTGCAGGGAAATGAGAAATCACATAATACCCATATGGAAAGAGAATTACGGCAGAAGATTTGAGGTGTTTTGTGCTCACTTTGCATCACTGTAGGCTTGACCAGCTGCAACTCAATGAAAGTGTTGTAGCAGTCCAGAGCTGCGAGCAGCATGTCCATCCACTGCAGTGTGGCTCGCATGTTGAAGGGCTCATCCAGGTCCCGTAGGGTACACTGGGACAGGAGCCCCAAGGAGCACTCACTGTATCCCCCACCCTCAAAGCTGTCGATCAAGAAGTCAAAGCCCTTCTGCTCCAGCAGGTCCTCAAGCCAGACTTCTGCTTTTCTGTTACCTGAAAACAGAGGAAAACTTCATGCTCTGGTGTGATCTTACACTATTATTATTTATTCAGCCCATGCTGCTTCTTACTACAGGCAGACAGTGTAGTGTGCTTGTATGTTGTCCTGAATTGTCAGGTATGTCGTATGTTATGCCAAGGGCACAGCCACTAAGACAGATTCCTTGTATGTTTAACACACTTCACCAAATACACGTCTTCCTGGTTCAACTGAATTCAATTTTGTTCCATAAAGCAGCATCCATAGCAGTTGCACTTTACATCTACATACTAAAAAGTATGCTGCAAAAGGAGAAACTAGCCAGACAAGAGGAACAAAAGCACTTAGGGCTGAAGCTATGTGAGATCCTGCTGTAATGGCAAAGATACAAGTTAATTTAGGTGCAAAACTGGCTCAAAAGGATCCCACTTTTTGTTTTTCACCATGACACAAAAACAATTAGTGCTCTGATAAAATTAATAACGTTTTAGGTTTTTCCAAAATATTATAAATGTAAATGTATACTTACCAGGCAACAAGGGCACAAATTCATAAAACAGCTCCATGCACTTATGTCTGCATTCAGTCTGGGGACGCCCACATTGCACCAAAAGCCACATGACTATGTCCAACAACACCATTGGTTTGTCTGCTGGAAAACCCCTAGGAGGACGAAATAATAAAGATTACAAGGATAGTTGCAATGAAGAGGCAATATCATCCACTAAAATTTCACTATTTACACCACCACATTATTGCACATTTATATTAATAAACATTTTAGGTTATACAGTAAAGACTGATGAATGATTTGCATTTACATTGCAATTTAGCTGGAGGTTTACAGACTTTGTATGATTCTACTGTAAAATTAAGAATTTAACATGTAAAAAAAAATGCATATTTAATGTTACAAAAATGCTTTATGGACTGCAGGACAAAACATTAGGACTGTTTAAGAAGCTTGTACGTAGTATCACATACATATATTATATATGCGATACTTCTCTTCATATATTAAATGGGACCTACTACGCTTTTTCCGTTTTTTCCGTTTCCTTTAGCTTTATGTGCATGTAAACGGTCTGGAAAATATAAGTGAGTAATTCTCACGATAGAAACCACTCTTCTCTAATCTGCCTGAAACACCTTGTTGGAATTCCAGCCCTTAGTTTCTTGACATGGTGAGGTCACCTCAAAACCTAATCCTTATTGGCAGTCTACCTGCAAGGGTCTGTCTGCAGACCACAAGATAGGAGTGGATCGTGTAGGGAAAGCTGACCAATCAAGCAACCTGACCAATCAGAGCACCCTGGGCTCATCGAGGGTGGGGCTTATTGCCCTAAAAGAGGGTGAACAAAGTGAAAAATGGGTTTTTAAAACACCAAACCATGTAAATCTGTGTTGATAACTAAGCAGATATTTGTTTTTAAGTTTTCCATTTATGAAAACACACTGCAAATTAGCCCATTTTCAATAGACAAGTTCAAATACATTCAACCATATATGAGAAAAGTCAAAAAAGTATGTAAAAGATATAATAAAAAAAAATGCAAACCTTGGTACGCGTCTCTTAATGCACTGATTAAGCTGAACTGCAAAGTGTTTGATGATTCTCTTCAAATGACCAACAGCGTCACCACACTGCTGTAATGATCCTGAAAGGATTTCACACATCTCATCTCACTGAATCACATTAAACAATGTCTAAAAAGAATTCAGACTCATTTATCACCTAAAGACTTCTCATCTGAATGTGCCAAAGCCAGGCTTTCTACAAACGTGACCAGAGCTTCGAAAACAAACTGCTCCACGATGGGCTTCTCTTCCCTGCGGACAGAAGCACACACAGAACATACTGTTACTTTACAGGTATCCCCTCAGAAAATCAGTGTTAACATTGTAAGGCAATCATCATCATCATCATCATCATTAACAACAACAACAACAACAAAGTATTTATTACTCTGTAAAGGTGGGTGTAAAAGGTAACAATTAAAAAAAGTTTTTTTCCCATGGAAGTTAACCTGTATTCACAATGATTTCATTAGTGGTGACAAAGCATTCAGTTGAGATAGCAGGTTCAGGTTCAGCCAGTCCCTGAAACAACTAGGGATTAAGGCCCTTGCTCGAGGACCCAATGGTGAAAACACTACCAACCATAGGATTTGAACCAGTGACTTTCTGATCACGGGCACAGGATCCTACTAAGCCACACACCAGCCCCAAAGAATCGCCTTGGCCAATTACAGGCTTAAACCTGGGTCCTTAGACACTGCAGCACAATCTCCAGCCATTAGAACTATGCAGCTTTTTAGCTAATAAAACCGCTAGATGAACAACTGCACCAACCTAAATTGTTTGTAGATACTGTTGAAGGCCAAGGCAGCGCCTAGTCTTTTGAAAACATTGGGATGCAGCGCCAGGCTGTAAATTCGTTTGAACAGAGACTTGATGTTGACGTGACTCTCCTTCTGCTGTTTCGGTGTCGTTTGCTTGATGGACCACTTGAAAAACTCGTGAATGCACTGAGCACAGAAGTCCCGGAGTTTGCAGTCCTCTGGATTCACCAGACCGTCCTGCAAATACATAAACAGAATCAACATAAACATGAAGAGATGACAGATCAAGTAGTCTTTTCTAAATCATTTTATCATTTTTTCTGGCCTGTGAGGGCTTTTCTATACCATGCTTTAAGACTGCATTTTCTTTCCTATTAACGGTATTGGCATACCATAGAAGAATTTCTACATACCTTAATTCAAAATTCAACTCAATTCAAAATAAATCTCTATTAGTTCATTTGGGCAAAGGACATTCCAAATGAGTGAAAAGCAATTTTCTGTAAGCCTTTAACCAAGATTTGAACTTTTTGGGGTGTGTGTGTGCGTGTGCGTGTGTCTGCCAAAAACAAACTTCAGCGAGAAGCAGTCAGTGAAACACTGAATTGGTACACATTCATAATTCCAGCATGAGATGCTAAAAGACTATAAAGGTGTTTTTCAGTGTAAAGGTATATCATAAAAACAGTAACTTTGGGAGCAAAGCACCAAATTGCATAAGTGTACAATTTAACATTAGACTTTCAACAAGAACATCCTTAAAAGCAAAACAGTGTTTTATCCATCTCAGTCTCTTAGTACTTCTAAAAATCTATTTTTTGTACTCAATGCAGTCGCTCTGCATAAATTGAAATGTATATGCACCGTAATATTAAATACTGATTGCTCAGCAAAATATCCTACCAGAATCGCCTCCAAAACAGCAACTGTGTCTTGACTTTCAAATTTCTTGTTGCTAGTGAACCAGTGAATCAGCTGCATCACCAGAGGTTCATATAGCTGCCTTGTCACCTGAACAAACACACCAGTCAAGTGTCTTACACTAACATCAAGTGCATTTTAAAAATATTACAGTCAAAAGAAGACAGCAAATGTACTGAATATATGAAAATGTCAATGAGTTAACGAACGGCCAGCCGATCGTGAGCCGACTTGCTGTACCTGGTCAACATCACAAGCCAATAGCAGCAGCACAGGAAAGATTCGCTTGTGCAGGTTGTACATGGGTGGGGCACACTTATCCTGCTCGGGAATCTGGGAGCTCTTCCCCAACATGTAGACAACAATGCTGTGGAGCAATTCACAAGCCACCACCTAAACCAACAGAACAAATAGTATTCATGCACCAAAGTCAGCAGATCGGACGCAAGAAGCCGGTGTGAGGGAGCTGGAAGGTGTACTTTGGTCTGCCTGTCACTTGATGAGAGAGCGAGCTCTGTGATACGGGGAAGGAAGGCATCCAAAAAGATGACCGGCTTCATGTCAGCAAAAGGTACGGCAAAGTTTAGTCTCTTCTCAGAGTCCCAAGCCACACACTTCTTCATCATTTCTTCAGCTGATGTGGCTGCACCATAAAAAAAGATAAAAATGATCTAGGATGTCAAATATATTTTCTGCTTCATACCATATTTGAAATGTAATCACCAGCTTTTATAGTTTTTGTTTTCCCAACCAGATCAGTAAAATTTGTGGAGAAATGAGCAATTTATCTAATTCATTAACAACAACTATGCATTCAACCGACATTTAAGATTACTAAAACAGATTTTTTTGTTGTGTTAGGAGGAAATAAAGAGAATCAAGAAATTTGCCAATATATTTTAAACACAGGATTAATATGAGATTCCACTGTACTCAACACATAATACTCAAAGTCTCACCTGTTACTAAGCTTCTGTTTAACTGTCCTCCCAAGTGGCCTAAAAGCTGCACGACTCTGTGTCTGACTACCGTGCTCTGAGAGTCTTGGACCTGACATAGGACACAACATAGCAACCAGTCAACTTTATACTAATGTCAGAAAGAGTAGGACTGTTCAAGGGTAGCTCATAAAAGCAGTATTCAGAAATACAGTAAACCATGCCTGTACAATCTTCTGAATTTAATGATTGATTAAGGAAGTAAGTAACTATGCACGGATGCATTGATCTATCCATCTATCTAGAACCAGTTGTTTAACAAAGTGAAACAAACAGGTCTGTCCATCAGGTTACTACACATACATTGTGATTTCAGAGCTCTCAAGTTTTGAAGACAGGCAAGAGAAACATTCCACAGGATGCCTTTTCATTGGTTGTTGTGTTGCATTTTACCCAGATACAATAATAATATTCTCTGATTAGCTATTGTGTAGGCCCCTTTTTTTGATTGGCTGGTAAATGACAGGCTCTGACGGAATTTCCGAGCTCCGAGAAAAAAACGAACGCACCATACGACTCCAGCGGAGATGCGCTTGTTTCATAGTGAGGCGCTACTGCGCCGCGGTCTGAGAAATATTGTGCACTGTGATACTATGTTTACTATAATTGCACAAACAACAGTAAACATTGGGGGTAGTTTCTGTTTTAAATGAGTTTCTCAATTGTCAAACCAACAAAGGCTGATGTCATTCTTTTTTTTTTTAGCTTTGTCTTAGCTTTCCACAGCTAATTTAGTATTAAATACTACCCAGATCTTAGCCTGTCACCATTTCTTCTTTTTACATATATAACCTGCAGAATAGCAGAGTTGTTTTATCTTTTATGTTACAGTTTCTCAACATTTGTTGATTAGAAACATACTGTTTACGCAGCCTGAGCTAAGTGCACTGCGATGCAAGGATACAGTGAAGTGTCTATATGTTTGCCATTTTAAAAACAGCAATGTGC
>JAODKE010000001.1:25752059-25763536 GCA_026779605.1 Mormyrus hasselquistii | reverse complement strand
TGTGGGTGACTCAGCAGATTAGGCCTCTGTGGCTGTGATCGGACGGTCGCCGGTTCAAATCCTATTCTTAGCAGAATAGTCACAACTCCCTTGACCCCCTGAAAAATTCTCCAGGGGGCTGGATTAGTGGCCTGATGCTTTTGCTCTTTCCTATATGTTTTTACGTCTCAAAGGATACTCATGTACAGAAGGAAAATTAAGGCATCACCATTTCATCAATAGGGGGGGGGGTTACCAGCTCCAATTCTCATTAAGGAACACCTTACCTGCAGAAATCAGTCAGATTGATTAAGACCATAAAGTCATTTGGCTTGTTGGGCTGAAGATGAGCAGTAGGGTCTGAAGAGGGGATGACAGTGTCTTCAATATTCTCTCCTTGCTTCTGCACCTCCATTGACTGCGGAGGTTAATAAAAAAAAAACACAATCAACACAGCTACAACACTGACAAGTTGAATAAAGCCGATATATAATAACTGGGTTCTAAAGGATAAACTTCCTTAGTTCAATGTATTGTTTCATTAAATGAACTCACCTCTGTCTCTGAATTCACTTTCTGCACTGAAAGGTCAAGCTTCTTAATGATTTTCAGCATTGATCGAACCAGCTCGTCGTACAGGTGGCGGTTTAAAGACTTGAGAACGGAGCGGTCCATGTCAAAAGTCAAATTGACAGACTCCTAGAAAAAGATCACAGGACACTACTTTGATTTATGTTTTATATTCTAATAAGAATATGCTTTGCCTTCTGGGCCAAAACTGCTTTTTCAAGCAGAATAATTGAACTAATTAAATAAGAATGGTTGAACATGAGGGGAAATATTATTTCCATTCCACAAACAGCTGGCATCACGTCCCCCAGGTAATGTGCACCGCAGACTGAGATTCACAGAATAAGCTATAGCGCTAACATAAAATTATTATTATATACCACAGCAGGTATTCTTCTGATTCTCTGGTTTAGCCACTAATGCATCGTTTGTCTTTAAAATGACTGAATTAAGCAGCCCTGGGGATTACACTGCATGACCCTTAGCTAAAAATCTTTGCTGGAAAACTACACCCACAGTGTGCTTATATTTAATTCCATTCATTTACGAAGATAAATACTGTATAATGGGTTATGACTCAAAAGGTTCCCAGTTTGAAACCAAAGCAAGGCCCTTAGCCGCAATGGTTCCAGGGGTGTCGGACACTGGCTGACCATGCACTGTGACCCCAAAACTTGCTGTCATCTGAATAGGCAACCCAAGCTGTCTCCTGCTGTCAGATGTGAAACACACATTTACAGCCAATGTACAGTCAGTTGCTCATAGTGCAATCCAAGATTCCTCTTTATCTTTTTCTTCTATTTTCTATAGCTATAGTTTCTTCTATCTTCTATAGTTAAATTCATTCTTATATACTGTCTGCACTTCTTAAATTTTTAACTATTATAAATTGTAACTTTAAATTCTTGTTTACTCTCTTGCTGTCTTTGTATCGGTCAGGGTTCATTTCACTACATATTGTACTTCTTATAACTATGTATGTGATGAATAAAGAATCTTGAATCTTGAGGACAGGCAAGTTTCCTCAGTAGACAATTTCCCCAAGGGGATGCATGAAGCATCTTTCTTTTCTCTCTGCTCTTATAACTTAAATTCTACGATTTTAGGCATAAAACCAGTTATTCACCTTCAAAGCCCAATAAAAGCCCAAAAGGATAGAAATATGAACATTTATACCTTAATGTTCTCACAGTCCAGAAGGCCCCTGAAGAGATCCAGGTAATCGCGGTAGGAGGGAATCTCCCATTTCCCAGTGCGAACCGGAGGGGGCTCCAGGTGCCTGTCACTGCTCTTCTCTCCTGCCTGAAAATGGTCTCTGAATATAGAGGAAAAGCACCAAAGAGCAACACCAGCTTTGCTTTCTAACCAGGCGAATCACTACAATACACATTATAAACATTAAGAAAATGGATAAAAACGGTACAGCTCTGAGATGTATTTATTCTCACCTCGTTCAAAAGAACGGGCTTGGAGCAGACACGGATCAAGCCTTGATGCACTGAAAAACACAATTTTAACAAGCAAAATTTAGAACCTTTAACCATAAACAACATGGATTATTCATTCCCTACAGTTAAACTTGCACTGCACTACAGACTGGTGTGAACTAAATTCCACTATCCACTTCTTTTATAAATAATTCTGACCACCAGATATGATCAGATATTTAGATATTTAACATCAATAGTTCAAAAAATACTTTAGACAATAACTAGTTTTGCCCTTATTCATTTCCAGTTATCTCCACCTCATTGGTTCTGCAGGTGGCACCCAATGGTTAGAAAAATATACAGCTTATACACATTTTATGTTTATGTACTATTAGATTACTGCAAGATCACCATACACTTGTCTGTGACCCCTCTTAATTTTATAGTAACTAAGGCACAGCACTTATTACTAAAAGCCAAAGTACACATAATGAGAATGAATGTAATGAGTATTACCGCTACTTACTCACAGTACTCAGAAAGTTCCAGAGCACAGGACCCTTCCTTGCCATAGCCATAAAAATTTTGATAATGGAACAGGAGCAAGCTGACATCATCTTTGGGCTGTACTGTGGGAAGCAATCGATCTGTAAGACCAGTAGGTGTTCCAGGACTGGCGTGTATACCTCAGGAATCTAGGGAAGAGAATTTAGCATCACCACCCTTTCTCAGAAAAAACACTTAAATATAAGCAGGGTCTGACTAAATTTTACATTCTTAAAGCTAATATTGGATAGTTGCATATTTAAATTTCATTCTAAACACACAATCTTAAACATTAACGTGCTGCACGAGGACAAAACTATCTTGCTGTCTTTTTCATTTTCAAATCATTGATGGTACCTTTTTCAACTATATTGTGAAGTAATATTTTATAAACAAGTACTGCTCCTTGTTAATCACGAAACTATCCAAACGATCTGACATTAAATTTCATATGATTTCTGAAACAAAATACATTCCTTTGCAGTGTGGGCAAGATCCTTTGCATAAGATGGTGTTGTACAATGCGATATTATAAACAGGATTATGGCATAAAGTAACAGCAAAGCTGAATTAAAATTTTAAAAAGGAAAAAAAAAAAAAAAAAAAAAAAAAAAAAAGAGAGAGATTGCCCTGGGTTAGAATTCATTTATACATTTATTAATTCAGCAGGTATTGTTTTTTATCAACCGAGGAAGCAATATCTGCAGGTTCCATGAGCAACTGGGATTAAGGGCTCAAGAGTTCCACGGTGACATCACTCTGCCACCCACAGGATCTGAACTGGTGACCATCTGATCAAAGGCACAGAGTTTGAACCTGATGAGTCACATACCGTATCCAAGTGATAGAGGACACTAGCGAGAGAGTCCAGGAAGCTGGGCAGCTGGTAGATATTGTCAGCCTGGGTATCGGATTCAGTGAGGTACATCTGCTTGCACCGCTGGATCAACTCAGTATACATGAAATCCACATCTTGAGGACACACCACCTTACAGGGCTACAAAATGACATTAATATTAAAATTAAAGACATATGCTAACACCACAGGGTCCAAAATGAATTTAGTTATAGACATGAAATGGTTATAGACGTACAGCAGCGAATAGCCCATAACCACGGATGGCAATGGAAAGCTCCTTCTGAGAGGAATCCATGTTCTTGATGATGGCGCAAAACTTTTGCATGAAGAATTTCAACTTGCTTTTGTGTAGCTCGACATTCTCAGTGACGAGGGATGCTATCTGTTAAGGAAATGTGCCAAACTTTTGGTCATGCACTGAATTTACATATTCACAAATACAGGCATTTAAAAAAAGAATATTACATAAAGCTTCCCTTTAGTCATCCATTTAATCCATTCTTCCAAAAGTTTCATCCTAAATGTCAATTCATCACAATTCTGTTCTATAAAATTAACAGTATTACCTTTTAGCTTCCATATGAAATCAAATGCCACAAATTTCACTAAATAGTGATACTTCATTCATCCACATAGGATAAGTAGCTCTAGTATTGTGACATGGTAGAGAACGGTCATTTTAGAATAAGAGCGTAGCGGACAAACGTGGTAGACAAATGTTTCAACTCTACTAATGTTTATGTATCGATTTATTATTTATGTTATACTAAGTAACAGTGCCTACCAGAATGGGCAAAGAAGACATAAAGAACTAACCTGTTTGAGGAACGATTCCAAAGCGTAGTAACTTGTCTTTTTCATCTCAACATTTATGTGTCCGCACCACTTGGACATGACATCAAACACGGTCTTGTAATGGTCCATAAGGCAGCTGCTAAACTGAGAAGAATGTCTGGCGAACAATCTCAGCCCCGCTGTAATAGAGTGATGCCAGCTCAATTAATATAAAACATAATTTACATTCAATATGCGAGCGTGCGTAGATGACACTGTCCTTACCAAACGTGACGGCGTAACGCTTCATTTCAGTCTGTTCAAAGAGATAAAAACGTTAGCAACAGAGGCAAACTTCAGCCTATTACTTAAGAAAAGATTAAATAAAATTTTAAATCAGAAGAAAGTAATAGATTTAGATTAAAGTATCTTTAAAACAAAAGTTTATAAACAGAAGTCAATTTCGTGTCCAATTTCTGATTTTATTGTCTCATTCTCTGTAAGCACATCCACTGGGGTTTATTTATTCATTTATTTCTATTATTGTATTTTTATTCTATAGATGATATTATCCAAGGCAATTGTATTTATCTATCTATCTACCTACGTATTGTGAAAGGAGGGTCAGAGTCTCTGGAGCAATTGGGGGTTAAGGGCCTTGCCAAAGTGCCCAACAGTGAAATAATTGTCAATGCTGGGACATCAATCAGTAATCGTCCTATCAGACGCACAGAATTCTAACCTGCTGAGTCACACCCCGCCCTCATCCCAAACATTAAAAGATACATAAATGTGTCATGTTAGTATCCTGCAGTGCTTGTTAACTTTTCACTTGCTGCAGGGGTTTGCAGACTCACTCAAAACAGAAAATAGAGCCAAGCTAGGGGCCCCTCAACATTAACAAGTGATATTATAAATAATGATGAACTAAGGCTTTTTTTGCCCATAGGATAGATCCAGAATGATACAATGAATCAACGTGTTACTTTGACATTTTAAGCTTTGTGTTGTAATAAACTGGAGGAAAGTATTTTCTGAATATTTGAACATTGATAGCACAAGTGACAGAACACAGACCGAATTGCATATAACATTCAACTGTACAGTACAACGCATTCTTACCTGCGGACTGATTGCCTTCAGGGCATAATCAAATATTTCCTTTGAAGTTTGTGGGTCTGCAGGGGGAAGAAGTTCCATGTAAGTCATACAGTGGAATAATATCAATCAACTCATTTGAAAGGTCAAGGATTCTGTAATTTATGAAACCTATGAGATGCCTCCTAAATATAAATTGAGGACACACCAAAGCCCCCTAACGCACGTAATTCCATATAGAAACAACTGCTGATGCTCCAGGATTCATAAAGACTGTATTTAAGAACAAATAGCTAATTTTGAGTTAAACAGTCAAGCCAGCATCCTAGAAATTACCCTACTATCTCCGCTATACTATGATTTGGTGCTGACTGTCACACTTATGGTAAAGTACATGTGGTATACTACATCTTTGTATTGTGCTGCCAACGGCTCTGGAATATTGCAACTGGAAAGCTCTGCTGCATTTTAATAATTGAATGCTATAGTTTGGATGCAAGCTAATAAAAGCTGGTATAAGTCTTGAGATCCATATTATCTGCATCAGTGCCCCTCAGAACATGATCACAGACCCCCCAGGGCCACCGATGCAATGAGCTGGTCAAAGAATTTCTCTTAGGAAAATAGCTACGATGTATATTGTGGTCCGTTTCTTTAACAAACGAACTGATAAATCTGCTCAGGCCTAAACATTTTCCTCACTAAAATCCTCTCACGATAACAGTTCCACTTTCAAGCAGAGTAGCATGACTTTTTATGAAACAGCGAACTGGAGATTAGCGAATAAAATACCTGTAAAAAGCGGGCGTTAGAATTTTTTCCAAACTCTTGCTTTTGCCGGGGTTAACATATGCCATGCTTAGAGCAACACTTATACCAGCGTATGTAACCAGAGTATAAACAGTGCACTTTTGAAAACTACTCCAACAGCCTTTAGCCTTAAATGGTGCCGGGAAACACAAACCTTCATCCATGCATTTGGTAAAATGAACCATAAGTGAGGTTAGTCCTTTTAAGCATCCAGAAACAATAGGCAGCTTGGGTTCCTTTGTCGCAGAAGTCATCTGAAAAATAATTTTAAGATATATTTTTTTTTTAAAAATGTAATAATTCAAAAATAAACATAGTATACGTCATTAATGACGTGGGTGTAAAATAATCACGAGCGTACCTGAGCTTTAAGCTCTCCCAGGCAGGCCCTAAACAGCTTCTCAGAGTTATTTATCATTTCAGCAGGTTGTACCTCACCAAGTGCTCCCAACAGCTCATAGATGTTACCATGAACTGTACCAAAAGCAAGAAAGACACAAAACCATGAGGTCTCCAGCACTAGAGCAAAAGCAAACATCAGAGGCCTTTCAGATAACTTAGTAGCAAACATAATAATCTGGAGGTATAAATTTTTAAACATTTAAAAAAAAAAAAAAAAAAAAAAAAAAAAACTTCAAACATTATTTCGGCAATGAGTTCTGTATGCTTAATTTATATAATATTATATACTACATACAACATACCCGTGTCAGGTAGTTTACTTCTTTGACCAAGTTCTCCATAGAACTTGTTGAATATTTCGGCAATTTTAAAGTCATGAGCTACAGCAGAATCCTTTGTCAAAAACAACACCTTTAAAAGTAGAGAAAATATGCAATAAGCAATTGTTCAGGCCAAAAACATTATGCTTCAAACAAACTGAAATATAAAATGACCTTTATAAGAAGTTCCAGGGCTGCTATTCTGCTTTTTGCAGATTTGTCCTTTGTATAGACAAGGAGGCACATATCCTGAAAACACAGGGTTTTAAAAAAAGAAAAGAAAACAGGGATTATAAAACAGAACACACCTTACTTTCACATCTAGGGCCAAGATAGCATGTGTACTTCTGAGAGAGACAGAGAATACAATACACTTGGGATATACACACTTTTTAGATGCTCCCTGTCCAAACTACATACAGTATAAAGATCATAAAACTAATGTTCCTGATCCTAATGCATTGAAACACTCAGGTTATTTCATTGCTTTTCTCAAATTCCATACTGTTAAAACATTTGCAGAAAAGACACAAAGCAACATTAACTAAAACATTTAAGTGGAAATTTGGTGACAAGAAGCACCTTGGTGCCATTGAAACTGTCTGAAGGAACAACACAGGCAAACAGCTGAATGTAGGCGTATACCTTGATGTCAACAGCATGGTTCTTCTCCCACCCTTTACACTCAGAAGATAACTTCTGAAGAAGTTTTTCCAAGAGGCTGAGGATCTCCAGTCTAGCATCTCGGAGCTGCAGAGCACAGGACTGTTAGAACACTAAGTTTATTTACTTAATCACACTTATTAACTGCGGATCGCCACTATCTTACGTCGTCATAGCTGATTGACTTTCGGATAAAGCTGAGCAGTCCCTCTTCCTTCGAAAACAGCAGAGACGTCTGGAAAACTTAATAATGAGGACAGATGGCGATCATTCATTAATTCTTTTTATTAAGCAGACGCGTTTGTCAAAAGCGACACACGCGTGCGGCAAATAGCACATTACACACATAGGTCCTATCACTGAGCCGATGAGTGATTCCAGTGAATGCGCCGTTTTAAAATCAGCACGCAGGTGCAGTTATAACTGATAAGACATGGTAACAAAGACAAGCATAGGCTGTCTGCCAAAGAATACCAATGATGCATTTTACGTAAAGAAAATCATGAGAAATCCACCCGTCTTCTCATTATTATGAATGTAAAACTGCTGCATGATTCATGGGGTTACAATCAGCTTTGCAGCTTTATACATGAACTTTATGGGACTAAAGTAAGTTAAGGTATTGTACCACTAATAGGCTGACTGAGTAATTAAAACCCACCGAAATCGCTCTCCCTCTTCGGCATCAAGCACTCCTGTCCCAAATCGCCGATTATATCGTGACACTGAAGTGCAGCATATCTGATTTCTGAGTCATTGAGAAATGAATGGAGTTTCAGCAGGTAGTCTTGAACTCTTCCAATACCACTGGCAGACGCCATAGCTACATTATTACTGCAATCGGTACTCTACTACTGCTCCTAGCACTGCTATCAGCTTCCGGGTGAATTCTTCAAAATAAGAGCCAATAACGTTCAAATTTTCGTTCAGCTTTTCATTATGAGATTTACAATGAATTAAAGGTTATGTAGGCTATATGTTGCATGAGGATGCTTCAGTATTAACCCAGGATTGCTTACTTTGGTCACGGGGAAGGAGTGAGATGTTCAATTTAAGAGATGTCTGCATAAGCAAAATTATATTACTTTGCAAATGGTATGTTGGGTTTGCAAACGACCACAACTAGGTTTATACTAGATTTATAATGGAATAATATAGACTTGCGGGGCGGGGATTAGCACTATTGCCTCTGGGACCTTAAGATTTCTTACGGGAGAGTCTGAAAGTGTCATGCCAGATGCTTGAGAGCTGGTAACAACGGTTTCACCTATTTCTATTTGCGGAGTATTTGTATTTAGTTTGTAAGAAAATCACTTCGACCTTAAACCTAGTATTACTGCACTCCGTACACTTGGGGCAACATGCCAGGGGTGTTAAATGACATGATTTTCATTTTAATCCATGGTTGTCAACTTTCGTCAACTGGTTGTCGTAAGATTTTCATTTCGAGACAAGTCTGCACTCACATTAGTGTTACATGTTAATTACCTTGTAAATATATAGTCCATAAGATTTGTAAACGCCCCCAACGCTTTATATGTAGCTAATTTTAGGTTTATAATGGAATAATATAGATTTGTCGTAAAATTTCTAGTGTGAGATTTTGAAAGCGTGAGTGTCACGCCAGATGCGTAACGGTTGGCAACCCCGTTAACCCCAATTTCCTGGTCTAACTGTTCCCCTTAAAGTTGTTTTTCATTCGTAAATCTGGAATGCAGCAAGTTAATGGGTCTCACACAGTATAAGATATCAAAAGGCGTGAGGAGTTTAAGTGACTGAAGGCGCATATCCAGCAAGGAACAATGGGCATTAAATTCAGCGGGTACTATTCAGTAATGGAGCACCGTAAAAAAAAAAAAAAAAAAAAAACACCGCCGAGCGCCAGCGCGCGAGAACCATACAAAAAAACCCCTATTCCCCTAACACCTGGAACAGTACCAAAATAAAAGCCACGACACACGCAATGCAAACGCTCCAAAACACTCCAAGCAGTAGACCCCAATACTACACTCACAAGATATGAATTTATGAAGTTCATATGAATATCTGAATCTGGATGCAGTGGCACATTTCTAATGAGGACAATCAGACAACCATCACTATGGACCAATGAGATATAAAAATTAATTTAATCTAATAGTGAACCTGGAGAACTTGGGAGAAAACCTACATGAACACAAGCAGAACAGGACACAGCACCCCAATCCTGGACCAGAGGTGTGAGAAACCTGGGCCACCCACTGCATAAACCATGCCACCAAATGTGTATATGTACATTACCACTTAAACTCTCCTTTAAATGTTTCACATTATTTATTTGCATTTAAGTACAAACCTCAATGCATGTATTCTGCCAAGAAATGAATTTTAATAAATGTAAACAGAGTGGGACACTCCAAATCCGTCTTCATTTCAAACAGAGGTTTAGAATTTAATACAGAACATCCAGAAGTATGTCCCTATCATAAGTATCAAGGTTGCCTGCTCTCACGCTCTCAAAATCTATATTATTCCATTATAAACCTAAAATTATATACACCAAAAGTGTTGGGGTAGTTTACATTCCCTATACAGACAATGTACAAGATAATATAACTGTTACATACATGTATGCACCCACATTGTGTTTGCAAGTGTGCGCAAACTTCTCTTGAATTGAAAATCTCACTCCAGCCAGCTGACCAAAGTTGGCATCCCTAAAGCATACTCACTCACGTGACATGTGTGGTTAATACACTCCTACCCAGCAGTGGGACTAATACACTGGCAATTACATGAGCTGTTTTATGGATGAGTAGGCTTTAGCACAATTTCTTTACTCATAAGACACTTATCCAAAGTGACGTACTGTACAATTGTAAGTAGGGTCAAACAGTTCCTGAAGCTACTGGGGGCTGTACTCATGTGAAATCACTTTACCAACCTCAAGAATTCACCTGATGACCTTGTTGAGCCACGACCACCCACTACTGAAATCTCACTCTTGAAACATTTTACTTGTAATGGAAAATTAGATTTGGTTTCAGGTCATGTCCAGATGGCTCAGTTTCCTGGTTGCAATGAGTCTGACAGCCCTGTGGAAGTCAGTTTCCCTTACCTTTGTGTTGAAAACACCACAATACAAAGGCTACACAGGCTGTGAACCCAGCAGCGTTTTTTTTGTTGGTGTTCAGCATCATATGATTTTAGCATTAAACACTGGATACAGTCCAATCACAATACTGATGACACATTTTAATAATCCTTGTTCTTGTCCTTGCACCCAAGGGTGAAATGCACAGCATTTAACTCCCTGTAAACTTCTGCCAACAATTAAGTAATTTTAAACCTATTCAGTACATTTCATTTTGTAAAAAAAAAAGTACAGATCCTAATTCTTTAAACTGTAATTTTTATTGTCTTTTCTATAATTCATTCATTCAAGTTCAATATTACACATCTCTCATTAAATTATAAAACAGTGCAGGCACTTTTTGGATGAAGACACAATAGTGTACAAATGCAGTCCGTTCTATGTAAATGAAATCACTGCAAATGAATGTGTCTGAATTTGGGGTCTCTCTGCTCTAAACCCCATGTGGAAGCAGTTCTAGGCATAAGTGCAAACTTGCATTCATGACCGACACTCTGATTGACCAGAATGGTGTCATCAAGTAATCCTTCACGTAGGATCAGGGCTGTACAGCATGCTCTGCAGATGAGTATGCGGGAAATATGAGTTCGTAACACTGTAAGACTCGTGACGAGGAAAGGGGTATAAAGCTTAGGGCTAAAGTAGACCAGTCCAGAGGTTGAAGCAGGCTGTGTTAATGACCGACTCCAAGTGATGGTACATGGAGACAAGCTGGGGTGGAGGGCTACTGCTGCCGCCCTGTTGGTGGGAAGGTAACGGTTCTCTGAAAACCACTTTGAGACTCTGGAAAAGAGCAGTAAAATGGGCTGTCAGTGATTGTGAGAATGGACATTTCAATTCATCCATTCATCTTTGATTCCACTTATCTTATACAGGCTTGTAGAGGTCCAGAG
>JAODKE010000001.1:25717736-25745697 GCA_026779605.1 Mormyrus hasselquistii | reverse complement strand
GGGGGGAGGGGGGGGGGGGGGGGGGGGGGGGGGGGGGGGGGGGGGGGGGGGGGGCGGCGGGGGGGGGGCTGACGTGAGCCGAACACAAATGTATACAGACAGACACAAACACATTAGATAGAGACAAACAAAAGTGAACACACAAGTGAGTGGTGAGGAAGTATAAATTCATACATTTTGTTATTTGTAGTTCATGCTGGTGGTGTAAGGATTTTTATTATTCCTTATGAAATAATTCAAATATCACACAATTAAAATTACCCCATTAGATAGACAGGCAAGTCAGAAGCAATGAAATTGTAGTAATCAAAAAGCATATATCTTGTTCTAAATGGCATTCGGTGCTATATTACTTGCTAAAATGTGTTGTTCACCAGATAACTAGCCATAATGTTATTTTTATGTTAGTAGCTACACCTGAGTAAGTAGTTTCACAAGTGTTTGTTAGCCAGCTTAACAATATGGTTTACCGTTTAGCTTATATATTAATTTTACGTTGGTAAAACAAAGTGCAAAGAGAAATTTGTGTAAACTGAAGTCAGACTACACAAGAGGGGATGTCCAGAGGTGGTGGAGGAGTCGGATGACGAGTTAGATGATGAGTCATTCATTCACCTACAGCCATTCTCTAACGACGGAGAAGTCCATTCTTTCTCACTCTCAACTTAGACTGAGCAGCCTACAAATGGAATTTTAGGATATTTTAAGATAAGATGGGGACATAAGAAGGTCCATAATTTATAGAGAGGGGCTAACCTTTTCATTACCCTATAAAGTGCTTTGAATCAGTGAGGAACAGGGGAGGGGACACTCCAGGGACCAATCGGCTTTCAGCTGGGGCCAATGCCCCTGTGGCCCCACCCCTGGCCCACACTGAGACTTGTGTCCTGACATCTGGATGGCACTTTTGTTCCCCTTTCCTTTCCCTTAATTTATTAAACCCAAAGACCGTCCCAGTACCAACTTCCATATCCATTTGTCATGATAATCTGTTCACACCATAGCAGAATCAAATAGCATACCTGAGTAGTCAAACGACGTGTACTAGCACACACCGTAGTTCCACAGACGTGCAGCCAGTTGGCTGAGAAGAACACTTCCCGCTCCCATTTAAACCCTAAAGAATCCATTACGGTATGGCCAACTATGGGCATTGACTCGAAACACACAAGAGGGTTTAGAGCACATTCCCGACGCACATCATACCACACCACTTCCGCACTGCTGAAACTGCATGCAGTGCTTCTCCCAAACCACAAGGTGGGGTAATACTTGGCTTTCACTCCTCTGTACCATCCATGCCATCCTTCCGACAAGAGCAGACAGTGACACCTACAGCTCCAGGGGCCTCAGCTCAAGTCGTAACTTCCAAACACATGCAGCACAGGTCATGTCACCTAAGAACACAGCTGCAACATGGGACGGACTGGCCTCCCACTCTGGGAATAACCTGACTTATATGCCGTCTGGGGTCTTATTCCTCAGCTGGCACTCTGGCTCTATTTGGATGAGTAGTTAATGTGTGGACGGATCAATGGATACAACAACACAGCTTACATGAAGACTATCTGCTCATACCATGGCATGCTGATCGAGGTGGACTTTTAAATAAAGAGGGAAAAGTCCTCTTGTGATGAGAGACCTTTTGATGGGTTTTGGAACCAATGGAGTCACCTCGATTCATCCAATCGGAAAGCAAGCTCAGAACAGCAAAGACGGACAAAGCGAATTCAATTAAAAAAAATTATTTAATTTTTCGACTTCATGATTTTTCTCATTAGTAGAAATGTGGGCAAGAGCTGCATGGCTAGTTACACCAGCAACACTTACTCATTATTAAATACTTTGTAATTTATTATTTATATTAACAGCTTTGTAGACTGGCGCTGATTTGTATTTTAAGTTGGCAAAACAAGAATCATAGTTTTGGTTTTAATGACTTCCTTGAAAATTATTTAAAAATGTATCCTAGACTGACCCTGAAGAAAATCAATTCAGCACAGAAAGAATTAAGTGCTTTTTAATCTCTGTGAAACGAAGAATCCATGTAAATATCACTACATACCATGTGTGTTTAATCACACGCTAAATTTGATAAAGCCTTTTAGGTTCCACATCTTCCACGTTTACAGTATCCATACTCTTTCTCTTGTGCCCAGATCTTCAGAGATCTACAGGCAGACAGGTTCACGTAGCTACTGCTGACCTCTCGGGTAAAATCAGCCGGAAGGAAATCTTTACCTGGGAGTTGACCGATTGGCCCATGGGGATGCGGGAACACTCCAGAGCGTACTGAGTCACGCAGAAGTAACTGCCCTGGTGAGGCAGAAGTGGATTTATAATAATAATAATTATTATATTATTATAAACGTAACTGTCAGAGTCACATCCAAAATAAGAAGCACTCAGTGGCTCTTGTAGTCTTGCTCTATTTAAGACCAAATCAAAGACACCAAAATAAAAATAAAAACTTTCAAAGCAGAAAACCCAGTCACCAAATGGTGCATTTCCATTTTCACTTTGCATTCTAGAGACTGTACAGGCATACTATAACAGTTCTGTAACTCCGTAATATAAAATATCTCTCACTTGTGGTTTCAGAGATTAACCACCAAAATAAGAAATGTAAAAAAAAGTGCGGTAGACACCAAATTCCACTGAAATTAAAAAAAATAATAAATAATCACATTGTTTGGTTTAAGAGCATCATCAGTTTTAAAAGTCCAATTATGTGAGAATATTCCCCCTGTATTACCTGGAAGGCCAGCTCCATTAGTACAATCCCCCCTGGCAGTGCCCTCTGCAGGTGATAGGTGGTAGTTCCCAGTCCGCTGCTTCTCTGAAGAGGATATATACACATTTATTCAGCTTTGGGGGGAAAAGCTAATAAGCCATTATTTGACGGGCAGGGTGGAGTCAGGTGACCAGCCGTCTCATTCAGGTTGCTCCTATCATTTACTAAACTTGAGTTCTCTCTAGCCCAAGTATAAATACCCAAACCCCAGTTCCTGACCCAGATTAGCTCTTCCACTACTTGACTGCGGTTATTTTCTGTTATTTCTTTCCCACCAATCCCCAAATGAACCAGCAGGCTCACCACTCCCGGCAAGTCCTTGCTTCTCTGTCTCATCCACATGTCACATCCTTTGACTACTCAGGTACATAACCAGAAATAAATTTCGGGGGTAGGGGGGTCCCCCTTGGTAGATTTCACCAACTGGGGAGGGGCTCAGTATATTTTGCCGTTTGGAGGAGGGAGCTATTTTCGAGGGGGTAGACCATTTTCTCCAAAGGGATGTTTACCATTACTAAGAAATTTTGGAGTATTTCAGGTATAAGAGCCTTGCCTAAGGGTCCAATGGAAAAATCTCTGCCCATGGGATTTGAACCAGCAACCTTCCGGTCACAGTGCTAAGCCACTGAGCCACACAAAATCCAAGTCATTGCAATGGCGTGAGCCCATCTCTCTAGCTCACCTTTGGGCTGTCCTCGCTCTTCTGCTTATTATAGGAGAATGAAGCTCGACCCTCGCTGGACATTGAGCTGAAGGCGGCTGCTCGGGCTCGAGCGATGCTATAGGGAGCAGGATCAAAAAGGTTAAATAGAGCGAGGTGAGTGTCTAAAAGGAGGAGGAGGCCGGCCCTGGAGAACGGGCCCAGCCAACTCACGCTCCCGGGGGCGGTCACCTTCGGGCTGGCGACTGGGGCCGGACCTGCACCAGGATGAAGCCGATGCTCTGCAGGTACTGCACGTACTGCTGCAGGAACGTGCTAGAGATGTCCTGCAGCCAGGCCTCCTGCGGCGGCCGGCCGGGGGGGGCGTCGGCAGAGTCCGTGCTGTAGCTGCGACTGCGGCCTGACAGAGTGGACTCGTTTGACCTGTGCCGCTTCTGCAGAAATTACAAAAAGAAGAAAAAAACAGAATTTAATTAACAAATGCTACAGTGAACAAGTGTCCCCAGTACAGCAGAATTTGAATTTGGAGATCAGTGGTCATTGTTGACACACCGCAGCACGCAATGCAATGTGTCATCTACATTTAACCCATATGCATCATCGTGACATAGCAGGGGGCAGCTAATTCTGCACACGGGGAGCAGTGCTTGGGGGCGGTACCTTGCTCAGGGTACCTCAGTGGTGCCTTACTGGTCAGGGATTCCAACCAGCAATCTTTCAATTACAAGTGTGCTTCCCTAACCATTAAGCCATTTTAGTCTGTACATATTTATTTTGATTATTTATTTTTAGTTTGTCGACAGAAAATTTAAAAATGTGAAAAAACTGCATTATAACAATGCTAGAATGCTAAAATTAGAATAATGATCGGTAGATTATACTGCCAGTTACAATGTAACAATTATATTGGTAGTTACAATGTAATTTTTTCACGTTTTCACTTTCAATCGACAAACTAAAAATAAATGATCAAAACAAATACATACAAACTAAAACATGTATAATAAAATTATGTGTATAATAAATGTTAATAAATTATTGTAACTTTTACACACATCAAAACATTTGATATTAACCTCAAAAATGGTTTAATTGACCAGTCATAAATAGCTATTCAGTTCAGTGAATTTTTTTAAATGTATAAATATAAATAAATTAAATATATATGTATAGACATGCTTGATACATCCATTTCTTAATATATGGTAAAGTCAACAACAAAAAATGTGTTATTAAATACTAAATATGTACACAATGAACTTTTAATACAGCAATTTTTAGAAAACCTGAAAAAGTTCAGAAAAGGTCTAGAAAAGGTTGGCAGGTCATGCAGTTAGCTATCATCATTTACAGAACTTGACCATCACCTTTGGCTGGGGGTGAAATATTTGCCCTTCCTGGATCTGCTTGCGGAAGACGGGATCAAACAGCAAAGGGGTGGCACAGTAGTGGACCAGTCGGGAGGATTGCTTCAGAGTTTCAAGGTCTGTCACCTGTGTGACCCAACAAGTTCAGGAATAACCTCAGAAACAACCATCTGGGAGGTTCAACAAATAACATGTACATTTAAAAATAACTTTTACGTTATTTCTCCATATTGGCTTAAAGTATTGGGATAACAGTTCCTACAGATTTGCCCTACAGTCCAGGTTTTCAGGATATATCAGGAATAGTCAAACATGGACCAAAACATCAAGTAACGTTACAGGAAACAAACAAAAACAAATGATAATTAATCAAACGCCTGGGTGCATTCCACAAAGCAGGGTTTTTTCATTATCTAGGAAACTTAAGCCAAATGTAAAGACTGTCCAATAGGAATGCAACTTATCTTTCTTCCTATTGGGCAGTTTCCATGTTTGGCTTAAGTTATTCAGCTAACTGGGAAATCCTGCTTTGTGGAATAGCCCCCTGGTAGACATCTTCCAGAAGATAAAGAGTAAAGTAAGGAAAATAGGATGAGGATGTTTTACAGGCATGTTTATAAAAAATAAAATTCTAAAAATATATAAATTAACATAATGGATTCTATTTGTAAAATATTATGTAAGCTACTCATTCACTTCCTGTAGGCTACTAGTAGCTTGTGAGTTACATGTTGGTGACCACTGCAATACAAGCAATTTAAAGACGGCAACTTCCCTAACTGCATGTATTTGGATTGCCGGAGGACCCAGAGGAAACCCAAGCAACGTAGAAAGACAATTCAAACTCCACACACACAAACTGCTGGTGGGATTCGAACCCACAACCCTGAAGGTGCCAAGTGAACACTTTGGTAGCATCCCACTCACCGTGATGGGCATGTTGGACTGTGCAGACCTCTGCTGCCACGTCACAAACAGGTTCTCGATCTTCATCTGCTTCTCCATTTCTGGCCTCCCAGAAACAGCAAAGCATAACTTTTCACACAATTTGTTAAAAATTAACTACAGGCAACCAAGGCATTCATAAATGTCACTCATCATTCCAACCACATATTTAGGACGTTTTTTGATTCACCTTAGCTGTAACTTTCATGTAAATAAAGACAAGACCCTAAAGACCATTCTGCCATCTGGTACCAGAAGAGATCCTTAAATTCATACAGGACACTTTAAACTTTCATTTACCACCTAACACCCTCCTAGGCTTCCAAACATCTTCCAAACATTTTGTCGCTCCAATCCTGACAGACATGTCATAATGCTGTCCTTTTTGCCTCATTCCAAACAATGAAAGAAACCAATAAACTCATACAGAAAACTTTAACTTAGGCATTGTTACTAAACTAAAATTGTTCCACAATGCACTGAATTATAATGCATACTTATTTTTTCCCCAACGTTGTTTCTGAAGGTTGGATTACATTTTGGAAAAAAATACAACAATCTTTTTTTTTTTTTTGTCACTCGAGGCTAAACTTGTCTATAGAAGTTGGTAAGGACCACACAACTGGTATTCTGGCCCGGATAAATAAAAATACAAAACAATTATGCTGGATAAGCTGATTCTGACCCCTGCGCTCGGCAGCCTTGATCTCCAACAGCTGGGCTCCGTGCTGGGCCACCGCATCGCTCCCGTCCGGCCCTCTGGACATGGGCCGGTCGATGCAGACATCTCGCAGGGCCTCGTCGAACGGCACCAGCTCTGGGTGGAAGTGCATGAGAGGCAGAGTGCGGGTGCAGCCGCTCAGCCGCCCTGGGTCCTTGCTGGGCGCAGGGGGAACGGGGCTCCGGAGCAGAGCATCTGCCTCCAGGGTGGAGTTCAGGAAGGGGTTGTTTTCCTGAAAGAGGACAGAAACCCAGCTGTCCATCACAAGCGAGCAGGACAGCCATCAGTGCAGCCAGGAATATCAGTAAAAATCAGCTGAACAAACCTTTCAGAAAATTTCTACTGATATTAGATGCGTGGGGAAAAAAACTGCCAACATTCATCCATCCATCATCTATGAATGTCACTAGAGACTACTGAAAGGGGGGGGGGCTAAGCCTTTACCAGGGACTGTGGGGATAAAGAACATTCGGTAACACGTTACTTAAGGGGCACAAATAACGCAGTAGTACATGCTTACTTAATGTATTAATTAACCAATAACTAAGTGCTACATACTGATCCCATGTTCGCTCATAATTAATCAATTATAAAGGTTCATGTATTTCATGAATTAATATATTCCTATATGTTCATTATTAGTACTTGAGTAGTAACTGAATTATTTAGTCACTTATGCCCCCTCAAGTAAAGCAATACTGAAAATTTCAAGGAGGCTAAAACTCCCCTATACCAGCTCTTGCATCACCACTGCATGGATGAATCCATCCATCCATCCTCCAAAAACTTACCCAGGGCAGAGATCACAATAGCCCAGAGCCTGCCCTAAGCAGCATAGCCACAAGGCTGAGGTACACCCTGGACAGGGTTCCTGTCTGTCAGAGGGCATAGGGCTGGGCTATGCCCTGGATGCGAAGCCAGTCCATCATAGGTCACATAAACCCACTCTACTGGCAATTTAACACACCAATTAACCTAGCTGTCTGAGGAAATCTACATGCCGTAGGAAAAGCATACCAAATGCACAAACAGGAAACTAAACATATGTTTGGACATTGTCAACTTGTGAAAGTTAGCTTGTAACACGCCAAGCTGATTTTTAACTGTAAAACGGTGTCAGACTATTGATGAGAGTCTGGCTACCAGTCGCACCAGTGGGTGTGGCACGCTCGAACATGGTTGGTCCCCAACGGCACTGTTTTGGCTGGCTGAGCATCTTGAATTTGCATCCAAGCATGTTGGAAACAGTTCTGGGATTGGGCTGTATGTTAGCCGTTGTCTCTAATCACGCCAGTGTGTTCCAGTGGAAATATAAACGACTGACGGGAACCGATTGCTCTTTACCCACGTTGGTGTGGTCTGTCCCCAGCTTTAAGGCCAAATGCGCTCACCTGCTTGAGGTCCTCATGCGCCGGAGGGTCCGACAGGCAGTAGTGGTGGAACAAGCCCATTTTCTGGCTGAGCAGGCAGTGCAGCACGTGCGATCGTGCGTTCTGCCACTGCACCAGCCGCGTCAGCTCACGACTCAGAGAGGCGCCCAGGTCCACTGACCAATTATACGTGTACAGGGTTACCTGACCCAGGGGAGACCGGGGGAGGGGCAGTCAGAACAGGCAGCACGTCACAGATATCAGAAGAGTGTTTATTTAATGTACCGTTGATTTCAGACTTACTCTGGGATGCTGGCAGCAAAAATCAAAAATACACTTTATGTGAATAAACGCACAAGTAGGGGATGTCAGTCCATCACAGGGCATAAACAATCATATACTATTGCTACTTTAGTATATATTATATACTGTTTAAGATACAGTGCTGTGCAAAAATCTTGGGCAATCGAGGAAAATGTTTAAAGCTACTTATCTGCTCAGAAAAAAAAAACTATATGAATGACTAGATGAACACAGCTTCAGTTCCCAAACCTCTCCTCACGGAAACTTCAGCCATTCCATGTATTAGATACAGTTTAATCACCACCTCACTTAAGTTTATCTATTTTAAAAAGTCAATGAGGTATTGATTATTCATACAAGGTGTGCTAGTGGTCGAGTCAAAAAATACATGGCTGTATTGGATGGTTGCTGCTAATACTGTGGTGATTTTAACAGAGGTTTTGAAATGGCTAAGCTAACCGACTTTGTCAGACGGTGTCATCTTAAAACAATACTCCCCCTGGGATCAATAAGGTATCTCATGTTCTTATCTTTTGAGACACCAGTTTACCAAAGTGCATCACTGGACTACAGGAGCAAACTCACACAACACAGGGAGACAAGAAAACTCAACGCACCGATAATTTAATTTAATATCCATTTCATTTTTTAGACTCCGCACAATCCAGTTAACCCAGCACAGCAGTCTTGGACAACACCGTAACCCCCCAGGTCAAAACTCTCACCCTCACCTTCTTGTCTGAAATGTAGACAATTAGGAACCTCTGTCTTGGTGCCACCCCCTTGCAGGCTTGCCCAGCGCAGAACCAGTCGCTCTGCTCCAAGGCCTCAAAGCGCTGGAGACCCTTGTGGGCTTCAGGAACCAGAGGAAGGAATCAAGGAGTCAGAGATGCCCACATTTGAAATGGAGAGAAAGTGTCGATATACAGCAAAAGCTGCGTATTCCTGACAAAGTGATTTATGCCATAATATCTGATAATATCAGTTTAATGGAAAATCAAGTAGATTTAATAACTACAACCTCAATGATAATTTGACATCAAGTGGCTGAAGGGATGTGTTCACATACCTTGCTCTGTGCTGCATCGCCATTGGTGGAAGTTCCGTCCAATGAGAATAAAATCCTTGGAGGTGGATGGGGGCTTACCGGGGTGATGGGTGACAGGCACAAACGCCTCACTGTGAGGACTTGTAGAAAAAAAAAATATGTTATTTAGAGTATGACTTATAATACAGGTCTAGAAACAAAACAAATCATTCTGTGAAGCAATACCTTCTGCAGGCGGTAACTTTTGACAAATATATTATTTATTTAGTCAAATTTTTTTTATTTTAAAAATAGTGGGGTGCTAACATTCCATGGAGATTTCACAATTATAAGAAACCATTCAACTTCCATTTTGCAAAACAAATTCTCTAAAAACTTTCTCGGCACAAATGTGATGGGTCTCACCCTGGGGTTTCGAAGACCTTGACCACAGTGTCGCTGGCTAGCGAGTTGACGAGGTTGACAATCTCCACCAGGAGAGATGGCAGCAGGAAGCAGGAGGCGATCTCAGCCGCACACTGCTGGATGGAGGGGCACCCTGTTTACAAGAGCCAGCCAATAGAAAATGGTCACGGTGGGTTAGGAGGCTGTACCCATGATCGCAACGTCAAATCCCACTGCAGCAGAGTTACATCACCATTAGGCTCTCATGACCATAACATATGAGTTTACTCTATTTTTTTAAATTAGTTTCAAGACAAACTCAAATTATACGACGTCATAGTCTAAAATGTCAATTTTAGGGTGAGTGTTAAGGTTAGGGTTAGTAGTTAACCAGTTACTGTAATATTATTTAAATCTATAATAAACAAAAGTAACCAATCAAATCCAGAGCAATAGCTACAGAGATGAGAAAAAAAATGACAACGCTAACAATTAAAAAAAAACAATTTGCAAAAAATATACATTATATGATGTCATTATTAAAATAAAGTTAATGATGATTTTTTTTTTTGTTGTGGCTTGTAATTAAGGTGTAAGTAACATTGTTTCTGGTTCTGTGTTATTTGACCTGAAAATGCTTATGATAATGAGGCTTTTGGCACCCTATTTGGGGGGAAACCGGTAAAAAAAAAGTCATTAAATTGCAGCAATAAAGGACAATTTTAACTTACCTAAAAGTTGATTTAAAAAGTTGATGTTAGTTGTGCCACATAAAAAAAACTAAGATTTTTTTTCCCAAAAAATTCGCAAGTTTCTGAGAATCACCCATATGCTCCAAGAACTGACTGACCCTGCTTTCTCAAATGCACGGTGTTTTGTGTCAAAGCATCTGATAAATGTAAAATGCAAATGTAACCACCTAAATATCATCTAGGAGTCAGTCACTCACCCAGCCTGGCCATGAAGGTAACCCAGGGCTGGTAGGTGCTCAGGTATACAGGGTGCAGCACCCCTGTCTCTCCCTCCTCCAGCTGGCTCATGTGTCTCCTGCAGGAATACACACGTCAGTATACTGTACCCAACACGGCCCCTAACCCGAACCCTTCCTCTCGGTACACCCAACACGGCCCCTAACCCTAAGCCCTGCTCTCAGTGCATCAAAATGTCACCAACACATAAAAGGCCGTGTTACCATTCAGCTGATTAGCAGTAGTTAACGGTATTTTTTTTTTTGTTACGGCAAGAAAGAAGTTATTCAAAAACAACCAAATCCTCCCACTGTTCTACTGTATTCAGGTTCGCTTGTCATAAGTGATTCAGTCTTCCAGGCTCTAGGGGGCACCAAACCTTTGGGCATGCTCCATGTCAGTAGCCACTATCTTCTCCTGGCTCCACTGCTGCTTGACAGTCTCGGTCTTGTGTCTCCTCCTGGTAGTTCGGCTGTCCTCCACCCGCTCCTGCACAATGTCATCCGTGGTCTTGGGGCTGCCTAGTTCTGCTGGGTCTGGCTTGCTCTGTGGGGGAGTAGGGGCACAGCTGGTCAACCCTGAAATCTTCTCTACGTTTGTTTTTGAACCTTGTACCAGATCATCCTAAACAGAATATTAAATAACACTCCGTATGTTGTGCTGCGTCCAGAACTCAGAATTGTGTAGCGCAGATATTATTTTATAAATAAATAACATTTAATATCCCAGCACTATTATTTTAATCATACGGCTTTTATTAAAGATATCGCCACTGTCTGGTGATCACTTTTTAACGATTATGATTTTTTTACTATAGATGGAATACAGCCATTGTCCTCTATTTACTGACACATTTTGACATCTAATTTACCAATGAAAAGATGTTTTATGAACATGTTTGATCATCATTTATGTGTATTACTTTATTTCCCAACGGGGATCAATAAAGTTGTGATTATTATTATTTATATCACCAATTTTAACAATGATAGTTAGATAGCTGGCTAAGTAAGATTGTTACCGCTAATTGTGAATATAAAGCCAGATTAGTCTGTATCTTGTTGACACTGACATAGTCCCAGTCAATAATTCAGTCAAGTCCATTTAAAACATAAAAGTGTTCAATGACTTATGCAAAGTTAGGTCTCTAACGGTGTTGAGGGTGTCTGTAAAACAATGTAATATTGTTTTAGTTTTATTTTGGAAAGTAATTTGAGAAAATGCATTTTTAATGGATTTGTAGAAATATATGTTTTTCCATCGAACAACAACAATACAGACATCTAAGAATTATGATCATTTTCCAATGGTCGATAACATCATCATTTTTAAAGGAGAATTATTCCATGAAATTTGGCATATGTAAAGGTTATGACTCCATTATCCCCAAACAAATAAAGACAATTAAATACGTACTTGATAGAATGTAACAAAGTTCAGTATCATGTCTTTATAAGAAAAAAAAAAAGGAACTGGTTGGCTGAATGTCAGCTGATCCACGTCGAGCATAACATACACTGATCACTACAACACTCACCAATATTTCCCAAAAGCTTCTGCGTGTGGTTTTGCTGGTGGGTGTGGTGGATTCTGGGGTACTAGTGCCAGTGCTTGGGGTTGTTCCAGGGGCCGGGGTCAGAATAATTGGTGCGGGGCTATTTTTAATAACCTGACAATCAAGCTGCTGAGGAAAGTCCTTCTTTTCCTTACTGCCAGACTGAGAATTCAGAAGGTCTAGAATAGAGAAAGCCAGAGTGATCAGAAGATTGGTTAGTTTTCCATTTTAAGAAATGTTCTTTCTACTGTTAATAAAGTGGATGACAATATTGGTGTTTAGTAATTAAATCAAAATAGTCTAGGATAATAAAATAAGGTTTAGCTTTCTATCTGACTCAGAAGTCAGCAGGTGTCTAGGTTCTTACTAGCAGTGCTTTCAATGGGACTCTGTGGCACCGTCATGGTGAAAGAACACGCCTCCACACAAAGGGGATTGGGCAACACCCTCCTCTCCATTATGACATCACAGAGGGCGTGGCGGAGAGCTCCCTGCAGTTTGTCAGCCAGCTGAAGGGAGCTGATGTTCCCTTGCTCCCATATGTCAAAGCGAACACGAATCTGTGATTCTATCAGAGAGAGAGCTGTGCTTAATACCAACCTAATCATATACATAGATAATGTTGGCTCTCTCTGGTAAACCTCCCAGAAAGACACTGATCAATGCTCAATGTCAAATGCTATTCAAAATAATTTCAAGTTCTTAAGAAACTTTGTAATGGATCTCAAATACAGTAATTCTGGGAGATTTTGAACAAAAGTCTCAACAGGGTACATCATTTTTTATCTGAGATTTAGCTGGGATTAAACTAGATTTAGTTAACTGGTATTACACTAATTATATTTTCTGTGCACTTGCAAAAATAAAATTAAGAATATCTTATCTGTACTTTACCTCAGAAATATTTTCTGCTTAATAATACTTAATGTTGCCCAAAGGAAAAGCCTATGAATTTAACATTTACATATTTTTTTTTGTCTCAAGATGGCCCTACCTGTTTGTTCACTTTGGGAATCAATTTTAACAACCATAGTGAGGGTCTCAAATATATCAGGGTCAAGTGTGATTGTAGAGATGTCCTGGTATGCAGGTTCACAGCCATTCTGGGCTGGCACCTGCAGGGGGCAGCCCTGAGCATCCACAAAAGATAAGGCAATACAGGCGATTCCTGCAAAGCACAAGTAAATAAAAAAGGTTGCTTTATTAAGTCATTTAAATCCAATCAATCAAATAATCGAATTTTATTCACAGAAGAAGAGGAAAGAAACATGATACCATGAAAGTCTGAAGTTAAATAGCTCCTCATTTAACCAACTGCTATCCAAACACTGTATGTGGCCTCAGTAGTAGAACGTTACCAAATATGGGAAAATTACAAACAGCAAATCAAAACTGATAGTCAAATGGCTCTAAGAGAACTAGAAACCACTTTCCACCAGTGATGCCACTTTGTGGTTTAGCATACACATTCCAGACAGCCAGCAGAAAAAAATGGATTTTCTACAGCCAGCAAAGAAATATAAATATTGCTAAATATCCATCACGTCCAGTCCAACCAATTCTATCAGTTTTTCCAGATTAACGAACATATTTCATTTTCTCTGGCCTGGAGAGATTCTCGAGGCAGTTTATAAGGATGCAAGACATGGCGATGAATTTCAAGATTAATATTAATGATGCATCAACAAAGTGTTTTTTCAAACCGAGTATGAGCATCGATAGTGATATCAAGTAGGTCTAGGCGAGGAATAAAAAAAAAAAAACAATTATTAAAAAATCATCAGGATAAACGATAATATCAATATCCCCCCTAACACACATACACACAGGTATACAGTACATATGAGGCGCCCTCATAATGCTGGTAGGTAAACTGGTTGTGTGACCTCATAAGACCTATTTACAAACAAAGATACACACTTACGTATTTGTTTGTCAGTTTATTTATTTCTTACACTGTTTATCTATTTGTTTATTTATTCATTCATTTATACATTCATTCATTCATTCTTTTGTCTATTCATTTATTTATCTATCTATTTATTTGTTCATTCATTTTGCCCAGGGGAAAAAAAAATGAGCACGTCAGAACGATATATGGATAACCGTTAATCACTGACACTTACTAACTGGGACAGCTGCTGTAATACTCCATGTAATATTAGCATTGGTATTGATGCATGCCTATCCAGTATCTATTCAAATCGCCATACTCTGATGAAGGAAACAAGAAAGGAACCTGATTTTTACCGTATTATTTTATTAATGTGAGTTTATTACCTTTTCCACCTGTACCCTGGCCCCCGGGCTTGTTATAGAGGTAGATATCAGAGTCGGGCAATCCGCTGCTCAAATTAAAGTAGTGCTAGGAAATAGAAACAAAGAGAATTATAGCTGGGTAGGAATTATGGTAGCTATAGTAGCTACGACCAATCTGAAATCCGATAAATAACTGGAATTAACCTAACAAAATATAACTAAACAAACTGCTTTAACATAACAGGGTTTCACATTGTCTTGCAAAGCCCCTTACTAATTAACTGAAATGTTTTCAATAGCTTAAAATGTTGCCATAACTTGTTCCATGCCAATAATGAGAAATATCATTTTAACCTTTGAGAAATCTCATGAAGTGGCACCCAGAGCTACCTTGAAGTGGTGCTCCATATTGCTGTCAGTGTACTTGGGGATGTGCAGGAAGATGAGCAGGTTCTGCCGCAGGTAGTGAGCCACCGCCTGGATCCAGGGCAGGGTGTACTGAGGCAGTGTGAATTCCATCACTTCCGTGGCTGGAGACCCGGGAGGCTGGATGAACTGCGAGGGGAACAAGCCAAACGGGTCAGTCGGGACCCCTCTGAGATATCCTCTCAATTTACAGCACATTACACAACACAGCCAAACCCAAGTTCAGTCTGGGGGGGGACGCATTTCATTTTCATCAGGTGCCATTGAGCCATGTGACATGACCGAATTCACCCAGACCCAACAATTAAAGCTACATAAAGCATGTTTCAGATATGCATTTAAATTGAAATACTGTATAACAAATCATCTTGAAAATAAAAATTGTTACTTTTGAGTGTAACAATCATAGACAATATTACAAAATTATGTACATATTTAGAGTATAGCATTTAGATAAAATTATCGACAAAGCACCTCAACATCATCTGGGGTTAGCTTGCAGTTGCGGACGAGCATGACAGTGATGATATCCAGTGTAGCTTCATCAAGTCGCTTGCGCAACACCTTGACTAACTCATCTGTGATTTCTGGACCTGAGCGTAAAGACGGAAAATGTCATGATTTCCTTAATTGATGTAAAATATCTCATTACCCCAGGGTAGCTGTTAGTGTCTATATTTGAGAAACAAAATAAAAAGCTGAGATTAACGTAGAATAACAATCGCTGTAAAGTGACTAAAGTGAGTGGGGAAGATGGCTACCGGACAATTCACAAAATTTACAAAAAAACAATGTAATGAAGTTAAAAAAATCTAGTGAATCTCCTTAGTTGTTAATGTTAATATCGATTATTGGATCATGGATATTGGAGATTATTGGAATACTGGAGTTCTGACTGGAGTTTGAGGTTCACTGATGGGAAGCTGCGATTCAGGGAGGATCTTACCAGCCTGGCCAACACCATGAACCAGCAGCAGGATGTGCTTGTCCACCTGGCCCACGGGGCGAGAACCTTCCAGAGAGGAATGGGAGCCCTGAAGGACAAAGAAAAAAGCTCAACATTCAAGTAGAAATCCACCATCTTATATGCAAACTGGTTTAGACAATGCTATTACATTAGGTGTAGGGGAACCCGAATCCATGGAGGGCCGGTGCAGGTTTTTGGGATGAACTCTCAGTCAGCCAATAACAGTGGCTGCCCAGGGCTGCTTTATTATTGGTTGATTGAGAAGTCATCCCAAAATCTAGCACCCACACCGGCTCTCCATGGATCATATTAAATAAACAGTTACATATGACATTTAATGAAAGCAATGTTACTAAAATTGACTGACCAGCAAGCCTTCATATCCACAGAAATAGATCTAAACTCCCCCCAGCAATGATGAATCTCCAAAAAGAATAAATGTTTTGAATACTGATGTTTAAATATAAAAACGTGTTACTGCAAGTTCTTCTGAGCAGATGGGTTCCTGGCTGCGGGCGAGTCCCACAGAACGGGACGCGTGCAGGGGATTGGCCTCCAAGTCGGAAAACTTTCCACTCTGCGGAGTCTCAGAGAGTCTGGATGCGAGGAAGGGGACCAGGGCTTAGCTCAGATCAGGAATGGCAAGCCCTACAGAAGGTGACAGGAGTCGTGGGCCAATACCTGAGGTAGAAGACTGACTTGGTAGAGCGTTCCTGGTAGACGAACATGTTCTTCCTGTTGACCACAGAGAAGGCGTTGAGCACCGAGCGAAGGGCTTGGATAGCTGAAAAAGAGGGAGGAGAAGCCTGCTGAAGAAAGAGCCGACGCAGTAGGAGCGCATCATCGAACCTCATTAAGGAAGGTGGCAAAACATAAGCACCAGTCAATTCAGCCATCCATCCATCCATCCATCTTATTCATTATAGAGCTGTGACAAACCTGGAGCCTTGAAGATCCCAGTCCACAGGATACACATAGACAATCACACACACACCGACTTAATCACTCACTCCAGTCAACTCAGAGACAACAAATGGCATGTTTTTGGTTGGAGGGAATAAGCCGAAACAGAACGGGAACATGTCAGACCTACAGAAAGTGAGTGAGCCTTGAAATCAAGCTCATAAAACGTGTATTGGTAAATAAATGCACTGACCCCTGGAAACACCCATGTTGGGCCCCATCTTGAGCCGGGGGTGGATGAGGATGACGGTGCTCCACACCACATCGCAGGCGAAGTGCCCAGGGATGAACTGCATGGTCGCAGCCAAGTAATTCCTGGGCTGGTAGGTCTCCTCAGTGGAGTAGTCTGCAAGATAGGGGGTGTGCCACGTCAACACGACGCCAAACGCCTTGCACCACTGAGACGTTGATTGTTTCAGGAAGCTAACGGATTAATTAATCGATCTATTTATCCAAGGCAACTCATCATACTGCAAATAAAAAATAAAATACATGATGTTTAAATGGCTCAACATATATTCTTTTTTATTGGTTTTCATTTGCACTATATGCCCAGAGAGAACAGTATTCAGCCTCAGTGCATTACCCAAGGGCAATGCTAGGATTTGATCCTTAGGGGGGCCTCAGCCCACTGAAGAAATACAGGACTTCCAAGGTAAATTTTGCCAGGGGGGCTCAGTTAAATTTTTTAAATAAGCTCAGACAAAAAATTTAGGGGCTTATGAACTGCTTATGGTATGACTCAGGCATCATATATCTGAAAGCTGACAGTAAAGTTACTTTGACCTTGGATAGCTCATATGTCTCTGATATAGCTTAAATCCATTATTTCATTTATACTGCTAGATTTCACTGCAGCAGATAAAACACCTTGAATCGCATATAAAGTTAATCAAATTTCTGGGGCTGACCATCAGGATTGGCCGTCCTCTGCCTGTACATGGATTCATTCTTCCAGATGTCCTCCTCGCTCTCGGCCACCAGCAGCGAGTTGCACGAATGGCTGTCATGAAGGTCCTGCAGCAGGAGGCGCTGAAGGAAGCAGGGGACAAGTCTGATTGGCTGGACAAAAGGAGAGGGATTACAGGAAGTGGCGGATGGGAGAAATTGGAAGTGCAGACGTACCTGGTTGACAAGGCGACAGATCTCCCCAACCTTCCGCACAAGTGCCTGGTGCAGTTTTAGATACTCAGGCAATTTGGTCTCATCCTTCTCTGAATCTCCAATCATTTCCTCATTGTTGGCATTTAAACTTCTAGAATAACAATGTAGGACCAAAGAGAGAAAACACATTAATCTTCTATGCTGCTTCTCCAACACAGGGTCACAGGGCTCCAGAAACCATCCCAGAAACAATGGACGCAAGGCAGGGAATTAATAGGACATCTATGGACAAATTGTGGCAACTCTATTTAACTATGGCATATTTTTGGAAGATGGGGGGAAAGCAGAGTGCCCAACTGAAATGCCACAGTGACATAGGCAGAATATGCAAACTCCACACACATAGAGCCGGGGGGGGGGAATCAAGCCTGTCAGAGGTGTATGTCACTGTGCCACCCTCCTTGAACAATCAATGAATGACCGTTTGGCTTGTAGAGCTGCACGCTCTGGCTGTCTCAGGCGTACCTGGAGTGGGAGTACACCACCACTTTGTCCTGGCAGATCTTGACTATCAGCCAGAAGTCAGGCATGGTGGGACACTGAGGTTCCTGCTCATCCATGGTAGGACCTTCACATTCAGAATCACTGCTACCCCCATCGTAGCCTGGAGGAGGACAAGGTGGGGCACAGGGTTACGTTACACAAAAGTCATGCTGAACTCAGTCTACATCGGGGATCTGGAACTCTAATGACCTGGAAGACATTAGCTAGCACAAGCGGCCACTTACATAGCTTGGTGCTGATAAATTGTACTGCTGCCGGTTTGATTTAAAAAAATATCAGGAGGTGGGCCAGACTAAATAATAATTAAAAAACAAATCTGCAGGCAAGGTGCGACTGTCTTGTGGACCACAACTCTGAGGTCTAAAAGGTTATTATAAAAAAAAAAAATAAATAAATAAATAAATATTGTATAATCTGAGACAATGCATTTTGACACACTGAGGTAAAATAAAAAAGTCCAATATTGTGATTCATACCTAGCATGTCAGAATCCAGGCTGCCTTGACTGGACACAACACTCTGCACCCGACTTGGTCTGAGCTTGCAGCTACCTAAACAAAAATATATATACAGTATATGTGTCAATCTTAATCTTAAAGGTTAAGATGGACAGATGGATAGTTCACCTGAGATGAAAAAGATAAACACTTAAAACAAACTGCAGTAATAAATTACCTCACAGTTAAATAACAGTACTTTACACTTTTGTGTATTGATTGTAAGATATATTTGCCTAAAAGAATTGAAAGAGAAACAACACATTAAAATGTGATTAAGCGACAATGGCCTTTGACACGTGGGGCATTCAGGGGAATCCTCACATGTAAAGTGAAAACGTGTGAGAGAAAGGTAACGTAGCTTTCCATCAGATGACCGTGATTATGCCGCACAGACTCATGCCCAAATAGACTCCACTCGCACATTGAAAACAACCCGTCACATGATACCCACGACAATGGCGTGACATCCTTTACTGAAATGCTGGAAACTCACTGTGGGTGGCAGACTGCATGGACTCCGTCAGGCTGACAGCAGAGGGGGTCTTGGGGGGTGAGACATGCTCCAAGGAGCCCTCTACACTGCCGCTGGGCTGCGGCTGCACCGCGCCGGCCAGGGGTCTGTCCCCAGCACCAGCGGAGCTCTGCGCTTTGGCCTCGTCTCGATCCAGAGTGGAGGTTGGCATCTCCGAAACCGCCGCGCATTCTGCTTCAAGTCCAGGGCCTACGGCATCCTAAACACAATGGAGGACAGAAGGCACGCTTGTTATTCTATCCTTATTAAATAAAAACACAAGATAATGACTGTCCGCACAATACAGACACCATATTACTATTACAAAACAGACACTTTTATACAAAGCTACATACAGTTTTGAGAGAGAACAGGGTCAGACAGTTCTTAGAGTCCTTCGGGGTTAAACTCCTTGAAATCACTCTGCCAATCCTAGGATTTGAACCGGCGACATTCCAGTCGGAAATACCCACTGAGCCACACATCATCCCCCACTTTGCAAACGAGACAGAATCAGATGAAGCTAACCGCAGCGTTCAGCTCCATTTTCTCCATCTCTGCTTGCTTATCAAGGCTCTTGGCAGCTGAAGGATGACCGGAAAGCACCCTGGTAGAATCTTCTGGTTCTCCACAGTGGCTGGCGTGCTCTGGGGCCTTGTCGGCCCCTTCCTGAGCATCAGGGACACATTTGGGCGCGCTGTTCGCGGCTTTCAGTGTTTGGGAGTGGAGGCGACTCACTGACACGTAGTAAAAGTTATCCAGATTCTCGTTTAGAAGGTATCCTGTGAGGGACATCCTCCGGAATTCCTAGCCAGAAGATAGAAACCATCAAAATGAGTTGTGAGCACATTCTAGCTAATTCTATTGGGCATTACAGATATGACATTTAGACAAACAAAATTAGATTAGCTTAGTATCATTCAATTTGTATAGACAAATCCACAAAATTAAATTTAGTAATTTACATATTAGAAATACATCGCATTTTGTCAGCGTTATGGCTTTTATGGGAGAGGACAGATTTTCTACAGATTTTCTACAGATTTTCTTTTAAAGGCAACTGCTGAAAGCATAATATGTGCAACGAGATCTGAATGAACACAAAAAGTAAAAAGAAAAGTATTTGTTTTTGGACGTAACATTTTTACATTATGGATGTGACCAGTCCCTCACAGATCATGGAAACCACAAAACGCATGGTAAATTTGTGCATATATCGAAACGGTAATGGGAAAAAAACTAACCATGAGATATGACATACAGAAATAAGTGAACATTTTAAAAGTGGTGCAGAGTGGTAGCTCTGAAGGTAGGGCTCTGTACTGGCAATCGGAAGGTTGCCGGTTTGAATCCCATGAATGCCAAGAGCGATTCTAGTTCCTTGGGCCCTTGAGCAAAGCCCTTCACCTGCAATTACTTCGTCCAGCATGTGATGCTAATCTACATCCAGCCTTGCTTGCAGTTCCTCCAACTTATAGGGAATATATGGGGGCTTGTGGCAGGACTGGCACTCCAGACACTGGAAAAAACTTCACACTGTTTCATTCCATTTGAACTAGTGTGGTGCTGAGGTGTCACATGGCTACACTCAGGTTCTCATCCCTGAGGTGGTTTTGTCGTGTGGTGGGTGTAGCACCGCACTGTATCACCATGTGCTCCTTACCTCTCTCTCTTTGCCAGGACCAAAAAAAAAATGAAAAACAACTTAGCGAGGGCTCTTGTCAAGCTTTGCCTACCTCCTTGAAGTTCTCGAGGGACTGCTCAGGGCCAAAGACAAACTGCAGGGGCACCTCCTGGGAGTGGCACTGGGGCCGGTCATCCGAGCGACATATGTGTTCCGCCACCTTCTGCAGAACGACCGTGGTGATCGCCCCCGAGTGGCGCAAGGCAGAAACGATCTCATCCTCCAAGAGCCAACGGATCTACGCAGGAGAAGGAGGACCAAATGATGGGAATCGAGGCTGGAATTTCCACCTCAAAGATCCAACAGACATGGGCTTGGTTCATGTATCTCTACGGATATAAATGCATATAGTTTGGAGATCACATTGCTTATATCGTCAGTGACACTGAATTTGGATTGGTATGGGTTTCACTTTTGATGGTCAGGTGGTTTTGTCTGCTGAGTGATATCAGCAGTGGTGCTACTGGACATATATGCTGTTAAAGTATTATGTGATAGTAGTGGACAAGCTTGCTGGATGGTTAAATCTTACTCACTAGATAAAATAAATGGTTTATTTATGTATGCTTAGGTTAGGTTGACTTAATCCTTACTAACATTTATTAAATGTTTCTCAAAAGTGGCTGTTTACACCCCCCCCCCCCCTTGGCATTCATTCCAAGCTCATTAACTGCTGCATCTTGAACATACTGCATGCAAAAATCCCCATTCACCTCGTCCATGGTGGCCAAGACGGCCATCTTGTGGGGAACCGGGAGTTTGGCCAAAGGATCCCCTGAAACCCTGCGGAGAACAAGACTCATCACATGCCCTGTATGCTGCCCTCCAATGGCAAAACACAGTAACTACGCTGACACTGAAACAGAAGTTTAAAAGTGAGCTTTTTGACTCTACCCATATGTGCAGTAGATAGGTAAAGGATCATGTAGGAATAAATATCAAACTGAGCACAGCCAGGGAGACCCCATCTCAGCCTAGATTACATATGCAGATACAGTGTTTTGCCCACGTATGGCTGCATACTGAAAAGAAGAGTGAGTCATTCATCAACATAATTCACTCTGATTTACTCATCTGCTCCAGACATGGTTGGCATCCACGAGTGATAAAGGCTGAAACTAACCCATCCATTCCAACCCCATTAAGACCATCCAGAGTCCTCATTAGTTCTTCGTCGGAGTGGTAGGAGGAGGGCTGGGCGGGGGATCGGTTCAGGGAGACGCTGCTCTCTGAGGCGTACCTGCAAATACACATTAACTCAGATCCGAAGCAAATCATTACATCTCTCTAGATGCGTTTGTCCCTTATTCTTTTTTTTGGTGCTTGAAGTTATTCTCATTTATGACCGCTATACTTGTCCGTTTTATTACTAGGCTGTTCCTTTGTCCAGTCACAGCGCAAGTATGACAACTAGATGCTGTTGTAACAGCAATAAAGGAATCCCTGGACAGTGTTTCTTAAATTTTAAGAAAATCCATTAAACACTGTTTGAGTATCGGGGGGTGGGCACTGGAAGGGGGTGGTGTTTGTCGTCGTACACGATGGTAAGTTTTTGTTCCATTCCTGTGATTTTTCTTTAACAGAAATATGATCACAGAAAAAAAATATTTTTTAGTTATGCTGACAAGATCAAGTCTCTGAAGCTGTCATTCTTTCTATCTGTTTGCAGCACTGTTTCAGTTTTGGTGCAATATATCTCAAATTTGATCGGCTCCATATCTTCACCCTTACAATGTGTCTGCGAAGGTTAAAAAAGATCTGGTAAATACTTTTTGAGCTCTGCTAATGGAATCATGCTAACGGAATAAATGTCAGTAGCAGCAGACTAATCCCAAAACCCATCCAGGAAATACCATAAAAGTTTGATTAAAAAATGACGCATCAACAAAGGCCAGTTTCTGCATACTTACCTATTATGGTGAAACTCGGATGACATGACCTCGAGGTCCAGGGGGAGGGTCAGAACAAAAACGTCCAATGTGACCGATAAGTCGTTCAGATCCACTGACTGGAGAGACTCAGCATTCTCCAGGCAGGAAATGACCTCACCTGCAACATGAAAACAAGCCGACGTTCACACACACATCCAGAGGCAGACCAGTGTAACTGCTCACACTTGGCATGTTGACCTAGGCATTCATTGTAAGCTCAGCCTAGTTGCACTTATGTCTAGTTGACAGCATGAATGTTCGCAATGGGCCGATTGCTTCCCTTGTATATTGTTTTGGATGGAAACATCTGCTAAATATGAAATATAATGCATGGTTTGATATTTCGTGGCATCTGATACACAGTCCTGTTTACATTTGGTGTTTCATCTTTCATCTGGTGTTTTTTTTTTTTTTCTCTGAACTGACTGAATTTTTACTGACTGCTCATTAGTGGAATGCCGTTACATTGGAGAACAATCAATCGAGCGTTTAATAATGATGACAAAAAATGTCACAGGTGAGACAGAACTGTCTTGCAAGTCAGTGTTTTGGGATCCCTATGTTATAGAAGATATATGAATGTATTAACACAAATACAAGTTCATCTGGTCATTAGTAGCATTTTGAACCATGTGCCGTGAGCCAAGCTCAGCCCCATCATGGCAGGGATGCAGCATCTCACCCAGACAGATGGGCAGCGTCTCTATGGGCATGGAGCCATGGCAGCTCTTCAGGTTGATGGAGCAGGTGAGGTGGATGAAGAGTGGGGGCAACTCCGGCTGCGGCCCCTCCGCCTCTAACAGAGAGTCCCCGTCCAGGATGCTGAAGGAGTCGTCTTCCTGGTTCACCGTGTTTGAGTCCGATACGGAGTCGTTGTCCGGGAAACGCCTGTCAGCCTGCTCTCGGTACTCCACCTCCATGTCTGTGTCGCTCTCGGTGACGATGCAGCATCCAGACACGTTCTCTGTGGGACAGGATGATGCAGCAGGCATGGCGAGACACGCTGATCACCGCACAGTCCAAGAGAAACACACCTCTACAAAACGCATTTTTACATGCATTTTATACAGGACTGAGAAGCACCAGCCGCTTTATGCTGCACGTTCCTGACTGATATTCAAATGCATTTCAAATGCAAATACATTTTACATTGTTAGCTACATTTATTTTTTCTTTAATATTTTTATCTATGGTAGATAAATGTTTTATATGCTGTCCTATTATTTTTAGTTTAATTCTCTTTTTTTGTGGCATGCGGAAGAGTGAACAAACTAAAAATTTCATTGTGTGACCAGGGGCACTCAAATGACGGAATGCAATACACATCCGGACAATGCCGAACCACGCGAGTGTGGCTGATGATAAGGCCTCAGGGAGAAATAACTGAGTACCCCTGGTTTAGACGCTGCCGGCGTCGGGTCAGTCCCTCACCATCCTCAGTCGCAAGTTCAGCCTCCGAGACCTCAACCTCCTCACTGGGCCTCCTCTCCTCCTCTTGGTCTGAGCCCTCCTGAAAAAGTCATCACCACAGGAAAATTCAGTCTTCAGGTCCAGTCAGCAGGTTGGGATGTCCGCAGAAACCAGTGGTGGAAAAAGCTCTCAACTGTCATATTTAACTCCCGGATTTATTGAAATACTTTTGCTTATAATAGAAATAACAGGTAATATAACACAACTGTTTAACTACCCAGGGCCGTTTGAAGGAATTTGGGGGCCCCAAGCAAAATGTACATGGAGGGCGCTCACACAGTTTGTCGCTGCATTTTATTCTTAACCAGTCGTTGTCTTGGGGCCCCAGGCCAGCTTGGTTTGCCTGCCTTGTCGCGATGGGCCTGTAACTACCCCAGAGGCAAAACTGACAGTTTAAACCAGGGGTGGCCAGTCTTATCCGCAAAGGGCCGGTGTGTATGCAGGTCAGCTGTTCAAACCCAGGTGTGAGGACTCTTCAGCCAAACAGTCCTCTAATTAGTATTCTAATTAGGGTGTTGCAGCGAAAACCTGCATACACACCGGCCCTTTGCGGAAAAGATTGGCCACCCCTGGTTTAAACTATAAAGTTGTATCATCTTCCCATCCAACTAATTTCACCTAATTTATGATTTTTAAAAATTACAGAAAACTGATGAGTTACAGTGATGATTCATGAGAATAATCCATATGCTCCCCTTTGTGTCAACTGCACAATTCAATAATTCAAAATGTCACCCGACTTTCACAAAGACCTGACGTCATTACATTTTAGTGGCTGGGGGTCCCAAGCACTGCTCTGCCTTCTTTTGGAGCTCATGTATCTGTGCCTAACATGTGTAACATATTAGAGGCCTGTAATATACTTGTGTTTGTATTGGAACAGACTGTGAAGACAAATACCCTTATAGGACAAGTAAGTAAGTAAGTCGGTCAGTCAGATCAGTCAGTCCGTCCATCTATCCATCCATCTTCCTGGTTTAAGGTGGGGAACCCCCTACTATGTACAATAACGTCCATCTATCCATCCATCTTCCTGGTTTAAGGTGGGGAACCCCCTACTATGTACAATAACGTCCATCTATCCATCCATCTTCCTGGTTTAAGGTGGGGAATCCCCTGCTATGTACAATAAAAAGCCACACTCACCTCTCTCTTCGCTGATGGTGGGCAGTAAAAGAAGTAATGGGGGTTTGAAGGGACCATCTTGAAGTAGCGAGCACCGATTTCCAGAAATTTGTCCTGTTAATCAATGACACAGGACATTGTATTTTCACCCCAAAAGCCAAAATAAATGTAACAATTTGCAAAAGTCTCTAAAATGATTTGTCCCGTGCAAAAGTTTTACTATAAAACCTAAACTACCTGAAACCTCTCCTCACCCCCCTCTTCACTCCATAACGAACATACAATGCTGCTTCTGTTAACAGCACTGCGATGCTAAGTGGATAATACAGGCACATATGCTATTTCCGCGACAGACATTTTGCACTGTATTTACCACAGAGGTCCGTTTTTTTGCACATACGTCTAATTTATTCTTTAAATGTATTACTTTTATGTTTATTAATGTTCATCCTTTCTGAATTTCTCACTTGTGTTATCCTTCTATATTTATTTTTTATCCTTTTGTTTTGTTGCCTCTTTGTGCCACTGGACAAAGAAATTTCCCTCCACGAGGATCAATAAAATTCTGCCAATCTTGTGATGTTACCTGTATAATTTTGTGCAGGTTGGGATACATCTCACAGTTCTGCTGCGCCTGTAACAGAGACAGAGGGAATTCTGGGTAGATCCTGTAGATTTTGGGTGCTTCTGTTGCCAGGGGCGATGTGGGAGCTGAGGGCTTGCCCCTCGACTCGGCCTCGCTGACGTCTTCCGTGTCCACGCTGCGAGAACAAGGCACACCAGGTCAGCACCGATCTGCGTGGCCGCAAAGGCTCTAGTCCGTTTTGCAAAAACCATGTGACCAAAGACCAGAAAACCTGCACATTTAAAAAGACCTTGAGGGAACATAATGAATGACGGGGTTCGCGGGCGTACTCTGCGGCTCAGTGGGTGAGGACATTAGGTTAGTTTGAATCCTGTGGGTCTTAAACCCCAATAGCTCCGAGGACTGGCTGAGCCGGCTTTCTAAATTATATGTATATGTTTATCTATACTATAGATAGAGTGTCTGCCAAACAAATAAATGTGCAGTTTGCTTAATATGTAAATGAGAAATAGAAACATGGCAGAGTTTATAAATAAAGTCTGCAATTCAGCTGTTTTACTACCAGGCTGGTAAACTTCATGTTCATGTTAAGGTAGTTTCTTAAAATGGGGACCAAAACAGCAAGGCATGATTAGCTTTGGAGAAAACAAGGAACTGGCAAGCCTGCATGGAGCATGAGTTCTGCTGGGGCCATGGGTACGCTCTGGGGAAATGAAGGGAGCTTGCAAGCTATGGTTTAGTTTTATGGGACAAAGACCCTCATTTAGGACCCAATAAAGACCCGTGGGTTAAATGTGGACGAGAACAATACTGGACCATCACCCAGAGTAGCAGCTGAGCTATATGCAAACTGAAGCTGGGGAGACAGGGAGCTTAAACAAAGCCAGATTGGGTAGGATCATTAAATACTCTGCATCTGAAAAGACTTAACTGCAAGAAAGTGAGATATAATGCAAGATTGAGAGCACAGTGTTGACTGGCTCTGTGAGAAATACCAGATGAGGAATATTTAAAATCATTACCTAATTCATTTAAATGTTGGCATTAAAACAGGGGTGGGGCCCCAAAGTTACTGGTCCCAGCTAAAAGCTGATTGGCCCCTGGAGTGCCCCTTCCCCTGTCACTCAGCAATTCAAAACATACCATTGGCTAATAAGGTTAGTGCCTTTGTATGAATTATAGCTCTTCTTATGCCTCCCCGTCACCTTAACCATCTCACCTGCATTAAAATAAATGGTGAAATGAGAGTAAAACACAAATGGACAGATAATATTTGTGGGGAAGCGGCTGGCTCATACCTGGAGGAGGACGCCAGCGGTGGCCTCTCAGACCCCCCCTCGTCCTCTGCGTCCCCGATGGTGAACGTGGCTGAGGTTCGGCTGAGGCCCAGAACCCCTGCCCGGGCTGCCTTGTCATGCTGCTCCCGGAAGAGATGCACGTGTCCACACAGCGTCTGCAGGAAGGAGGTGATGTCGATCTCCTGCAGGGATTCCTCGCAGTAGTCCATGGCCGTGAGGACATCCTGGGAACTGATTGGGTATGACTGCTGCAGGCTGTGGTACACGCCTGAAGAGGGCGAAAAACCATCATCGTGACAGGGTAGCAGAAGAGTCCTTTCCGGTGTAATCACCAGTCATCAAATACGTCTACATGTTATTCCCTTGAGTTTTGTATTGACTAGGGCTGTCCCCGAATAGTCGAAGATTCGATGCATCGATATGCGGAGCCTGATTCGACCACCGATCTCACAGTCGA
>JAODKE010000001.1:25690120-25702054 GCA_026779605.1 Mormyrus hasselquistii | reverse complement strand
CATACATACATACATACATTAATTAATCATTATTGTGCGAATCATGTAATGAGTTGGGTAATGAGCAAATGAATAGTTGAATAGTGAAAATGTGTTATGTGATTATATACAGCCGCATCATTACTGATTCATTCATCCATCCATTTTCCAGCCCACTTTATCCCATTGGGTCTCGGGGGGTCCGGAGCCTATCCCGGAAGTAATGGGCACGAGACAGGAAACAACCCTGGACAGGGGGCCAGCCCAACGCTGGGCACACTCACACACTGTTACCATTCATCACACATGCACTCCTATGGGCAATTTATTAACTCCAATTAGCCTCAGCATGTCTTTGGACTGTGGGGGGGAAACCGGAGGAAACCCCACGACGACACGGGGAGGACATGCAAACTGTGTGAGGCAACAGTGCTAACCACTGCACCACCATGTCGCCCCCCCATTACTGATTTATGATCTGATTTATGATTTTATGAGATTATGATTCTGATACATGATACAATAATTCTGTTGCAAGCTGAAAGTGCTTTGAAAAGCAGAACTTATATATTTGTAAGAGAGTCAAACTGAGGTACAGACCTAAGTTTAGTAGTAAGCTGTTGCAATATGCGTGAAGCATCCGATCACTGAGGAGGGGAGCAAAGGGGTCATGGAGAGGGTATAGCGAGAATCTTCGAGGGGCGACCACATAGGGGCCGACCCAGCAGTGACCCGATGTCAACCGAGAACAAGGTGACCACAGAAAATTTTCATCGCTCAGCAGCCTCATCAGCTGATCAAAATATGTTTAAATTAAGTTAAAAGTGTGAAACTTTAGTTAAAGTCTGAAGAGTGACGCAGTTCAACTGTGAGAATGTCACAATTCTATTCCTATAAAGATTGTACCCGCTTGTTGTTCGGGGTGCAGGACACAAGACGCATGAAAAATTGCTGAGTGTCTGTTCCCCAAAGCTTTGGTAAAAGGTAATAAAGTTTGTCAGACTCTTAAACTCTTCGACTTCTGTCAAATTCCTTCGACACAAGACCCCCCCACCCCCAATTCAGTAAGTCTTCAGCCGCCAACGCCACCTCCCAACCCCAAGTTGGCAAAATATTTCAGTTTTCAATGCACGACTACATGCAAGGACACCTTTTTGATTGCTCACTGTTTTCAGCAAACTTCACGGGCGTTTCTGAATCACTCATCATATCCTTTTCAATATTGATAGGTTGACATACATGAGTTGTCATGATATGCATGAGAACCCTAAACATAAACCGTTGTGCTTCTACATAATCATTCATCTTTATTCTATGGATATACGGGGCATACTGTAAACACTTCTTACATTCTTCATGGATCTGTCCATGCATTTTCAGTATCTACTTCTGCAGTCACGTCAGTGTAGCGTCTACATTACTGTTTCTTAACTGACGGGTGATGGCCCAAAAGTGAGGACCATTTCCATTAGGTTATGCAGTCTGTGGTTAAAAAATATACCTTATTTTGGATGCCGCAAGAAGGCATTGTGCTAATGTTACTGTACTATGCTCTACTTACTACTGCACTATTTTTTTGGGAAATAAAATATGGCTCAAAATTTGGGTCATGACTTAATAACCAAGGAATAATGCGGGTCTTGAAACGCCACCAGTTAAGAAGCATTAGCCTATATCATTGAGACACATGGCATTAAGCGGGGGACGTGTGCAGCACACAAAACCAGAGAGGCACACACACCTCTTCACCTGGACCAAAAGTCTGCACTATGAGGGCTAACCAAGGTCCAGGAAGAAAATAATCAAAGGAGATTCTCCGTAAACACCGTCCTACCACAGTAGTAGTCTGGGTTCATGGATTCGCTGGTCTTCAGGAAGGAGTATGTGAGGAATGCCTTATGATAGGTGTTCATCTCCTGATTGGTCACAACCAGCTCTGGGCAGATCGACAGGTAGGACCCAAAGGTGGCCATGGAGATGAACTTCATCAGCTCCACATTGGGGATGTAGCCAAAGCTGCTGTCGTAAGAATATGCCCCACCCACCTGGCAAGTGAGACATCTGTTATTAGTTATTAAGGTCATTATTGTTATTAGTTATTAAGGTCATTGCAACCTCCCCCCCCCAGTACCTGCCCCCTTTAATTCCACCCTTATTAAGACATATGGAATTTATTTCATTCAGATTCTTTTCTTAATAAATATTTCATTCATGCCCTTTGAAATTACACTGACATAAGACCAAAAAAACCCCAATGACTTTAGAAAAAAAAGCAAAATAAGAATATAAATTATCAATGAAAGAAGCCATTTGACTAAGATCCCAGTCTCTTTTGACTCTGCTTGATGGGCATGTCCAAAGCCTCCTCATCATGAAGCAAAATGGATATGCAGGTGTCTTTGGATTCAACAGCTCTTAAGGTCAATGATTATATTTTTAAAAAAATCACCCGTTGAACTAACACCTCAACACTTTGTGTATAGATTATCACGTTAAATGTTTCCTCTGCTGGTTTGACCATTATGATGTCACAGTGGGACCCACTCAGCTTCCAATGTGGGCCATGTGGCCGACTTTCATCTTGGAACTTTGATATGACCAATGAGTGCGGCGGACCTAACCACAGCACTTCTTTCACATACATTCTAAAATATCACTAATACCTGTATCTACATTAACCTTTCACACCGGAGTTGTTAAATAGAATTTTTAGATTTCCCTGCATCATACTGGGTTTCCTTGGCGGAATTGACCTGACTCCTTTCTTGGGAGCACAGGTGAGACTTGCATATCCTTGACTTTGCTTTTCCATGGATCCAGTGGTTTCCAACAACTTAGATTTATCTGAAATAGCCTTAAATCAACTGTTCATCAGTGTGGACACAAGCATGAAGGGGCTAAGCAGATCTCTCCCTTCCTAATGAGCACAGTTCAGCACATATCAGCACCAAATCAGTGTAGAATTCCTTTAGTAATGTTTTTGTGTGCTGCGATGGATCTTCAAGATTATATTACTCGAGTGGACACGTAGGTCTACCTGAATGAAAGAACAGGCTATGGTTCCGCTCCGGAGCTGGTTCAGAATGGTCTCACACACAGAAATGTCAGGCACACTGGTCACTCCATCCGTGATGATTATTATTCCTGCGGGGAAAAAAAATGTCTGTTTCACAAACCAGACATTACTAAATGGCAAAAAAGTATGAACTGTTCATCTTTTTGAAAACTGAACCACCTACAACTATTCACTAAAATAATAATCTTGTTGAATTAAGCCACTGCATATTTGATAAATGGCCAAAGATTATTTGAAACACATTTTACAAAAATAAGAAAGTTGTAAGCATTAAGGAGGTTCCAAAATGGAATACTGAGAGTAGGTGTTACCCCAATTTTTGACACATATTTGTTCAGTGAAGCAGTTCAAGTATGATACCACACTGCTATACTGTGAATCACTCAAATATAAGTGCACGCAGGGCTGGCTTTGCCTTTTCAGGGGCCCCTGACAAAGCTTTACTTGGGAGGCCCCACTGCAATGCAGGTTATTCAGGGGCCCTAAGCAACTGTCTATTCTGCTCATAGCTGGAGTCGACCCAGACTGGACCAGTAAAGCATCCAGCTGTGGATTAAAAGCATAAACATCAGCTAAAATAAAACAACCGCCAACCATGACAAGTGCATCTTCTCCCATGCAATTCCCTGCTACATCTTCTACTATCTTGTCCGGCTTAATAGCCAACTGGGAAATTCAAGTTTTTATGTGATAAATATGGTGATATTTATAAAACAGTTGAAAACAAACCCAAAATAAACTAAAGCCACGGAGAACTTGTTATAGTCTGCCAACAGATATAATAAGTGGTGTTTTTCCCGCGAGTTGTGTCAACAGGCACACAGTGGCACTGACAAACCAACAACTGCTTTTGCTCAATATCGTCTCTATGGAATCTGAAATATTTCCATACAGCGGAAGACAAATGTCTTTTGGTAACCAGTTCTTGTTTCCTTAATACAATTATACATGTTAAGGAATGAATAAAACACAAAAGGCTTATATATATTGTATGTCTTCATAAACATAGCTGTCATATGAAAAATAAAAATTAAATGGAATTCTTAGTATTTCATTTCACTTACATGGCAGAGGAAAAATATATATCTGCCTTTATCTGGGTAACCGCAGATATAGGAACAAATACTTGATTCAATTTGAATTTGTTTTTATATAGCGCCCAAGGCACTTGACAAGAGTGTGTGGCAATAAAGTATGACATGATTTGCACAAAATAGTACATGAAACGGGGAAAAAGGGGAAGAGGGAACAAAGAATGTCAGAAGACCACGGAAGAGAGGAACCAGAAACTCTCAAGTAGGGAGAAAAATATACCTCTGGGGGTCCAAGGTTAACTGGCTAATATTACAGAATACAGGCAAAGGAGGTGTGAACTGTGATCACATTCAGGAGCGATCAGAGTCAGTCCTCCAAGCAGGTAGCGGGGGATGATTATCACATCGGGGAAATACAAGGAAGAGAAGAGAATGGCACCAACCTGCACTGGAGTTGGGAGGCAGAAGCTGGAGAGCTAAGATTCCTTGCCTGATCATGCTGACCAAACCCACATCAGCCGTCACCATGGAGACCGCCAGCTTCCTTTCAGGCTGAGCATCCATTAAGTCGTTTGAGATCCCAGAGCACATAACAGCCGAATCGCACTGCCGACACAATTCAGCACGCGCCCTCAGTGTTGATGCATTTCTATACATTATGTGATGCTGGAGTTTAAGATTCTGACTTGAATAACGGTGTTCTTCATAACCGGTATCTGACCTGCCCTCTTGCTTGATGGTGCTGCTGCTGGAGGACCTCAGCGATGCTGTTTTCCACTGCCCTGACTTGCTGGTAGATCTGGTGTAAAAACCGTTCCAGATCAATACAATCCAGCTGGCATCCCTGGACCAAAACCTGAGGTGAGGAAAAGTATCCTTAGACGGGAAGAAAGGCACACACACAACTAAAAAAAATATCAAGATGGCATACTTATCTGTTACCCATAAATACACTTTAGTTCTCCTGTGAATAGGCTGGAGGGGGGGTGTAGCTCAGAGGGTTAAAACTCATGCCCAGCAAACAGATGCCACCATTGGGCCCTTAACTAAAGCCCTTAACCCTGATTATTCCATTGGTGTTGGATGTTGGCCGACCCTGTGCTGTGACCTCCAAGCTTGTTCTCACCTGCCTGTTTCATTTAGAGCAAGACTGGATAGGCAAAAAAAGAATTTGCCCATGGGGAAATTTCACTAATAACATTAAAGCACACTGGTGAAACTCTTTAAAAATGACCTGGTGCGATCTCAGCCCAATGATGGAGGAGTAGGCAAGGATGGTGACGAAGATCTCAGGCTGAAACACAAGGTCTGTTCCCGGGACTTTGAAGGGTTTGGTCAGGCCATCCAGACACCGGGATAGGGCATGGAAAACCTCATCAAACATCATCTCCCCAGTACTGTCATCCTGAAATGAGGAACGGCGTCACAGGAGGAGCAATCCATCAGTTTAATGGTACAAGGTATATTAAATACATTTCTTCATATAAAAGTATATACATAAAAAACATACTGAGAGAATACTTTTTTTATTGATAAAGTTACTGATATTTTATTGCATGGCTAGATGAACGCCACTTCAGATGCCAAACCTCCCTTTAGGGGCACCAGCTCAATTGATGAATTAATTTCATCAGTTAAATAAGTCAGTGAGGTATTAACTAAGCATGGTGTGCTGAGGGTGGTGTCAAAAAACACATGGGCATATTGAACAAGTGCTGTACATACAGCAATGATGATGACACATCACACACACACAAACACACACATCACACAAACACACACATCACACATTCAGCTAATCCCGGTAATAACACTACTAAGATCAGGAATCTCCCCAAACTTCACAAATAGCACTCACCACAATTCCTGTGGAAGGGCTGAGATCCAGTTCGATAACAAACCGGTACCGGTGGGAGAGAAACGTGACCCTGGTGGATGGGACGAGCTGATAGGTGAGAGCGGCGGGGGGGAAGTCGGGCTGGCACCCCTTGGGGAGTACGCTGAGCACATCGAGCTCGCTGTCCACCTTAAACTGCGGCCAGGCGGAGACAGGATATGAGAACGGCAAGTTTTACGGCGGGTTACCCTGAGCAGCCTTTGGGAGGAAGCACCCACCAGCTCCGTGCGCGGCGTCGGCCGCACCACCTGGTTCAGCTTGCTGAGGAACCAGGCCAGCCGCACGTTCCGGGAGATCCGGTAGCCCTTCTTCATCAGCAGGTACACCTGGTCTGCCTCCTCCATCTACACAGGGAAAGGCTCATTTCCCAGCATTCTCCCATATGCACATCTTTAAACGGTACATTTATTACACTAATAGCCATCCATGTGTCTATCGTCATTGGTTCAAATCCCTCGACCAGGAAAGTGAATCATATTACTCCAGGGCCCATCAACCACAAGTCCCTTAACCGCAAAAGTGCTCCAGGGGTCCCAAATAAATGGTTGAACTTGAACTCTGACTGCAAAATTAGCTCTCACTTTTGTCTGTGAGTCTCATAGGAGATTAAGATGGAATGCCAGTCTATCACAGGGCTTTATATTATCAAACAGAGCAAACATAACATATTGATTTAAAGGTCAATTCTATTTATAAATCAATACAAAACATTAATATTATAGTAAGTAAACTGATACTCTATTAGGATAAGACTGTCAAAAATGCATTTATAACAATTTCTGATTTCATAAGGTCACAAAGATAAACAATTTTTTGTCTTGTTGTACAGTTACTGTGTTCTATAGCTTTTAAAAGAAAGTACAGAGCACAAACTGCTATAAATCTGTATTCTTTGGCATAGAAGTCCATTTCTTAATATATTTTTTAAATGCATTCATCCTTTAATACTCCTGAATTTGATCTACTGGCAGAAATAGCATCACAACCTCTTACATGGATGTTTTATGTACCTGCACATTGGATTTAAATCCATAGGGATTTAAGCCCACAGAATGGCCATGTTAGAAACACAAAGGTGGTTTTATGGTAAATCAACCATATCTATGTTGCTTTTTGTGTATCTGGGTGTGGGTGTGTATTTTGGGGTGGTGTCACTGGATCCAGTTTGAACCTCCTGGGGAATGCAACCACGTTCTTAGGTAAAGTAACCCAGTATCTGAGTTTATGATTCTAAATTACACTCTTTTCTGCACATGGACCCACACACAGCCCACCACTGACGTTTGTGCCCTAACATCTTTGGCAATAGTACACAATTCCAGTCCAAGTGCCAGAGCCTACACATTTAATAACGCTCATGTAGTTTAAAATGCCTGTTTAAATTACTGCAATAATGGGGGTAAATTACATATTTTGGTAAATACTTGACTTATAAACGTCCACATGCAGCTAACAATTCAAGAAATAAGGATTAAGAAAAGCTATCTGAAGAATATTTTTTCCAACGCATATTTTCGCAGTACAATTCTACAGTATTTAATGAAAATACACAATCGGTTAAAAGCTTCATCATAGATCGATGCATTTTCTACTTTCAGTTTTATATTTAACCGGCTGCAATAAATCTCAACGGATTTAAAGCACTCTGCGCTGGTACGGCTTAGATTATGGCAAGGATACTGACGTGCACGTTCCGCTTTGGCAGATAAATAATCTATTGCCAGTATATAGCAATACACATGATGTTTATGTTGCTTTCTGAAGGCGCATTGCCTTGCTGGAGCCTGCAGCCCGAAACATCATACTGTAATAAATAGCAATCTCACTGACAACTGTTACCCAACCAACGACGTAGATAATGTGCAAACTGACAACCTAAACCCGTCAGCAATAAGTATAACCATAAATGCACCGTCCTCGGACAATCAATGAGACTGAATCAAGTTCACTGGGAAGTTAAAATGCTTTACTGTCTACGAGCTCAAGACACACAGATGCAACTCGCAGCCTTATCCTAATCCATGTATACAGTTACATCTAGCTGTTTGACTGGAAATCTGCAGTGTCAGTTAATATGTCTGGAAATGCATACTCACGTCATGATCCTGCTTCTCTACCATGCCGGCCTGATGCACCTTTATCTATAACAGGAGGGCAGGAGCGACATACCTCCTTGTTTATTTCGCTGAAACACGCTTACTTCCTATGCCAGATGACGGAGGATACGACCCGGAAGGGGATGACTGGATGAAGGGATTACACCCTCCCTCCTACTGCCGTTAGTAGCGACAGGAGGCGGCAGTCTTTCCTCCCCACATGCAGCAACACTGAAACAATGACAGAATGCGGAAGACAGCTACTTCTAACGCTGTGGGATTCTGATGTCTTGGAAGACAAGGAACATCCCAGATTTTTCCTGGAAAGCTTTTTTCCGTCTGTTTACTATATTTCTAACATTTGTCCGTGTTTGATTGCTTCCACTATATATTACAGCTATAACATTGCAAGTGTATATTATTAGATACTGCCTCCTTGGATGTTTCTTCTGCAGTGTATATTTATATATTTCCTCAGTTGTAGTTACTCTGATTGCTTTTCAGTATTTTGTGATGTCTATTGGTATTTCACAGTTTATTTTGGCAGTATATAGTACACTTTTGATGATGCATAAGTCATTTAAGCCATTCTAGCTTTGATACGATTGACCGGTGATATTAAAACTGTTTTCACCGCATGATTTCCCCTAAAAAGGGTCATATTTAATTTAGTGCCTGAATTATAAATATATAATGCTTTTTTGGGTGTAAAGAAGGACACAGCCAGATGTTCAGATCAGGCCAGATGTTACTCAGCCTAAAAAAAATATGTCAAGCTTAAGAGTTTTTTTTCATGTCTTTGTATGTGTAAATGATGTAAAGAGAGAATCAGGAGGGTATCGGTAGCATATTTGGGTTAGATAATTAGGAAGTGAGGTAGCAGGTGTTACGCCAAGTGGGGACAGCAGAAACAGAACAGAAGTCCGGGTAGTCGGGGAAACAAGGTCTTTATTGTCAGGGAATACATAAAACAAACGACTTGACAGATTGTTGGCCTGTCTTAATGAAGTTAAGGCATGTATGTCTACAATTTTTTTGAGCCTAAATGAATCGAAAACAGAACTGATTATGTTTGGTCCCTCCGAACTTGATAACGCAGTTGAATCTAAGCTGGGTCCTCTGTGCCAGTTTAAAAAATATCATGTAAAAAAATTGGGGATGATTTGTGATAGTGCACTTAAATTTGACAAGCAAATAAATGAAATCGTTAGAACGAGCTTTTTTAAATTGAGGATGATTTCCAAAATAAAGTCTTTTTTATCCAAGAAAGATTTGGAAAAAGTAATTCATGCATTTATTATTTCGAGATTAGATTATTGCAACTCGCTTTATTATGGTGCTCAAAATAAAGTTTTAGATAGACTGCAGATGGTCCAGAATGCGGCTGCAAGACTTCTTACAAGCATTTGCAAATTGTTGATCATATTACTCCGGTGTTAAAATCATTGCATTGGTTGCCTGTTACTTTTAGGATAAATTTTAAAATTTTATTATTTGTATTCAAAACTTTACATGGTTTAGCCCCATCTTATATTGCAGATCTAATCTAGGAACAAAAGTCATCGAGATTATTACGATCTCAATCACAGAAACTTCTTGTTGTTCCTCGGTCTAAGATGAGGTCTACAGGGGATCGCGCTTTTGCGGTCGCCGCCCCCAATTTATGGAACAGTTTGCCTTTTTATATTAGGGACCTTCCTAGGGTTGGTCAGTTTAAAAGCCATTTGAAGACATATTTTTTGATCAAAGATAAGTGTGAAGGGTGCTAGTGTCATTTATTTCTTTTTTAAATTTTTATTTTAGATATATGGTATACATTGTCTTTTTTTTGTTTATTGTGTTGCTGCTTGTTCAGCACTATGGTCAACATTGTTGTTTTATTCAGTGCTTTAGAAATAAATTTGAACTTGAACTTGAACCTAGGGAAACGGACTCGAACGCGGACTGAATTATACAGGACTAATCAGCAACAACACGAAAAAGTTGATAATCGGGGTTTCACACGAGGTAACGAGGGGGGCGTACGTGGCACACGGATGGCTCGTACGAGCCGGTCATGACAGCAGGAGCTTAAAGTAACATAGCCTAGCTAGGTCTTCATTGTTGGTTTAGGGCTAGCCTAGTTGTGGAACATTACACTGACAATGGTAACACTATTTGTACTATTCATTCTTACCCCATTTAATCCCACCAGTCACAATTATGACCAATTTTTTATTATTTTTTTTTTTTGTAATTTTTAAGCTCTAAGGTACGGGTTGTTGACTGTATCCCCAACAGACTTCTTATAAATTAAAGTAGAAGTTGTCTTGATGGTATATCAGCAATGTCACATCACTAGTGTCAATGGTCACATGACCAGAGCAGTAAAATTCCTTCTTGCACATTAATGGCAGGGAAGACTTTTGACTAAATGAGTCAAATGCAACAATAAAATTCAAAATAACGGTGTGTGTGTGTTTGTATATCAAATATATATAAATTTGAGTGTGTGTGTATCTATGTTATAATAATTTAACAAATGATCTCCCGTAACCATGCCACAGTCAGAATGAGTCTGAAGCATACCAGGCTATCTAGGGGATACCCTCGATGGGATGCCAGTCCATTGCTGGTCACACACATTATGGGCTATTTACACTCACCAATTGGCTTAATATCATATTTTTGGACTCCAGGAAGAATCCTTGCACAGACTCATGACTAGAAACAGGAGTCCCAACGCTTTAAGGGGGTTGCAATACTAACTGCTAGGCCAGGGAACCACAGTGTACCACCATTCATTCATTTCTAATTCTCGAGTACCAAAAAAATATGGGAGGTTTAACATAGCCATGTTTGCTTATAACAAGGCAATTGAGGAAAACGAAAGCACTTTTGGTAAAAGCATGGAATAGCTATGGTTTATTTATGTAACATACTAAATGCATAACTAGATGCTGGTGGAATGATAATAATGTGTTCCTTGGATGCCCCCCCCCCCCTATCTAATTCCTACTCCTCCCACACACCCAACCACTATCATCTCTAACCCCATGCACACTCTCCCCACCCCTCCAAAAAATCTCTATTAAAAGCCCAGCTTTGTGTAACTTGTCTCGATGTACTCAGGTTCACAGGATCTGCATTTGTGGCTTGTCATTTCATGCACGACATATTCCACTATGTATGCTGCTCTAATTTTGGTGTGATCTGTCTCAACATTTGGTCATTTCAAGATCTCCACCCATATAATGTGTCTGTAAAGATAAAAATCCATCCAGTTCTTTTTGAGTACACCTACTAAAGCTGGCAATTACCTGTTGAGTTGAATAAAGTGTGTTTGAGTATGGAAATCTGCAACCTCCACGTCAAACTGGCCCTTGTGCACCAGAATCGGCGGCCCTGTTCTTGGGGATCACCAGGCATGGTGAAGATATAGTTCTCGCTTCTCCATCATGGACCTGTTCATTGCCCGAAGAGTTCCAGCCTCTCATTAGCAGGCTCCCTCTCATTGTTACTCATGAACAGCAACCCAAGGTTTTCTAAACTCCTTCACCAAAGGCAACCTCTACACTGACCCCTCACAGGACCAATTCACTCTTTTCTCAGCTTTGGATTTAGAGATGCTGATTCACATCCCTGTGATGGGTTGGCATCCCATCCTGGGTTGTTTCCTGCCTTGTGCCCATAGCCTCTAGGACAAGCTCTGGACCCCCCATGATCCTGAATAGCATAAGAAGTTAGAAGATAAGAAATTTACAAACGAGAGGAGTCCATTCGGCCCATCAAGCTCGTTTGGGGAGAACTTAACTAATAGCTCAGAGTTGTTAAAATCTTATCTAGCTCAGATTTAAAGGAACCCAGGGTTTT
>JAODKE010000001.1:25668630-25683776 GCA_026779605.1 Mormyrus hasselquistii | reverse complement strand
AATAAAGTGAACAAAATACTGTACTCATAATATTTTTCAACTTTAAAAAAAATGTAATAAAATATATATATATATATATATATATATATATATATATATATATACACACACACACACACACACACACACCAGTATATTACACCTAGCTTGGTCATACAAAATATATCCATCTATCATCCAAGCTCTGATACAGCACAGGACCATGATACGTCTGGAGTCTATCTGAGCAAAACTGGCTGCAAGGCAGGGGACTTGCACGCATGTGACACTGGAAGAACAAACACCAAACATGGACCAGGGCTAGAATTGGAACCCACAGCCCTGGAGGTGTGAGGTGAGAGTAATACGCTTGGAGTCATTGTGCTGCCACACCCATATAATTGGTAGGATATTTTTGATTACAGCTAAAAGTTATTCTTAGTGTTTATGCAATGATGCTGCATTTGTAGAGGGAAATGCATGGGGAAGTTATGGTCTAATGTGTAAATCCGTTTGTATAGGATGGCTCTGTGGGAGGTCGTTTCATTTGCATGTTGCTATTATAGTGTTTCGCACATTGCCCAGGTGCTGTCACGGTTTTTACTTACGCAGCGGTCAGAGCAGCTCTGTGATTGGCTATAATCGTAGCGTGCCCCTAAAGCTGACCCTGCCGAAGTCCCTGCCGGACCGCTAACATTAATCAGCCCTAACCCTTGCCTGGACCTCAACCATGTGACTTACTCTGTTACTATAGCGTCGCCTGATCCAGCTGTAGAATAGCATAAGAGAATTCCCCGTTTAAGGTAAATGAAAACAGACAAAATCGCCACCTTAACAGCGTCATAGATTTCAGTTAATTCATTAAGACTAGACAGAGGAGGGCGTTTAATAACACTCACCCTGACGCTTATTTCTGCAACAGTACTGAATCATTTTACTGTGCACGAGCTTTTTGACGCCTCGCATTTTTCTGCGCACTCGCTTTACAAACATTACGGTAGCATGGAGAGCGAAATAAATTCTCCGGAGGCTGAACAACACACATCTTTGTAAGATGCGTGACACGCTGAGCAATGGGATTTATGCACGTACATGTAGAAAGTAAGAACTGCGGCAAGGTAATAAAGCCGTGCGAACGGATGCGCCGTTTTGCATTATAATTGATCGCCGGGGACAGTATTTTTAATGCGCCGGTTCTCTGTTTAAGGAAATCCTGTTTTGATTGTTTTTTAAGTGGATCCGCACAATACGTTTTGGAGGATCCGGTTATTAAATATAAAACCCGATGGTGTGGGATTTTACGCCGGTTTTTATGTTTTGAGAGCTTTTTCCACGCGTTGATGGTGGCGCTTGCATTGTGAGGTGTCGGAGGCTGCGTGTGCGGTCGGCGACCAGCTGGACTCTGTCTGATGCGGTCGGCGTCTTATTTCTAAAGCCGGAGACCCCCGGCCCCCTTTTATTTTAAATAAGCGCAACGTGTTTGAGCGACAAGAACCTTGTTACGTTAAAAAAAGAACAAGGAGGAATAAAACCTATCAAAAGCCAAAGAAGGAAAAAATGACTATGTCCGTCCCGGAGAGAAACTCGGGGTCTGGGGGAAAAGAGGAGGAGAGCGAAGATGAGAGCGAAATCCTGGAGGAGAGCCCCTGTGGTCGATGGCAGAAGCGAAAGGAGCAGGTCGGTGCACGTTTGCCAGAAGAACGCCTTGGGACCTTTATTTGCGATATTTCATACGCGTATTATTGGGCAGGTAGGGGGGAGGGATGCTGTCGCGTCTATTGAGGGGTATATGATTGCGCAAATGCTTTTCTGCAAATTAAACTGCACTGATCCGCTGTCATAATTGCCCTGTTCGGGTTTCCTGCATGCTTGCTCATGCCTCTTCATCGCAGTTTATTCCCAGCTATGTTCCTTATGCGCGTATTTAGTGGATGGTGAAGGGGCGTGGCAATTTAAACATACGGCTGCTGTGAGCCTAGCTTCCCCACAGCTGCCGGTATGATTCGTCCTTGTAGGTAGAAAAGTTGGACGATTTTATATATCAGTAAATAAAATGAATGAAGTCCTTGACAGCGCCACGGGGTTATTCATTGTTTGACAACATAGCCGGCCAGTCACTTATTCCTGCGTACAGCACAGATCATCATGATTTTGTCAGCCGGTGTGCGCGGTCTATGAAGTCCATTCCGCGGTGTGTGTCTTAGGTTTCCATCTTTTATCCGTCTTTCCATTAACCTTTTTTTTGCACCGGCGTAATCATGAGACCGATGGCTGGAAAATGACAGCGGTGACATCCACGCCTGGAACCAAAACCATTTGTGGTGTTATGGTTATCTGCCTGTATTGTGATATTAAAGTATGGTTTTATTGCCGGGTATATCGGCTTATATAGGGTTGCTGTGTTGCAGTTGGTCAGCTGTTAACTTAAAAACCCATGTGGTGAACAATGCTGTACCTTGATCTGCAAAGTGACTTCACAGCGAATTACTTGCATGTTACAGTTCAGTCAAAAAAGACGTCAGAAATGCGCTGATTTCTTTATTGTTCCTCATTCAATCTTCAACTAAAACCTTATTTTAGAATTCTGGTTAGTATATTAATTGATGAATATTACCATTTGCTGCATACTTATCCTGATGTTCTGACAGCCCTTCCCAGCATTAGATAACCTTCAGTTTGAATGTTCAGCCTTATCTCTATGTGGCACACATGTAACCTCCCATTAAGGGATGTGCTAACTTTCTCCAAGGCACTGAATGTTCTCCTTATTTACAAGGGAAGTTCTGTTTTGCCGTTTTTATCACCAGGTTGGTTATTCCCTCCTCCCCAATAATTGGACATGGGCCTCCCCTAACGCTCACGGTCTGCCAGGACTGTTTTCTTGATGTGGACACTGGCCACGCTGTTGTGCCGCTGTGGTTTGGCTCGTGACCCAAAGTAGATCAGGTGTACATACAGAGCCTGTCAGCGGTCAGATCTCCAACACAGGGCATGTTTCACATCTGTAAAAGCTGAGTAGACCTTCTGTGTTTTAATCTCAGATTTAGGCATAGAGAGTTTCCCTGGAGGGGTGTGTCGAAGTGGTGCTATAATTTCTAGTCCGACGGTCAAGGAAGAAATGTGGGAGACCTCTGCTTTTTGGGTTACGTTGTGCTTTTTGATGGCATAGCAATGCTAGAAATTTCAAAGTAGACTTTGTCTGGTCATTGAGTTTGAATATAGGCCTATATATTTTTTTCCCATCACTGCTGTTCTCCTATTCATGAGCTTTGGCCTGTCATATGCCTACAGTCATCATTTATGGTTTATTTGGATAGGGAGGGCTATTTGCGTGCTTCATGTCGTCTTCCATTCCTCCAGATTTGTTGGAATGGTCACATTTTTTGCCATTGATGACTGACTTATTACTGAAATGTGAAGTCCAGCCAAAATCCCAAATTTCCAGGAATAACCACTCTGAAACCTTCATCCGTAGGAATCAATTATAAATGACACCTTCTCTATTCTTGTTAAACCTTATGTTACCCAATAATTCTTGTGTACTGCTTGGCTTAAACCCGGGTTTTAGGTGGGTGCTGCTCACTGGTTGACTAGTTATGATATAGTTAGTGTGGACAGGTTTTTGAGGGAACCACATTTATTTAAATCAAGTCAAGCCAGGAGGGGCTTCATTGTCTCGCCTGCCATATGAAGTATACATTCAGTGCATACATGCATAAAGTGCAGAAAAGTATAAATAAATAAATCAAGGTAAGACTAACGCACAATATACATGTAAACAACATTGGAATGTTTAGAATTTAGGCAAAGGTGAGAGCAGCACATAAATAATATGAATGAATGAATAAACAAATAGACAGACAGACAAACAAAAATAAATGTCATCGCGATAAAAAAATATTGGGTATAAACAATAGCAGTTATTTTAGGGCACTGCAATAAAGTGACAGTGCTGGTGGACGGCTGCTTTTTTTCTTGGCGTCTTTTGCTTTGGGGACTGAAGTGATGAATAGCTGCATTTATTGGACTGTCATGCTTTGGGAAAGGGAATCTAATAATATTAGCCTACGCACGGTTGTTTCCAGAGCATGGGAATTCAGAGCCGTTATCCCGGTTGCTTCTGTAGTCCTCAGGAATTTTTCCGTTCAGTAAATAGCTTTTATCTTCCTGTGACAGTGTAGATCCATTGGGCGGTGACAGGGGAGGGGGCTTCTTCTTCTTTCATGATGTATTAACGACTACGCTCGCTGGGAGACAGACAAGGAGCCAATGAGGCTGGGATTATTGAGATCAGAAAATTGCTGATGATTTGTAGAGGGAATTCTTGTTTTCATACACTTCTAATAAAAATTCCTTTATAAAGTAAGCAGCTGTGATTTGTTTTGGAAAATCCAGGGCTCTGTTCAAGGGGCGATGGACTAAAATATCTCTTGGATGCATGTGAAATTGTTTTGTGATGAAAAACACGGACTTGGTACATGTTCTGGCAGGAATCCTCCTTTAGAGAAATGTACCTACAGGGGGAGACGGGTTTGCGGGCTGATCTGCCATTGGCTGCTTCATTGTTTTTCTTTCATGAAGAGGTTGTGCATGTGTTTGGTTTCCACTGAAGTATAGTCACCAGTTTCCTGGACTAATTGTGAAGTTTAGGCGTCCTTTTGCAAGAGAAAGTCAAGGGTCTTTTCTCATATATTCATTTATATTTGTCTGCTGCTTTTATCCGCAGCAACTTATGGTAGAGGGGTCACAATTTATGTGTGATCCCTGGGGTTTGAACCAGTGACCTTTACATTGTTGAGCTTAGTTGTGCTATAGGAGATATGAAGCAAAGTCTGCCAATATGCTGAGTTTTGCTGTTCCACCGTTCCAAGATGTTCTTGCATAGTCAAGGAATTTTATTGGGCCCCATCTATAACACAGTAGAGTAAGTCAGGATACACATTCATAGTTCATATGTTCATGTATTTTGCAAGTTTGGCTCAAAATGAAAAATTTCCATGCAAGTAACAGTGTCTGTTAACAGAAGTGGTATGATAGATGTATAACCTTTGTAGCTCTGATAATGTGAAATAAATGTCTAGGGGTGCTGTATAAATGGCCAGACCCTGTGCTCAGATCCCAGGCTTCGATCTCTGGTATATGTGTCATTTCTGTCCTATGAAAAGTGTGGATGTCCACTGTGACGATTGTATCCTATTACTAAAGATGGTATACAGTCAATAATGTAATTTCCCTGAAACAACTTCATTGATGCTCACATGATATGTCAGATGGATTAAAAACTAGACAATATCGGCTAATGTGCTGGTGTTGATTCCAATCTAAAATAGTTACACAAAGCTCTGATTTTATGTCCAATATTTGTACTAGCTGTTTATAAACTACCAAGTTCATGCGATATAGTGAACAGGGAGACGGGTGCCAAACTTACAACGTGCGAATGGAATGCATGATAAAAAAAAAACTACTTAAGTTTGTGTTTGCTGACAATAATCCACGTAAGTCCATTTGATTTGATTTAATTTCATTTCATGTTAAGAGAGTATTGGAATGGCACGTTTCTACAGTGATACCACACTGTGGTTTCAGGACCTCAGTACACCATCACAGGTATGTGTCTCAGTATTTCCTAGCATGAGAACAAAGCTCCACGTTGGATCAAATGAAGTCAGAATTCCCTATCAAGTGATTGTTAATCTATTTAACTGAATCTTTTATTGCATGTCACACCCATTTTTAAACCCTAGTGCAGACCACCCTTTTAAACCCAGAACAGAGGTGGATATTTCAGGTCCAGAAAGTAAAAATCCAAACCAGGATTTTGTTTCAACCAACCAGGTGAGCATAAACAGTCACAGTCACAGAGTACTCAACTGGTTGGTCTCTTAGCTCAGTTAGGGTTGTGGGGAGTAGTTATCTGAATAGTGATCTGAGTGTTGGTCATTAGTCATAGGAGCAACCTATTTTTGTGAGAGTCCAGATCGATGGTGAAGCAGAGCCTCTCCAGTCGAGTAGAGCGTAAGGGGCGGACGCACCTCTGGCTCGGGCGCTGATGCCTCTCAGGACGCCCACACGCAGTCACACGTTAAGGGCGATTTAGTGTCCCCGGTTAACCTGAACTGCGTGTCTGCAGGAGGAAAATAGAGTACCTTCATTAAGCTGTCACAAACATGAGGACCGCAGCCAGAACTGAGCCTGCTGCTCTGGATTTGAGAGGACAAGTGCTACCCACAGGACCACCATCTTGCTATTTTGGTATTTAACTTGTGTGTTTACGCCTATTATACGGTTTTGCTTTGATGTATATTTCCACATATAACCTAGCGATATCCTACTTTGGGGCATTGTAGTATCAGCTGAAACTGCCATATTTGTTTAAGACAAGTCGTATCTAACTTCAAGGTTGGCAGTGCAGGTCTTCCTTATTTGCGCACCTGTCTACGCCTTGTCTCCTATTGGCTAAGTTCTGCTGTTTTATAAGAAAACATTGACTGACAGCTTAAAACACCTAGTGAGGTCATGTACCATCCTCATATGTCAGGAATCAGCTTTGTCACCCTGCTCTGTGTCAGTTTCTGAGGAATATTTGATGTGATACTGGATATGGTTGATAATCGCATCCTTTGTAACTTGTGTTGGTATCTGCCTCCAGCCAACGTTGGAGTTTGGCTAAGTTTACCCTTCGGAACAGTGATCAATTACAAATAAATTAATGGTAGGTTAATTCTGAGCTCTTGTTTTATTCACTGCTGATGGTCCTAATTGCTTTGCCCTTGATTCAGTTATCTGTCTCCCAAACATTTACCAGAAACAGAACAGGAATTTTGTAGAGAGAATCCTGTTGTCCATCATACCTGCATCATTGCATGGAATTGAAGGGTAAAATTTCTTGGAAAGTAAAATTAGCTGTCATATTTTTTTCTGAGATGAGACCAAGAATGACCTAAACTCTGATTTTTTCATCATGTGTTACAGTGTTGGGAACCAAAACTCAGTCATCCAGCAAAGAACTCTTGTTATATTTCCAAAACTGTCCTTGTGCTCAGAAATTTTCTTAAGCATATCCTGTGAAATGAGTGAATTTTGGAAATATCCCTTTTAATTCTAATGGTGGGCCTTCCTGACTTAGTGGCTGCATGCTGTAGGTCATGATTGCCTTGGTACGAGGTTCAATAATGGAAGCCCTTCAGATCCCACTAGGAACTTTGTGTGATGGTCATGCTCTCTTTGGCTGCAGGATCTGCCCTTGAGAAGGTAAAAAAAATACTACAAAATGACTGTCTGCATCTAAGAGATTCTTCCATCTCATCGCCATGCTCATACACAAAATTGGTAGACTCTATCCTCTGCTAAAAAGTTCTAGTTTGTTCTTTGCCATATTTCTGGTTGATTTGTGGCTCTGTGGGTTAGGACTCTGTGTGCCTGATCAGAAGGTCGGCAGTTCAGATCTGTGGTTGACAGAGCGATGTCACTGTTGGGTCCCTGAGGAAGGCCCTTAATCCTAATTGCTTCATGGACTGGCTCACCCTGCTTTCTCAAAAGTGTGTCACTTTGGGTAAAAGTGTCTGCTACATAAATAAATGTAGGTTTTCCAGACCCAACAAAACCTTGTCTCACAGTCTGTCTGCAAAGAAAATTGATCGATGTCTGCCTGCAAGCTGTAATACTTCTACAAATCAAGTTATAGCTTGAAACATGAAACAAATATTAGAAAAGAGATTTGGTTTTGGGCGACAGCAATGTATTTTTTTTATATAAAAGACTACAAACATTTACTTCTCTAGATTCCAGGCTGTAGATTGTCTGTGCTAATGTTATCATTCAGGGGTAGCGGAAGTCAGCCTAAAAATACTCCATTTAATCTTTATTGGTCTCATAAAGAAAGTTCATGGTCCTGAACTTGGTGTTTCATAGGGATCCCAGAATGGAAGACGACAATTTAGTCTGATTTTTTAAAAGCATTGGGAGCCCCTGATGTAAAGTCATTAACACTGATCTCGTTCCAGTGTCCAGCTGCTCTCTGTTCCAGGCAGCTGTATTGCTGACATGTGTCAACTTTGGCACAAGGGTACATAGTTTATCACGTAAAACAGGAGACTTTGAAAACTGGCATTTTCTCCCCTACCGAACCACTATCCACCATTAGCTGCAGAGGATGCACTGTTATTGTGGTTCTGATCATAAGCCAGGTAATAAAAACATTCTTCCTTTTTGTGGGGCGAGCAAGAACCAGACTCTCTTATCTATTGTCTTATGAAGTCTGTTCTGACCTGGGTGTTCTATTTTTCTGTCTTCAAGGACGTCAACACATTATTTTGCAGCTGGCCAAATTTAAACGGATCTTGAAGGAATGCCCCCCCTGCCCCCCCGAGACACACACACACACACACACACACACACACACACACACACACACACACACACACAACAGCAGTACAGAAAAATGGAGAAGCAAGACAGTTAAGGCTGTTTTCTCTGCACGTTAGCAGTTTTATCTGATAGCAAATTGAAATGCTTTATATGCTGCGTAAACAGAGAACTAAGAGAATAAAATATATTGCAATATATGTGGTGGGTGGTACAGTGGTTCACTGGCTGGCACTGATGCCTCACACCTCCAGGGTTGGTGTTTCAGATCTGGCCTGTGTGTGGGGGTTGCATGTTCTTATTGCAGCTTTGGGGGGTGCTCTAGCTCCTCCTACAGTGACCACAGCACCCCCACAATATCCCTCCAAAAAGAGTTTTTTTTTTCCTGTCACTAAAATTTGTATATTATCTGTATATTTGCACAGCGTGTAATTAGAGTATGGAGTAATATTCCTGCTGGTGTAGTGGAAGCTAAAACCCTGGGTTCCTTTAAATCAGAGCTTGATAAGATTTTAACAACTCTGAGCTATTAGTTAAGTTCTCCCCAAATGAGCTTGCTGGGCCAAATGGCCTCCTCTCATTTTGTAAATTTCTTATGTTCTTAAATATCATTATTATTTTTATATATTGTATTCTTGTGATACTGGTATAATTTTCTCCATATCATGAGAAAGTGAATGTCATTTTCTCCTGAAAACTCTCCTGAGCTCTCAAGGCTATGTGTTTTAAAATGACTGTAGCGTCTATATTTTTCATGCAGCTTCTATTAATTTATTTACAGTGTGTAGGTTTGAGGAATGCCATTTTCTACTGCTTTTTCTATTTGAGTCTTTTTTTTACTCTTTCACAGAAGCCCACACGTTGCCTACTGTCAAATTCTGCTTCACGATAAACTTTATCTTTAAATTAGACATAGTAAATATAGTTTTAGGTATCTTGCTGAGAAAAAACAAAATGAATTGATATATATTGGGCTTCGGGGTTGAGGTTTGCTGTTGTGAATGTAGTATACTCCTTTGACCAAAATATACACGGGGGCTACAGTATGTGAGCTGGAAGTTAAGAATTTATTTAGTATTTTATTATCCCACGTATCTAATTGTGCCTTATGCTTATATAAATTGTGAGTGAGCCAAATTACAGCTTTGGACACAGATTTGATCAGATACTTTCAGAATCAAAGTTATTCTGAAGAAAACTGTTCACAAATTTGCAAGTAGTTGCACCCCTCACCTGGCAAAATGAAGCGAATGGACGTTCCTCCCAGCCAACAAAATCTACTGTGGGGGCTTCAAGCACCTGCTCCTAATGTTTTAGCTCTTCAACAGCACCAGCAGCATTAAATCACCGGCGCCGCCTCTCTGCCCTCGTGTTGTGTGGGTTTCTGCCTGCAGTCCAAAAACTCGCACTTGGAATAACTGGCATTTCTGAATTGTTTGTAGTGTGTGAGTGCAGTGGACTGGCATCCCATCCAGCTAGTACCCCAGCCTTGTACCCGGGAAAAATTTAACTCTCCCAACCCCTGCCTTCACCCTATGTGGGTTCCATAATGGTTAGGGAAGCACGCTTGTGATCGGAAAGTTGCTGGTTCGAATCCCCGACCAGCAAGGTACCCCTGAGGTACCTGTAGCAGGGTACTGCCCCCAAGCACTGCTCCCCGGGCGCTGAATTAGCTGCCCCCTGCTATGTCACAATGTCACATATGGGTTACGACACATTTCGTTGTTGTGCACTCTGTGCTGTAGTGTGTCAACAATGGCAATTAATCACTTATTGTACATAAGTTGCTAGAAGTAGTATAGGGCATGTAATTTTCCATACTGTACAAACAGGGGTATACGGTATTTTCAGCATTAAAATTGTCCGAATGCCCCTCCCCCTAAAATTTTATTGCCAAGATATCAAATTTCCGCGCTATGCCTGCGGCATACCCGAAATACCACGATATATTGTATTACCTCACTACCGCTCAAACCTAGACAGGAGACACAAGGCTGGTGTGTGCGGACATTATTAAAGTATTAAATGACAGTATGTTCATGATCTCATTGCAGACAACCACTATTCTACTGCAGGTTGTCAGCTGTCGATCTGTGTTTTTAGCTTCTTATTTTGTAAGACTGCCATTGGCTGAGTTTAGGGGTAGTAAAATGTTTATTGCGATTTGAATGAATTGTTTGTGTATGGTAACATTTATATTGCAGCGCTGGTGGAATCCAGCAGGTAGCAAGACATATTGTACCAGTGCCAGACCTGTAATTAATGTTAATAACTTTGTGTTGTCATTGTCTTGGAAAGTAATGTCACGTATAGCGTTTAATGTTAAGTGTCGTAAATAGTGATATGCGTGGGCCCACTGTGCGCAGGTGACCGCGCACTAGGCAGTGTGTTGTAAGTTGTTAGAGTGAATGTTCGGGTGCAATAAACACCACCTTGCGGCTGATTTCTATTGCCTCCGGCCTTGTTGCACAATACACTGCCATGGCCAATCTGTACACCACGATATTATGCAAAACTTGTTTGCTACAAAACCATTGACTAAAGGCTGTTATTGAAGTGTCGTGTATTGAAATATGGAAATTGTTTAATTACTACACAAAAAGAATGACACTATTTAGGTGTGTATTTCTTTGATGCGTACCATGAAGAGCAATACATATAATGATATAATTATGGTGCATTTACAGTTTACGGCATATTTCCTGCCATTTGTCACCCTCTGAGAACTATGCAGAGTGACAATTAATGCATATAATTTCACAATAGCACACCTCATCGCCATGGCTGACCAGTGCCTTTCAGCTGTTTAAAATGGTTCTTTTTTCAAAAAGACATAAAGATAGACATTTTGCAGCTCGGTTCTGTATTGCTGAGACAGTTTGAAAAGTGAATAATTCCAAGGAGTAGCCCACTGTGACATTATGAGCGTCAAGTAATTAGTTTCCTAAGTTTTTTTTTTCCAGTCTCCCGGCGCTGCACTCATCTCCTCACTGTCACATATCGAATTGTCTAGGTTATTAGATTGAAATTCATTTTTTTGCTGTTGTCTGCCTGCTCTGAATTGTTCCTGTAGCTTTCTGTTATGTTCATGGAATGTTTAGAATACAGATTTAAGTTTAAAAAAAGGTCACTATGTAACAATTTGAACCATACTGTGTCATATATAATACTGTTGATGTGCTCAATTACTGTATTAATGTGACATGCTTTTAATTATTGTTTAAATTAATCTTAAATCTAAGTGACACATAATGTCTTTTGTTGTAGGGTGACTATTGCTACATAGTGATAGTGAGTAATGTGGAGGTGAGGAAATACTCTTATACTTTTAATTTAAAAAGTATGCAGTGTGTAATGTTTTATGCAGTGTGTAATGTTTTACACAAAATGAATGTTTTACATTACTTTGATAAATATTCTTTTCTGGAAACCTGGTGTTCTGGTGTTCGGTGCACCACCAAGAAAAGCCGTCCCAAGTTCTCTCTCTGAAAATCTCCCCAAAATAGACATGAAGCTTGTTATGTGTGATAACACGTGCTCGTCACAGCGTGAGCTAGTTATGCGTGGTAGGTAGCTATGGAAAAAAGATCTGTCCTCCAGACTGTGAAGAAGATGCGGGTAGCTCACAGTTAGTGTGCTATGACAAGCACGGAAAAAGAGTATCTTTGGAAATTGCTAGTTTAGGGGTGGTGGAGTCTCCCTCTGAATTTGGATGTCAAGTGGGTGCAGGTTTTGTCTTTTTGGCAGAAATGTTCATGCTTGCTCACATTGGGAAGTTAACGAGCCAAATCATGCCTGACCGGACTGTTCAAGGAAATAGTCTTTTCTCTTTAGTCTTTTTAGTTAAAAGTCTGTTTTCATCTTGGTTTGACGTGAGACGTAAACAAGGCTTATTTTAATATGTCTCCTTTTCTTCTGTGCATCATGTGTATCTCTTAATACCAATACAGCTTACTATATTTGAGATATAATTCTTCTGTGTGTGGTGTCTGATGGCTGAAACCATAGCAACAACAATGATGGGAGGGGTCGTGGAGCAGGTATGATCAGAGGCAGTCACATGCCATGTTGCCGTGTCTGCTTGGCAATGGGTTTGCAGCGACAGCCGTTATTAGATGGCGTTGGGGTCTTCTAGGGCTGGCTGCCTAGTACCTCTGGGATGTCTGAGTGTGGTGATGGAAGCCACAGCAGAGGTACTGATCTCTTAGCTAAAACCTGCTCTGGATTCAGATGAAGAAGATGCAGGGTCCCTGGAGTCAGGGAAGAAGTGATCTAGAAGATGGCAAGTGCATCATTATTTAAACTTGAAAAGACAGGGTCAGACTGACTGAATTCTTACATACTGTATGAACTCTGCATCTTTAGTAGTGAACTGACATGCTTTTCTGTATACAGTGTGTTACCCTCTAACAGAACTTGGCTGTAAAGCCTGTCAGTGATGACTGTGGTGTATAAAATCAGTGTTGGTGTCTTTTGTCTTTTAATTATTTTACTTTGTAGTCTCCAGCCCCTTCTTAAGGTTGTATGTGGTTGATTGTCTTTTTGGCAGTCTGTGTTTATTAATCTGTGTTCCAGTGATGCTTCTTTTAACATCTGAATATTTATGCAAGACGGGAGATCAGTAGTAAATTTGTGGTAGTAAAGGTTCGACATCCTTCACCTTCATCTGTGTTTCTGTATTTTATCTAAAATGTGTTTCTCCTTAAATGCTGTGTATTTCAGTAGAACTTCAACTCTATTTTTGGATGTAAATCTCAGCATTTTAATAATTATACATGGTTAGTCAGTCTGTACGTCAATCTGCCCTTGTTTTCTTTGCTGCCATTGTGTGATTGCAGCGCCTAACCCAGAAGACACTGGGAAAGTGGAAGGATGGATACAAGAGCAGATTCCCTCAGCTGTGTGTGTGTGTGTGTGTGTGTGTGTGTGTATAGATCACATCTGGGGACCAAATCATCCCCAAAGTGTAGTAAAACCTGTAATTTCCCTACTTTTGGGGACATCTTTTGAGGTTCCCAGTTGGGTAACCTCAGTTTTAAAATCTGTGAATGCAATCAAAAAAGAAAAAGTATTTGGGTTGGTTACTTATGGTTAAGGTTAGGGATGGGTAGGAGTTAAGGGTATTGTGATTGGGATTAGGGTTTTTCCCATAGAAATTTAGATAGGAAGACCAACTTTGTGTGTGTGTGTGTGTGTGTGTTAAGAAATGCCCCTAATGCAGCAGAGAGATATTTACCACTTCTCAAGAATGTTACCCCAAATAAATTTTTTTTTATAAGCTTAGCTCGTCCATGTTGTGGTTGGATAAGCAAATAAAATGTATGAGAATCTGCTACACTCAAACATTCGTTTTTGATAAACACATTTATTTTTTTATCACATGCTAGTATGGGAAAAAGTAAAATGCTGACTCATTTTGGAAAGACATTGCATAGCCATACTGTAAAATTTGGTTTATCTAAATGAACGATGATATTCTGAATTCATTTGTCTGGTTTTTATATATTATGTTTTATTGTAATTCTGTATTTTTGTTGTGTGGGATGTTATACTCAAAGTCTGACAGTAGGGAGCAGATTTAAATATTCATGAAACAACAGTTAATAATGTTGATGTAGAGAATCTTTGTCAAAATATGTCGGCTTCCCCCCGAGACTCGTACAGCGCTAACTAATGAGCCCAGAGTTGTGTCATAATCTGGCGTCTGGTAGGACCTTTACATTACATACATTCACATGGCTCCCAGATCCCGTGTGCTGCTCTCCTTCCCAATCCTCTCTTTGGGCAACACCAGCCCTTCCTCCTGTTTTGTTATGTTCAACCACCAGGCAGTCTGATTATACTAATTAGCTAATTTTCAAGCCTATAATTAATACCTGAATGAGGTTTGCTGGAGGTGAAATATAACGAGCATTTATTTTTTGAATGGCAGCCCCTGTGCTAGCTCAGTCTCTTCCTGCGTGCCTTAAATACGTCTTAATCCCAATACACTTTTGGCCTTTCTGTAACCATGTTAGTCCTGAGCTTGTTTCTGCTTTAACTCTGTAGTCCCCAGTAACCTCTCTCTCATATCGGGATGAAGATTTCTGAGTGGCATGGTTATTCTGCAATGCCCCAGTTCCTGACCATGTTTTGCATTCTGTAGTCTGCTTACAGGCTAAGGCTACCCATAGCTCGTCCTGCTTGAATGTGGCATGTAAAAGATCTGATTCTTTGCCTGCGAGACCAGACAAAAACATACATGTAAACATACAATTTTGCACAATTTTTGTCGCTAGTTTATTAAGATGGAGGCTTAGGGTGTAAATTACATTGACATGGCCCACTGGTTTATATAATGATAACATACTGTTATTGGAATCCAAAAACTCTTTATTCAATGTTTATTAATGATGACAAGCTTCACTCAAAATTCCCATCTGAATGTTCTCACTGGTTCCAAGATACATTTTAAATCATGCCTGGGGTGAAGGAATGAAGGGAATTGTAACCGAAAGCGAGAGCCGAGAGGCTAAACTTAGGCGTGATGTAAAGCCCTGAGTATCAGCAGGCCTGGGGGCGGGGATGGCTGAGTTATGACAGGAAGTGGAACACGCGCTGTATCCCACGGAGCCATAAGTGTGCGATCTGCTCAGATACCCAGAGCGACTTAGTGGCATGGGACCCCCAGAGTCGTCATAATAATAATAATAATAATAATAATAATAATAATAATAATAATAATAATAATAATAATAATACTGATGATGGTGATGAGGATGATGATTATTGATTATAATTACCATTTATTGATTTTTTTT
>JAODKE010000001.1:25612848-25658752 GCA_026779605.1 Mormyrus hasselquistii | reverse complement strand
AAAGAACGGGATGACCAGCAACACCTGCTGGCCAAACAGGGAAGGGACACAGTGAGACACAGGGGCTGACCCTGACACAAACGGATTGCAAAATGAGTCCCAAAAATGTTCAATGTAGGCGAAATGTTACAGATGGAGTTTTTGGGTTAATGTTGCGATTTAGAAACCTTGTTGCTTTGCTTATAACATCCTGGTGTTCCCACGCTCATGCTAAACTCCCACAGAAAGATACAAATACCTGATGCATCCAGGCTATTAGATAAGCTTGAAATTGTGATTAAGAGAAACCTGCCATCCAAACATGATGCCTGTTGTGAAAGGAAGTCGCATGGATGGAGGGGGGGGCTGAAGGAGATTTGGTGGGAGGGCCTCTTTGTTTCCTGAGAAGCTCGTTCCCTCCCCCCTGCCCCCCCCCCCCACCCCCCACTGCTTTTTGTAAAGTTATTATTGTCTCTCTCTCTCTCCCCTCGAAATGCAACTTTCACATCATTTGTGTGGTCCAGACATGCCCTGTCTACTTTGAATTATAGCATTTTAAAGTTGCAGGTGAAAAGAATGGCCATAATTGATAAAGAGGAGCCATCCTTATCATTAGCTGATTATGTTTCGAATTGGTGAGGGACAGGGGAGGGGCTCTCTGGGGGCCAATCAGATTTCAGCTGGGGTCAGTGTCTCCTGTGTCCCCTCCCTGGATACGCCCTGGTACGTGACTTTCTGTGGTACCATGTCAAGTAATAAAAAGGAGTCCGTTAGGTGGGGGGAAACATGCTAAAATGATCATTTCTGGTCACATAATTCTGCAAAATTGCCCTATTTCTTGCTTTACATGATTGCACCATGACAAGGGAGCAGTACTGCTATTTTATACTTCTCTGCCAAACAGGCAAACATTTTAACTGAAAAAAGATACCCTTTTGGTAGAACTGTTTTCAAGTAGCTTGCTTTGAGTAAAGAACACCAGTAAAGCTAAAAGATTAACTTTTCTTGGTTGTTTCTGCATTTATTTGATACCGGGCTTAGATTGTTAACCCTCTTATATCATGGTTATCAGGGTGTTGTACATAGAGATATTATTTTCTGAAATTGTCAGTTTTTAATAATAGCGCATCGATTTACTTCTGTGATTCACTTGACTTGCACTGTGTGTTAATCGACAGCCTTCTGACCAATCAGAATCGAGAACTGAACAACGCTGTGGTGTAATACATAATTAATTATTGCACATTATACACGCATAGGAAAACGCACATATTAAATGTGTTAAAGTTTAGTTGTTGAATTTATTGTGAAAAATAATCACTTTCATTTTACGTTATTTCTCTGAAGTAAATACAATCAAAATGTTGCAATTTGATTTCAGAATAAGATGCCATCCTTAAATTTTTTGAATCATTTCTCATTGGGGCTGTTAACCATCATATTTTATTTTTAGCTTTTAGGAAGTAAATTTATTTGAAATATTATTGGACAAATGTGTATAATACTACAACCTCACTTCCAAGTTTTCTTGAATGTAAAATTTTCTCCATATGTTTCACATTAAAATAAAAACTACGTAGTGAGTATTCTATTAGATACGGTGACCCAGTTTAACCAGTTTCAAGACTTAATTATTTCCTGAATTTATAAGAGCATTGAAAACTAACTCCACTTGAATATATTTGGCAATTCAGATGTCCTAGGGTAGTGGATGGTCGAAATGAGGTCACCTTTCTGCGTGTCTGTCATCTGATTAGGTTATGGGTCATATGAGTCAGTGATCGTGCTTCTCCCATGGGAAAGCACAGATATTTTCATCATAATATAAAAAGTATCCACCCAGTATTGTAAGACTGCTATGAAGTGGAACCAACCTGACAGCACAGGGTGCAGATTCTGTATTGTACATGACAGAATATTTCTGACCATGAGGCCTTTGTGGTGGGATCCATTTATCCGTCTGTTCTTGAGGAATGGAGAATGAGGCGGCATTGGGGTGATTGCATGTGATGATAAGGTTTCACTTGGGTCTGTGGAAAATTGCTATTTGATGACAAGTAGGCTTGCTGGCGCCTGGGAACGTGAGCGTTTACATGAAGATTCTGCATGGGGCTTCACATTCTCCTCTCTATTTTATCCCCTACTAGTGCTTCTTGTCAGACTGTGGCAGCTCATATAAGATGCTTGCTGGAGTTTCAGTCTTTCCTTTCCAGATTTATTCGGCAGCTGCTGAACTTCTCACAGCTGATGGCCCCCTGGGCTGTCAGGATGCTCGCTGCTCGGTGGAAGTCGGGCTGCATCGGCGTTAAATACTTTGGAGAAAAAAAAATCTTGTGGTGTCAGCCGTGCTGGAGATTAAAGCTTCACTAGCGAGTCGCAGCTCAAAAGAATCTGATAAACTTTGAAGGCTCTACAAAAGCAGCTAGATCAAAATCATCTGAGGGAAACTCTTTTATTTTTAATGAATTTCATTTATTATTATTATTACTATATTTAATTCTTGCATGTGATTGTAACATAAGCAGCCAAGTGTGTGTATTCAACATAGCATTAAATTGATTGTTTTAACGCGTCATTAATGTATATTTGTCCATCTTTGGGAACATGGAGCATGGGGTGCAGTAGAGTAAAACTGGGGGATGTATGTCTAAGTTTTGGCGGTTCTGGGAATATTTGTGGTGGTGTGACTTGAGCTGTAAGGTCATCTAATGGAATTCTCATTAATTTACCTTTTGTAATGCTGTTTATTTAGCTAATGAGGACCCACACCCGAAGAGCACAATTAAGAGTAACGTGAAGGTTAGTCCTCTTTCAGTCTGAAGTCTAATGCTGGTCTTGAGTGGGACTGCTTGCTGGTGAATGCCGTGTACATGGAGCCCTATATTAGGACATATTCCCTTCATAGTAGACAAAACTCAGAGCCGATTGGCCGGTTTGACTCTTTCCCACCCGCCAGTCTGTTGTTTGGGAACAAAGTAAGCTGTGAATCCTTTAGGATGTATCCCAGTGGAATGCTGAAGACACAGCATGGCTCCCTTAGAACGGGACCTGAGACAACGCAGTGAAAAGAAGCCTCTTTATCTGACGGATAGTCCAACCCCCATCCCGCCGCATGAAAGAGAAACCTTGTCCTTAGGGTTTTTGGATCGATCCATCATAAGCAAAACTATTCAGCATGAGGCAAAGCAGTATTTCTCATTTTTTGAACAGGAGGCCACTGGTAAGTTCTTGAGTTGTAAAAGGCCAGATTATTGTTATAATACCCAGGTAGAAGCCACCTGCCATGAGATCTACTGCAAATAATCTCAGTGACCAGTTTTTAGGTTGAAGGTGACATGAGGAAATGGTCACAGAATTGGACCTGTTTTATGTTAGTAAGCCACGTATTTGAATGGCTCCATAGAAAGGAAGCGTATGCAAGAGATCTGCGATGGTGCACTGTGCGAAGGGGTGGATTAACTTCTCTAGCGACCTAGGCAACCATTTGACAGGTGTGATGCTTTGTGACAGGGGGAGGGGGGGTTCTGATAACAATCAGGGTAGAGTATCACACTGGCAGACCGATGGTCAGATTTAGTAAGTTTAACATTCAGGACCCCTGTAGCCTAGGATAGTCTATGCTTTAATCCACGCCTGACTATGATTTAGAGTCCCTTCCAAAATATGAGTAATTTTAAGGGCATGTTCAAACCAGTAATAATATTAAGATAAACTTCATTAAGCCCAGAGGGAAATTGCGCATACATGATACTTATAGTGCAAACCTATATACTTGATTTTGTTTGCTTTTAAATGGTTTGTTTGTTAACAGGGTTTCAATCATGGGGACTGAGCACGCCGCCATGAGTATGAGGCCGTTCAACTCTTGAATGAGATCCGGTCATTTCCAGTAAGAGCTCCAGTACTGCTGAAAGCATGTGCTCTCAAATGGATTAGTGAGCTCTGGATGGGGATCAGAGGGACGCCTCTCTGCCTAATGCAGCAGCCAATTGATTGTTCCAGTTTGCGGCGAGTAGAGGGTGTGTCAATTAAACATTAACTGTGAGGCGGATTTTTAAGGGTCCCCAGTGATGAAGCAGCTCTCTTTTGTTAGAGTTTGATTAATCCTTTGCTGTGTTTCTGCGGTGTTTGGCATTCCCACAGTGTGTATGTATGTTGAGGGGGGTGTAGGCCGTCTCGGGAGGAGTCAAGTTACTGGGGTAGCCTGTGTTGATTCACTCCATCTTTACCTCGGTCGTGTCTGAAAGTGTCAAGTGTCGTTTCCAGTTTCTTCTCAGTTCTGGGTTATTTAAACTAAAATTACAAGACAACATTTTTATACTCGGAAATAAAATAAGTTCTGAAAAAACTACAACTAAGTGTGCTTCAGAAGCTATCCAAAATAAAATAAAAGCTAATAGTGAATACTTCCCATAATACCTGAGACATGCTTTTCCTATTTTGAGAACATCAGTACATACGTATCTTTAAAAGAAAAAGTAGTAAAACCACACAGAAACTAATTCAAACTAAACTTGATTTAAATGGAAAATTAAAAATAATATAAAAAATTAAAATTAAAAATTAAAAAATCAGACCAATAATAAAATTGGTTCCAGGAAACCTGTCTGGATCCAGCACCCATGACTAACTTTGACACCAACAACCCAAATTGCACTTTTAGTTGTTTTTTCTCTCATGCTGAAATGTGGCATTTATCCCCATGTGTCTTTGATGACCACACTTCTGCCCAGTCCCCATAAACCCTGGAAAGGGAAATCCTGCCCCTAATGATTCTGTCCCTGTACTACACAGTGCTGTTCACTCTCTCCTGGTTAGAGCACTTCTCAGTTAAAGAGGACTGTGCAAAAACGTTCAACCCACAAGCCCCTGAATAGTCACAGAGCACTTAAATATCAATTGGGTGTGACTAGGTGTAGGGCTGCTGTATAATAATAATTGCTATAGGTGTGCATGTGCAATAATCACCACCGCAGGGCTTTAGGTAATGGAGTGAAAATATTTGTCCAGGCATCAATTTTTTGGTACTACATGGATGTTTACTTAAGCCCACAATTTGATAAGCATTTTAGCAGTACGTAGTGTGGCACCCAAAAGTTAGTAATATGTATAAATGAAATGTACCCTTGTGCTTGTTAAATTCGCTTAGGGGACATACTACGTCAGTAGCATACATACGGTTATGCCACATACTACTAGTTTGTTATACCATGGAAGCGATAAGCATTGACGTGGCATTGATCTTGTGGATAAGCAAAGTAAAAAGATGTTGGTGTTGTGGCACTACATTTGCAGTGTAAAGTCTGACACATAAGGATAAACATAAGGATATGCTGAATTTATAGAGATTACTTTCATTTTACTTCATTACTGCATATTACTATGCAGCTGTAATATTTTACGTATACTACTAATCTGCTTATCAAATTATGGGTGCAAATAAACATCTGCATAGTACTTTAAAAAAAATCCATCCGGTCTCAAAAGCCCTGGTGATTATTGGACATGTGCAATATAATTACGATGTTATATTATGCAGTTATATAAAGTACAGGACTAAATTACAAGACACTTAAAAGAAACACTTTGCAGTGTAATAAACGCAAAAGCAATATAAATTAGGTTAGAGCACTTCTCAGTTACATTGTAAGCCACATACTGTACATTTAAGGGCTTCTTAAATTAGTATAAGAGTACCATGTGCAAATGACTGCACAGTGCAGGGGAAACTGTGTAAGATTTCACAGATGCAGAGCAGGCCAATAACCTGAAGAAGGACAAACACAACTGATCACTGCCTTGCATAGTTACCGATATTGTGCAGTGAATGTAATGTCCAGACATGAGTAGAGTCAAGCATGGAAAATCTTCCTGATGGTCAGATTCTCCTTGATCTCAGGGATCTTGCCGGAACGCCCTGGGACTTCTTTGAGTAGACTGAGCGGTTTTGCTCTGTAGGCCTAATTCCACTCAACTGTTCATTCGCCGGCGGCTTTGTTTTTCACATCATCTGCTTGCCCCAAACCCTTTCCGGCTGGCGCAAAAGCCACATCGTTATAATCGTTGTTTTTATTTTGTGGCTTATTTTACTGCTTTTATCTACCGTGACTTACAATTGTGTGCAGTCGTACATCTGGATGTTTTATTGGAGCAATTCTGGATTATTGGGTACGTCAGCGTGTAACAAGTCTGTATCCTTAACGACCAGGGTGCTTGCTTGCTTGTTGATGGCAGTTCAAACCAATATGTATAATATTCCCTCTGAATCAGAACAGCTCATGAAAATCATGCGACGCCAGCTTCCAAACTCGTTAAAAAAAGCTCACTACCCTGATGTTAGTGATTTTTCTTTGGGGAGACTGGCGCTCCAGTGAGCACTGTGCTTGTCATATGCATGAAATCTGCAGTTCATATCGTGTAAGATAACTAGCTACCTAGTAACCTTAAGTAAGAATGTGCAGTTATTAAGCTATTAGTACATAAATTGCAAAACAAAGCTATAAATTCTTAAGAACCACACACACGCACATACTTGCGCAAAGACCCACCTTCCACCAACAGAACCCCCTTAAACCCATCTTGGCTCCTCCTGCAAAGAGTGTGGGTTTGTGCCAAAAGCATAGTACAGCACTCCTATTGCACTGTTCCAACTCCCAGAATGCACTAGGATAAGCAAGCCCCTTGCTTTACAGAAGGCCAACCATAGCCTGAGGTCCAGCCTTTTGGAAGTGTATATTGCCCAGGAGACCTCAGGCCACCCCAAGACATGAACATCATGAAAATACCCACGGTCAGGACTGTCTGAGTGGTGGCTTTTCTTCACTGGAACAAAGTATGTCACTCAACAGTTGGTGTTGGCAGTAAAATGCAACCATTGACGGTTCTTTTACAACCCCCCTGTATGAAATGCGGGCTGGTGGGAAGTTCTTAAGGAGTGATATATTTGCTTAATGCTGCACTTTTGTCATTTTTTTTGGATCACATTGTACCTGATAGTGTTGAAGCTCTACATCAACTTTGAATCAAAACATTTTCTTTCGTTTAAATTAGTCTTGCAGTCATGGGTGCTGCTGCAGCCCGAGGGATTAATAAAGTACTATCTAATCTAATCTCTAATCTACAGATTTTGAGCCAGTTATGTTCCAGATTTATTATGGCCCCTGTCTTTCAAACCCCCTTGAAAACATCTTACCTTCTCTCCCCCCCCCCCCCCCCCCCCTTTTATGGCACCCTCTGCTGGCAGGGTATTCTCCTTCCTTGTACTCTTAACACTGACCCTGTACTCATTGAGCAGTTGGGAAATGGATGACTGGATGTTATTCTGAACATTCTGTGATTTATTTAATTTCCTACCAATTCATTCATAGCAGCCCGAAATGTCCATGCAGCCTGTAATTAACCGTGTGAAGCATGCAGTCTAATTAAACAGCTAGGTAGATCAGCTCATTCGCATCTTTTTCCCTGAATCACTCAACATTTGTTGACTGGAATAGCACTTTTGGGTGTAGTTCGTAAATTTCAATTTTGTATTTATCTAACTCAAGAACATACTACTAGGAATTCGCAAAACAATCCCTGTGGTATGTTATTGACCTTTCTGCTTTGTCTTTTGTCACATCTTCTGCCCCTCACTGAATTGCATTCTTGCTCTGTTTGTGGGGGGTGAGTTTTGTTAGCTTTGTGAGAACCACCTGAAATGTGTGTGGTTTAGCGGGTTATGACTCTGTGCTCGTGATTGGATGGTTGTCATTTCCCATCCCAGGGCAGCTGAGCCTTTGATCACGGCCCTTAAGCACCAGTTGCTGAAGGAGATCTGGGTGATGGTTGCACTGGGACCCCCAAGCTTGCCCTCATCTGTATGTGTATCTCATATAGAGCAAGATGGGATCTGTGAAAACACAATTTGCCTCAGGAAATGAATGAAATATCAATGTTCTAATTATCCCTATACCTTAATTTTTCTATACTTTTCTGTCCTAATGTGCATTACTAAATTTCATTGTGCTTTGCGTGGAGTTTCTATAGCCAGACTAATGAAAGCATTTTCTCGTTGCATTGAACATTAATTACTTTATTACTATTCATCTAATCCCTCCTGTGGGTCCATTAACTGCCGGAGGGGCCGTGGGGGTAGGGTTCAGTGTAGATCAGGTGGCAGTCAAAAACAGGAACCTCTGTAGACCAATCATCGGCTACCTAATGTGGCTCAAGGCAAATGGAACATAACCCCTCTGGTGGGAAAGGAGCCTGAACTGCCGTGGGAGGTACAGAGATACCGACTAGATATAGTTGGGCTCACCTCAATATACAGCTTGTGCTCTGGAGTGAAACTCCAGGAGAAGGACTGGACTATTCCACTCTGGAGTTTCCCATGGTGAGAGGTGCTGGGCAGGTGTGGGTCTACTTATTGCCCCCTGGTTCGGCACCAGAACATTGGAGTTTACCCCAGTGAACAAGAAGGCCAGCTCCTTTCAACTTTGTCGGGGGACGGGCTCTGACCGTTGTCTGTGCGTATGCACCGGACACCAGTTCAGAATATCTGGCCTTCATGAAGACCTTGGATGGGGTACTGGAAGCTGTCCCCTTCCAGTGGACTCCATTGTTCTGCTGGGGGACTTTGATAGGGGACTTTGGTAAAGACAATGAAACCTAGTGGGGATGTGATTGGAAGGAATGGCCCGCTTGATCCAAAGGAGGATCTGCATCCGCATATTGTGAATACTCAGGTGAAGGAGTGGAGCAAAGCTGTCAAATGATCTACACCTGGTGGTGAGTTGGATCCCATGCCGGATAGATCTTGTAGACCCAAACATATAGCGAGAGTGTGCTGGGAGAATCTGGCGGAGGCCCCTGTTTGAGTGATCTTCAGCTCACACCGCTGACAGAACTACTTTTGCATCCTTAGGGATTCAGGGAGCATTGAGCCTGAATGGGCCATGTTCTGTGACTTCACTGCAGAATCAACTGTGCGTAGCTGTGGCCGTAAGATTGTTAGTGGCTGTGGTGGTGGCAATCCCTGAAGCCAGTGCTGCACAGCAGCAGTAAAGGGAGCTGGGTCTACAGTGGAGTACTGGGGAGGAGGGTTCCCCATTAGTCGAACCTCAGATCCAGGGGGAACGATGCGGATCCTTCCTCGTTATCAAACTCTGGACCAGCTCTTATCTCAACATTTATACTGGATCCTGCGTCTCCCTTAAATGTAAATTACTGGCGGAGATTCAGTTAGGCCATTAAGTTTGGTCGGCGTTATAAGCGTTTCGGACATGGTACTTGTTTCAGGAGGAAAGAAAAAGACGATGAAAAGCAAGACAACCTGGAGGGCTGTGGGGGATGGCATTAAGGTGGTCCAGCCATCCATCCTAGATGCCTTTGGGGCAGAGCTTCGGTCATAGACAGCAGAACTAAAACAACAAGCTATTGTTCAGTAAAACTAATGCAAACTTTTAGGCTTCAGAATCAGTAGGGATTATCTACTTGTCACTCTCTCACTTGCTTTTCTTTTTCTGGGAACTCTTTCAGTATAACACTGGCTTTGAAATGTCATTAATGCTGATGGGAAAGAAGATATGGATGCTAATGAGCTAACTGTAACATCTAAAGCTTCCGTCCAGAGCGAGCGTGGAGTCTAAGTAGATACCTGAGTTCTTATGCACCATGATGAAGCCAGATTTTGGCTAACCTGTCCATAATTTACATATAAAGCTGATATTTTGATAGAAGATAGACAGTTGGGGAAAATCAAAGGAGATGATTTTGTTTATACTTTCAAGAGTCAGACCATTTTATCTTAAACAGCCCAACATCTATCTATCCATCCAGCACACAGTCATAGGAGTGAGTTTCCAGTGCCCTCATGGACATTAGTGATGATGAATCATCACTAAAAAACAATAATAATAATAATAGTATGTGTGTGTGTGTGTGTGTGTGTGTGTGTGTGTGTGTGTGTGTGTGTGTGTGTCTGGCATCCCATCCAGAATGAACACCTGCCCTGTGCTTCCTGTGTGCCATGTCACTGTGCGCTGGATGGATAGATGGATGTTTGGTGCTAAGTTATCTTTTGTACCTTTTGTTTGCAAGGTTTGATCAGACTAGCACAGTTCACTATGAACAAATGTGTTTCAACAGAGGAGTATCAGGATATTTTAAGCACCCTTGACTTTAGAATACATGAGCACAAGAGATTAAGCACATAAATGCTCGTTTTATGATGTATAATTCTGTGGAGTGATTTGTTTATACTTTTATACATATAATTATTAGTGCCCTGGGCATTGTACATTTATTTACTGGTTAAATATACAGAGATAAAACAACATTTTATCCTCAGTTGTATGATCAGGGACTAGTTGGGCAATTGCCCAGGGTAGTATCTTCTGAGGGGGCGCAGATTTAGCAAACCACTGGCGCGACTCACTCGATCAACAACTTTTACTGCCACCACACCCCACCAGTGGTTGACAAATTTACTGCCCCCCTCCCTCCATCTTACTGTTTTCACAGCTAGCGGTGAAGCTTGCATTCAGCACCAAATGGGTGTTGACCGACATTTTGTACGATTATGAAATATAATGCATTTATGACCTTATCTTCTAACATTGAGCAATTCATGTGGACGTTTTCCTTTCGTACCTCTTTGATTGTGCTGAGAGTTTAAAGTTTGCTTAGTCCTTGGCTAGCTGCCATTCCTGGTCGCCCAAATCGTTCTCAGCTGATGACTGTTGGACGGACTGTATGCAGTTGGACAAAAGGTGGCTGAAAGAGACTTGTTTCCTGGGGAAGAGAGTCTCCATACCTGGGGCATGACTACAGGTGGGCCAGGAGTGGGCATTGCCCACCCAACAGAGACAGACTAAACTTATCCAATCGTTACTGTTTTAATAGAATTGCTTAAATATTACATTATTAACTCCTCTCCCCCCATTCAACGACTTTTACCCTCCCCCTCCAAAAACAATTTTGAACATTGGTGCCCATCTGAATACCCACCCCAGGTTGGCATCTTGGTAATGCCACTGCTCCAGACAGAGATTTGCAGAATTTGGCAATATTTAGAAACCTAATAAGCTATTGAGAACCCTCTGTAACTGACACAACTCACCTATCGTGCATAGGAGTTAAACACAAAGTTGGCAAACTAGAGTCACCCGTAGTTGAATTCTGTATATTTGACAAAGCTATTTCAGGATTGCACTACTTTGCCCTTCAGGGCCACCCAAAAACTCTTAGCCAGGGATTGATATAAACTTCACAGTGTTGCTCAGATACAGTCACTGAAAAGTTACACTATCAGCTAAAGAGAATGTTAAGAACTTAACTGCTGTAGCTGCAATACTTTGTGCAAATATACTTGACGATATCACAGAACTAAGCACTAGAACCTGAGGACAGGGCCATTTAGAATCAGAATTCACTTTATTGGCCAGGTGTAACTGCATGTACTAGGAATTTGTTTTGGCAGTATTTGTGCTTACATCCAGAAATAACAGAGAAGAACATAAATTAAGATTTAGAAATAAATTCATAGGATAAAGGAATAAAAGGAATAAAGTTATAAAATACTGCAATTATAAAGACATTCATTATTAGACATAGCTGTGAAACTCACTCCAAATATACAATAATTGTAAGTATAATTCAAGACTCTGATCCCATACATATTCAAAATGTATTTTGTTTTTATTTTTTCTAGTTTTCTCCTCCATTGGTGACATTAATATATATCCAGAGAGTCTTTGTTTTTCTTACTTTTAGTCAAATCAAATCCTGTCTTGTACTGGAGGATTATCTTTATGGATTTTAATGTTTGAGTCAAACATAATTAGACAAGAGATGGTTTGGTTAGTGGTATATTCATTTTCTTATACAGAAAATATTACTGCAGCTGCAGGTTATGAATAATGTATATTCTCTGTGTACTCAAACCTAATTATATTTAAAAACAGAACAGAAATACTTGGTTAGTAGCCATTATCACTTAAGTAACAAAGTAGACTTCAAAGTCAGATATCAGTAAATTTGATTATTGGAAAATCAACACATAAAATGATTGTTTTGTTTCGATGTTCTCATAATGCATTTATGTTATGCTGCTCTCTAGTCTTTACTGAATGATTGATTTGAACTTTTTAAGGCTATGCAGGAGTGATTCTTTTTTAAAGGGGAGGAAGCACAGTAGGCGGCCATAATTCATACAGCGGGACCACAATTATCCTTAACAAGTGATATGTTTTTAATTGGTGGGGCAGTAGTGTGTGGCAGGGGAGGGGCACTCCAGGGGCCAATCAACTTTTAGCTGGGGCCTGTGCCCCTGTGGCCCCACCCCTGTTTGCTATCTTAACCCTTAGTATGCTGTTGAGATATCCTATGCACTTGCAAAGTAATGAAATACTGTACTTTCATGTATATTTTGAAAACTGATTAAACTAACCTGGTAGCCTGCCTTCATTGTATTAATACTCTGCGTTTTATCATCAGTCAGGTCCGAAACCTGCAAACAACCTTATTTGGATTCTGTTTGAGGTAATTAGCATTATTTAAACCGTAGCTAGTTAGGCATATTCAGTTTTCTTATGCAGATTTGATCAAAAGTCATCAAAAGTACTCAGAGGCAGATGATTATTCTCAGTGCATTTGGCAAAACTTTGCCCAAAGCAATTACCCGGCATACAGGCTGGTGGTCTTACCGTTTCTTAGTGTCTTTGATAGCTTGGTGCTTTTGACTCTGTTGTTCCAGCGTTGGTTCTACGTTCAAGCTGAATGTCACTAATGGAAGCTGAAGGCCAGGTCAAAGGGATGGCGTCTGAAATACCTTTGCTTTATTTTTTTTAATAATATACTTCCCAGGGACATAGGAATGTACCCCGTCAAAATTGAATTTGGCTTCAATTGTTCCCTCCTTCCCAATAAATAGACCTTTGCATTTAAATTATTAAGTTGCATCTGTCAAAGTATTAATTATTAATTAATCTCTCAGCTACACCCTTGTACATACACAATCACACTCACATCACGCGTTTGCCCAGTTTGTTTGGTCATTTCGCTCGTTCATTGTATATAGCACTGCATGTTCATTCTTTCAGGATCAGGAATGGCACGTCTAATGTCTACTAGTTTGCGAAAAAAAAAGTGAGACTTCAGCTGGAAGTGAATTTAGCACCAGGTTATAACATTGTTGGCATACCGCTGGTTGGCACCTTTGATTTCCAGACATTGACCCACTTGGGTACAAAGGCACATGTAAAATGAAGTGATGCTGCTGGGTATTTATACAAGTACAGGTACACTGGAATGTGTTTTGCATGTCCCATCATGCAATTCTTTCAGACATTCACATGCAAACATTTGAATGCAGTTGCGAACTAAGCTTGGGATTTGTGCACAAGAACAACCATTTATCCAGGGCTCTGGAAGTATTTTTGGGGTGGGGGTTAAGGGTCTTGCTCAAGGGCCCAGTGTGACAATTATGCTGAGCCCAGGAGACCCTTCGATCACAGGCCCAGGGACCGAACACATTGAGCCAAACACCACCCCTCACGTTATCAGCACTGACACTGTTCAAGATGAGAGGTAGCGTACAGCTTCTCCAGTGAGGCTTGGGCTGTTCTCACTTATTTTTGTTATCTGTATACCGCACACTAGACACTCCTCCTGGCCTTCGCCTCCCACTCATCTTACTCTTGAGGTATTGCGTTTTTTTTTGCTTTGTTGCCTCGAAACACAGTTTAGCTTTATGGATCCTATGGGCTATAAAAACTGGGCACAATTTTGAGTATAATGTAAAAGCCTTAAGTTGACCTAATTTTCTCTCTTGTGTTTTGTATATTGCACTTAGTTTCTTACTTTACTATCGCTTGGGTGATATTTGCATACAGAGTTTCTGACGTGAGTTATTATGCAGTGTTCATAAAGCTCTCCCAGAATCCTCTTGCACTTGTTACTGGTCATGCATTACAAGTGCAGCTAGGCTGAGCTTAATTTGACTCCTTGACACCTGTATGCTTGTTGTGCTATCACCTGCCTTACTTGTGCATTCCTATGTATCAATGCATCTGCCAAATAAATGTGAATGTATGCATTGGGTTTTTATTCTTCATCTTCTCTGTTTTACAACTTCAACTTCATATATTTCTGACTGTTCTGTTCTCAACTTTGTTAAACTAATAAATAAATACTCTCATTCACATTTCTCCATTTCAGTTCTTTCTGTTAATTGGGGAGAGATATTTAAGCAGTTTTACTCCTGTTGTGCCAAAACAGGGCTTTGTTTATTTGATTCTGATTGGTTCTGGTTGATTTTTCTCTTCAAAAGTAAGCCGGACCCGAGTGTTGGCACTGGTTTAATACAGAAAGCGGCCATCTTGGTCACGTGGCAACAGTACGACACGATGGACTTAAAATGTGACTTTGTTGAGGATGATTCAAGGTCTACTCATGGTCAAATCACTGCTGAAGCAAATATAAATGCATTGTGTGCAATACTCACTCCAAATCCCTTTTCTAAAGAAATAATATAAACACCATCACACAGCCTTCAACTAGGCTGTCATAGACTGTTTTCAATTCTTTACACCAGCCGTTGTGGGCCGCATCTGCTGAGGTATGGCTGAAAAAATATATATACATATAATGTTAATAACAGAAATACTCCTAAACAATAGCCTCCCTCCCACTCTGAAACTCCCTCGGAAGCCTAATCGTTTTAAAGGAATTTTTAATCTGTGTATTTATTTTCGGTTGAAGGGACTAAACTTCTGTTCTAAGGCCCCCTGTATTGTGGCCCAAATTAAACCACAGCACAGAACAGGTTGCGGGGCCATGCTGTGCTGTGGAGAGACCTCCATCAGTACTGGTGCCATCTTTCCCAGGTATAATTTCACTAATCTGATTAAGATCTCAGCAGGAACACCTGGGTGGTGTGGACCAGCACACTGATGAGGGAACAGGAGGCCAGGTTTGTTTCCATGCAGGGACTGATCGTGTGGTCAGGAATGGGTGGGCATGGACCAGCTCTCTGTCCAGATCAGTAATTCTCAGTTGGTTCAGCCTCAGGACCCATATTTTCATCGGCCATTAAGTCTTGACCCATTTTTAAACATTTTCAACCAAATTTATTTCACAAAAGACAGTGCAGTCCTCAGAACTAGACCACTGTCATTGGCCATCTGGTCTCAAAAACAACAAAAAATGCAGTTTTGGCTGTTTGCTCTTCAGTTTTCCAAAAAAGCACATCTGCCACAGATTGGTAATATGTGTGAATTTTTTTAGCAGACTGCCTCAGAATAAGTAGCGTGATGGAGCAACACCCATACAGATGTTAGAAAAATGAGGAGTAGGCAGCCGTGACTCTGGGCTGCCTGCAGCATGGCGTGACATTTACGTCGCAGTCGATGACTAGCTGGGGAGCTGGAGAGGCTGCGTTTCATTCCTAGTGTGCATCACCACAGGGAAATGCCTCATATCTGTATGCTCTACCTGTGTGTGAACATTATTTTGGCTAATACTGCTCTACCACACTGTTGTGTGTGTATCTTCTGAAATTCCGGGCCCTCAGTCAAATTTGCACTTGGGCCCCTCCATTATATAATTTTATAATTTTAGGTATTCAAGAGCCCCTGTAATGTGCTGCCCCCCCCCCCTCCCCGAATCTTTATGCCCCTACTGCACCCCAATTATTTCATATACACTGTAAAATCCAGCCAGCCACTGTCAAGGTCAGAAGGGAATGGTACAAGGCAAGCGTGTACATTATCTGGAACAGCAGTGTATTACAGGGTACTTGGTCAGATAGACACCCATTTACGTGGGTAGCTAAGCTACCCACTCGATTCAGGGAGGGGACATTGCACAAGATGTTTCGGTGCAAATTTGTAACTCTCCTAATATAATGATGTCACTTCCTGGAGTCAAGACAAGTGGTTAATTGGTTCCCTATGGGGCTCAGGTTTTCAGAGTAATACTAGTCATCCTCCTGTATCGGTTATGCTGATGCTAGTTAAATTTCAAAAACATGACTTCAAGTGTTTAGCACTTCTTAGTAGGGGGGCGCTTTAGTCAGCTTCAAGCAAATTATTTATTCTTAGACCTTGCAGTTACTTGGTTATCCACCTGTGTGGTCGGTCTCATTGTTCTATAATAAAACCCTGTTCAAACAGACCCAACAAAATATTCTTCTGCGTCGCCAGCTCATTAAATGGGCATTGTTAGTGAGATTAAGTGTTTTCCCACTTATTTCATACAAAACAGAAACATTTATTAATAGGTGTTATTTATATATGGTCTCAGTGAGCAATGCTGATTAAGAAAGAGAACTGCTTAAGCAGAAAGGCACCGATATGGACAAAGAGGATTGCAGAGGTTGCTAAATTAACCAATGCACAGCATTGACTTTTAAATTATTTGCAATGCTCAATATGTTTTTAGCTTCACATCAGGCCGGACCTTGAAGGACAGCCCAAAAGCATCTGCAAACAGCTGTAGTTATAATCCCAGTACACCAGCAATGCGCTCTGGATAACATGTATCTTTTGGCTCAGTGCTCTCCATTCCTACTGTAATCCCTCCCTATGCTGTAAGATGCATCATCTCCAGGGACTTTTCCCCTGAAGTAAAGAGCCATCAAACCGGATTATTAGAAGATGCTTCCCACCGAGGCTGTGTAATTACCAGATTAGCAAACAATTTGTTTATTTATTTATTTTTTTTTATGGTGAAACTATTCATATCCAACAGAATCTATTCAGGATTTTGTCTGATGCAGCCTTCCCACGGTTGACTTATACACCCATTGTCCCTTGTCCTGTGAATATTCCAAGCCACAGCGATCGTTGTCAAGGTCCCCCAACACTGCTGGCTTTGCCCTTGACCCTGCCGATGAAACATAGCGGCCCCTGACTGCAGTTGAAGTGGAATCATTGCTTTCCTGGTTCTGTGCTATGGAACCCTGGTTACACCACATGACCATTGTTTGGGTTCTTGGCCAGGTGAAGGTCAAAAGGAGAGGTGAAAGGTTGGGTGCTTTGTAGCTCAGGGGATTAGGGATCTGTGACCATGCCCAGACGGTCACGGGTTCAGATGTCATAGCTGGCAGAATAAGAGTTTCTCCATGGGGAGGAATAAAGTACAGCCTCTGAGTCTGATATTGTAGGCAGTATATCTACAACACACCACAGTCAAAACGATGAAGGTAGTACATTGAATTCAAGCAGTTGGTTGCTTTTGTCAATGAGTCGTGCCAGGAAACATGCTGTACTCTCATTGCAAAGCAGTAACCTTTTCCAGATGATGGTGGTGTCAAGTGGGAAATTTCTTCTACCTCAATGACAGTGGTGTGTCCTGCTTAAAACACTGCAGTGCTGATAAGTTTTACTGCCTCCATCCCAGGGGGGCTAACAACTGCCCACCAGATGCCCCCCTACCAAGACTTCTTACACGATTCATGCACTGCTGCTGTGACCCAACATAGTTAAATGCCCCTCAGGTAACGCCGCTGCAAGTGCAGAATTTTACAGCATGCCTGTCTTCTTGGTGGTCTTCCTTGATTCTGAGCATCATCAATATTACCATCACCAAAATACTGCACATGGACTATAGTGATACAGAATGTAAACTCAGCTGATGTTTCCTCTTCATCCTATAAACTGTCGTCTGATGTGGATACACTGAACTTCAATAAGGGAACTAGACAAATACAACAATACCGGGGCAGAAAACGTATCTCATAGCTTTTTCAAAAGGTCTGCTATCATCATTTATTTATTTTTATATATATATATATAAATACATTTATATGTATATAAATAATATACCCATGCTGTACTAACATGTACAAAAAATAGGCTCTGTGCTGTTAAGGGCTTCCCATATTGCCACAAGGCTGAAATTGTCGGCATAATTTAGTTTTGTTTGCAGAGGCAGGATTTTAAATATATGGGGGGAGGGGCGGCATTGCTGCTTGTTTGTAGTACTTTTATAGGCTATGAGTCTGCATCGCCCTGTGAATTATTACCCTGGCTGCCGGCTCGGTAACAGCTGGGAAAACGGCTCTTGTGGGATGTGTAAATTTCAATTGCACTCTGCCGATTCATTTTCCAATCTTTTATTTAGCATTTGAGTTTTCGGGATGGATTGTCATGTACCTGAACGGAATTATAATCATTTTTGAAGCCAAGTTAAATTCCACTTGTTGAGTTTGTGTGAATGTCTGTGTTTACAGCTATTTTAGCTGGTCTTCCCAGGTCTTTCTCTCCTGTCTGTGAAAATTCTTAGACATGGATTGTGTTAAGTGCATCATTTTTATACTGAGTATGAGCCTATATGTCTGTATTTCCAATCAAAAACTGCTAATAATCAATAAATTTAAGATTTCTAAAACAGTCCATTTTTGTTGATTGCTAATGACCAAATGTCACACTCCTTCATCATAAGTTACAGTATTGGGAACCAAAACTCACTTAGTCCTCATGTAATTAAACAAAGAACTTCAGTTTAATTTCCAAAAACTCACTGAGTCCACATAACTGTATCCTGTGGACTGAATGCGTTTTGTAAATTTGCTCTTCAGTTGTAAATATCTGTAAACCAAACCAGTCTTTGCTCTGTTCGGAGATGAGCATTTAGCCTTTTTTTCCTGTATACTCTACAGGTCAGTCAGGGCAATGTGCCTGGCATCGAGAGTGCTTCCCTGGCCATGGACACGGAAGAGGGCGTTGAGGTGGTGTGGAACGAAGTGCTCTTTTCAGACCGGAAGGTCTTCAAAGCCCTGGAGGTACGGCAGATATAACACATACTTTCCTTCAAATTGTCCTGCTTGGGTTTTTCAGGTTTGGGGTGTTTGCCTTTGCTCTACTAAATATACTTGGCCCTTAAATATGCTTCCAAAACAGCAGTAGGTGTAACTGCCTTCCTAAACTTAGAATGGACATGAATCACTTGCCCACAAATATGTCTGATGTCTATGAATACTTATCTGTCAACAAAAATACCCCAAAAAATGCTTTGTTGTGTTTATTCCTCAGCTCCTGATAATGTTTGCCAGCTGCACAACCTTCTTCCCCACTGGTGTGCTTATTTCTCAGCTTCTGCTACCCTCTGACCTCTGCTGCTTCCTGTGTGACCATATACCCAACCGTCTCACTGTGTGTGTCTGCTGTTCCATTCCAGGATAAGATCAAGGAAATGTTTGAGAATCTGATGCAGGTTGAGCACCCCAACATTGTCAAGTTCCACAAGTACTGGCTGGACATGAGGGAAAATCAAGCAAGGGTAAGCCATGGCTGGCAAAACGCTGGCCGCTCCGTATCGCACAGCCTGGGCCACCCACAGAAGCGCTTATGTATGGGTTCACTAGATCTCTTGTCATCCTTTTTGGTCCGTGTTGCAGGTGGTGTTCATCACAGAGTACATGTCTTCAGGGAGCCTGAAGCAGTTTCTGAAAAAGACCAAGAAGAACCACAAGACTATGAATGTGAAGGCAAGTTTCACTTAGAGGATAAAGTTCCTTGCAACCCAACTTCTGACGACAGGCCTAGCTATAGACAAAATAGTAGTTACCTAGGGCCCCTGAATTATCAGCATTGTGGAGGAAGGGAAATGATCACCCATTTGTCTTGGTGGGAGGACCTCCCAAGTCAAGCTTTGCCTAGGGCCCCTGAAAAGGCAGAGCCAGCCCTGTCTGACACTGAAGAGCAGATTTCCAAAACTCACTCAGTCCATTTTTTTTGTTGTTTTTGTGATGAGACCATCAATCACCTGAAGTCAGGCTTGCTCATCATATGCTGCAGTATTGGAAACCAAAACTCACTTAGTTCTCATGTAATCCAAGTAAGAACATTCACTAAATTTCCAGAAAGGTCCATAAAAATTTTCTGAAAAACATATCAGGTGGACTGAGTTTTGGAAATTTGCTATTCAATTAGCCTAGTGTCCCAAAATGCACAAGAAACTGTGAGAACATGAACCATCCTAATATTGAGGACACCTTTGGGCCGTCAAACTTTTTTGTGTTGTGGCATCTTGGTTGACCTCTTAGAGATGGTTTGAGTTCTGCTTTGCAGGAGCTTCTCGTATCTACTGAGAGCTTACTCTAAAAAAGATTCATTCGATTCGATTTTCATGCCGCTGGATGTTTTGGTGGTACAGAGTAGTTCTTCACTTGTGAAACATGTATTTTGCGTATTTAATGTATGCATTTTAATATTTTATAATTCATTCAGCAGCATGTCTTGGTATGAGCTTCGAGCAAAGAACCCCCCCCAGGCTCTGTTGTGCATACATTTTTAATAAGAGCACTTAGCAGGAGTGCGCGACACAACTTGAAGGTGATCTTAGTGCTCACTTTAAGGAATGTGTTCTCATCTGCAGCGCCATCATTTGGTGATAGGAGGTACTGCAACATAAGTAGCTGAATAAAATTGTGATATATTGAATGTGGCTCATTGTTGCTGAGCGCAGCCAAATAGGCTTTCTCTGAATCCCACCTTAAATGAGTTGGATTTGGTTTCTAGGAAAAATGCACAGGAAGTGCAGTAGTGCAGTTTTTCTTCAGACGGGCCGGTAGTCAACTAGACCTCATCCAGCTACTTAATAAGACGTGACATCAGGGTTTAAATGGATAACCAAGTTTATTATCCATGACCGCTGCTTTGAAGTCGCTCTGCAGAAATCACATTTCATTTACCTTTATGTAGTTTAACTCCGATGTTCATTCTATGTGGGAAACCTTGTTTTTTGCGATTGAGAACAGATCCGCAGGATGCATGTGCTGGGAGATGGAACACGGCGGTTTTATTAGCGCCCCTGGGATATTTTAGACAAGCAAGCTGAGCAACATACAAAACAACCATTTGGCTCTGGACTTAAATGAGCGAGACTGTAAACTGAGGAGAGCCGGAGCCCAGCTTCCAGATGCTTCCTCCCTGACAGGCACACAGCGAACTCGCTTTATGCTCTCAGGAGAGCCTCCATTGCTGCCTGGTGTTTTGCATTATCTTGTGCCGAATTTGGTGTTTTTATTGGCTTGTTAGATTAGGTGATGCTCACATTCTGCATGACTTACAACAGCATCAAAGGAAAGTGTTGGCATAATAGTTAACTGTGGGTGGCACAGTGGCTAAGTGAGCAGCAATGTTGACTCACCCCAGGGTTAGGGGTTCGAATGTACAATCCGCTGTGGAGTTCTCGTGCGTATGCTCAGGTATGTGCACTGCGATGGACTGGACTGGCACCCCATCCAGGGTGTACCCTAAGCTTGTGCCCTGTACCATCTGGCATTTATAGCATTGTACAGATTTCTATAGTATGGTGAACAAATTTTATGAAAAAGGTTTCTTGGATGTACCAGCAGGCAGCAGATTGCCTTGTCACCTCACAGCTCCAGGGTTTTGGGTTCAAGTCCCACCAGGGTTTTTGGGACCAAGTCCCACCAGGGTTTTGGGTTCAAGCCCCACCCCTCTGACATTCATGTGGAGTTTGCGCATTCTCCATCTGTGACAGCCCAGAGACGTGCTGCTAAGGTAGTTTGCCTCAACCCAGTCATCGGGGATCCCCATATAGTCCACATCATGGCTTCCTCCCACCTCCCAACACACCTGTACTTGGTGTTTACTGTTCTTGATTGGCTGCAATCTGGGAAGGAGCAAAATTCTGGACTGTTAGGTGACTCCCGAGAACTGGGTTGAAACACACTCTGAACTGTTGATTGTGTGTCTATAAAACTGGATCTCTGTGTGCCCTGTGATGTTGTAAAAAACTGGATCTCTGTGTGCCCTGTGATGTTGTAAAAAACTGGATCTCCGTGTGCCCTGTGATGTTGTAAAAAACTGGATCTCTGTGTGCCCTGTGATGGGCCTCATGAGGCCATGGGATTGATTATATTATTGCAGCTAGATGAATAAGTTATTAACGATGGATGGATGAACTTTAGGTTATGTACGAAGTACAAGTGTGTTGACAGATATAAAGTAAAATACAACAAAAATACATGAAATTACTCAAATGGTCTGTAATTGGTGGTTTCTTTGTACATTTTTCTGTATTTTGTTTACTGCATTGTATTTTGTTGTATTTTGACCCCAAAACTGAAATAATTTTTTTAAATGCTTTGGTCCCTGGATAATTCCATGTCCAGCGAGATTTCTGTTGTATAGATTATTATATTTTCTCATTTGGCAGGTGAAGCCACTTCCTAAGGGAAGTTACATTTTCTCTTCTGTCTGCATTGTTATCTCACATTTCCAAATGGCCTATTTCCATTTGTCATAGTACCAGGCCTTCAGAAAACCTCCTTCTTCAGTAAGAGTAATAAACTCAGTGTAACCCTGTATTCTTTCTCTAGGCCTGGAAACGGTGGTGCACGCAAATCCTCTCTGCACTCAGGTAAGACAGACATCCGCAGGAGTGTTTTTTTTATCCCCGGTACACTGAGCGTTGACCTGTCATTCAGTCTGCGGCTTCATCTCCAAGGTTCTCGGGATCTTTTATTTTCTGACTGTTTAGCCATCAGTGATTCACTTAGAGCTTTACTCTAGGGCAGTGTTTCCCGATCTGTTCCGCAGGGACCCACAGACGGTCCATGTTTTTCTTCCTTCCCAGCTCCTCAAAAATATTGGCTGTCTGGTAGGGAGCTTGGAGGGAGCAAAAATGTGGACCGGCTGTGAGTCCCCGAGGACCGGATCAGGAAACACTGCTGTAGGGGGGTGCAGGGACACAGTGGGAAGTGTTGGATCCTCAGTTTTTGCACCACCTCTGTTTGTCGCTCAGTTGGCTTTTGTGTGTCCTTCATGCCCTGTGATAGACGGGCATCCTTACCAGGGTGTCCCCTGTTTTGTCCTTCCTTGGATCCTGGGTTTTTGCAGCCTCCCCAGCCATTTGGGGGGGGGTGGCACAGTGGATTGCCGCTCTGTGGCTGTGATTAGAAGGTTGTTAGGTGGCTGGCGGACTGATGCTGCCATTGGGTCTGTGAATATGTTCAAATGCTCCAGGGGGCCAGCATTTCATAAATGGTTATGGAGTATGAATATATGGGAAAACAATTAAAAAAGGGATTTCTTCCCCCTCGGTATTTTTCGTAATGAATAATATGGCACAGCATTTTCCCCAAAAGTAAAGAGAATTCTATGTTCTCTTGTGGTTTGGAGAAGGTAAAAAGCTCATCCGGCTCCAAAGGCATGTTTATACGGCATTTCACATGTCCCTGATTTCTTTGGAAAACAAAGATAAAGATAAGATAACATGTTAGCTAAATACAAAGAATGTGTGTGTGTGTATTTTGGTCGAGAGAAGGATTGTGTCACCATGCATTGTTTTGTTCAAGTCCTCAGTAATTCTGTTGTTTTCTGCTTAGGATTATTGTACAGACAAGTTACAACAGGCAGCAGACTATTGAATTTGTTCCATTTGATTTTTTTCTTATTTAAATATGTTTAAAAATTCACTACTTAGTCATAGTGCTTTGCCATTTTTTATGTTCATCTATTATTGCGTGATGCAGTGTGACCATTAGTCTCTGTGAATTTAGCCAAATGCTGTATCTTGAAAACAGATGGTCCTAGTAACGTGATACCTCAACCAGGGTTTTTCATTCCACTGAGCCTCGTAAAAGTCATCCTAAGCCAGGAATCGATATGGATATCTCAGCAAGCGTATTATTTTCATTTAAGTACCTATCACTGGTGTGATAGTACAAAACTCTTAATGGAGTTTCTGTGCTATTTACGTGGGTAAATGAAATTAAACAAGTCTTTATTCCTTCAATGGGGGCCTGTTTCTGCTTGTTCAGGGCTTCACATTGACACTTCTGGACACAATTTGGACCACAGACGTGTAGGATGCTGGTCTCACATGTGCTTGTTTGACTGGGAGGTGTTCAAAGCATTATGTAATTTACCTGTTAAGAATTGCTGACTATTGACTATTTGGAAAGGGGCCACTGTTTGTCATAGGCTGTGACTTTTAGGCTCTTCAGTCTCCTGGCCTCGTTTTAGTCTCGTAGATAGCTTTAAACATTTCCTTTCACTGTCTTTGCCGTACTACTCTTTATGTGTAATGTATATATAATGTCTATAAATGTGTATATGCATTGTCAATGACGAATGGTGCTGAGAGTGCCGTTGCTCCCCAGAAACCCCATCTTAGCAGTGAGATGTGCTGCATCCCTCGCCTTAGCAGTGAGATATGGTGCATCGCCACACTTGGCAGTGAGATATACTGCATCCCCCATGCTGGTGCACAGGGGCGGTTAAACTGTCTACTGTCCCGGCGCATTATGGGAAATCTACTGGTAACTATACCATGATGTGAATATGATGGCCATGTGACATTCCAGAGTCACGCTGTCTCTCTGACTATCAATGCAAATAAGGATTTTGGGATTTGTGTCCCTATGGCAGTAAGCAGTGAACGGCTTATCCCCAATCTGACAGTTAAAAAGCACTTGATCCTTCTTAGCTGTGGGGTGACATTTGGGGTGTCTTCCCCCCCCCCCCCCCCACAGCCTGTTTTCTTCACAGTGGGGTCTTATAACTGTGGATGGCTTGCTTCCATGAATCCCTGTGTTTTCTGCACTTTATAAAATCACATTTTGTATTGTGTCCAGCTTCTTTTATAATGTTTTGGAGCCAAGCGAATCAGGCCTACTGGGATTTTACATAGCAGTACATGTTTCTGAACAAACGCTTTTAATGATACTGTTGAATCCTTATACACCAGCAGTTAATCCATTCATTCTTAACCACTTAATATGATCAAGGTCATGGGGGTGGGGGCTGGAGCCTATCCCAGACAGCAAAGGGCACAAGGCAGGGGTATGCCATGGACAACACACCAGTCCCAGGGGGTGATATTACTAGAAATTAAAAAATTTGTTTGCAGTAATTTAGCAGTTAAAAAGCACACTCTTTCTGATTTATCCGGTTTGAAACATTGCTTTATAGCAGACTCCTTCTCTGAGACATCCCTTAAGATGGAAGGGTAGGTGGATCACTGGGTTAGGACCCTGTGCCTGTGATCTGAAGGTTGTAGGTTCAGATCCCAACATCAGCAAAGTGGTTTCACATTGGGCCCTTGAGCAAGGCGCTTAACCAACATCGTTCAAAGGACTGACCTGCCCTGCTTTCTTAATTGTGCATCGCTTTCGATAAACGCATCTGCTAAATTAATAAGATGTGCTTTTAATACGGGTATGACACACTATGACAAGAATCTGCAGTGTTTCACATCTACTTGACGTAAGCAGCCAAAAATGCAAACATGACATTTGAAGAAATGCTAATTAGTGCTTGTTATCTCTCCTAGTTACCTGCATTCCTGTGATCCGCCCATCATCCACGGAAACCTGACCTGCGATACCATTTTTATCCAGCACAATGGACTGATCAAGATTGGCTCAGGTGCGCCACCATTAGGGCTGTCCTTGTAATGAATGTGACAGCATGTTTGGCTCCGGTGAGATGCATTGTACGAGCTCAGTGTGTTACATTGTGCTGGTGTGTCTGCCAAGGCTCTTCGAAGCCAACTGCTTGTCCTACCGACAGAAATGGGACTCACTGGATAGTGGTTATAAACAGGAGTGAACAGCATGCTGACAAGCCCTTGGTCTCAATTCACAGTGGAAATTCCCTGCTAATTTCTGGTTGAAAGTTGGTGCTCCAGCACAGAGCCATTCATCCAGAAGATATATCATTCCGAACCCTCAGCTGGTCTCTTCTGTGCTTTTTCTGGTGTTTTCTGCAAGCCATGATAAAATTAATTACAACCCAAAAATATTCCTCCCATCGAATATCAGTCAAATCCGTAAAATAAAGGTGTGTTAAGTGGAGTAGTTCGTAGCCGTGTGGGTTAGGATATCGTGCCTGTGATTGGAAAGCCGACAGTTTAGATCCCATGGCAGGCAAAGTGGTCTTATTGCCTTTGGGGTATTAACCCCCAAAACTACTCGCCGGGGGGGGGGGGATGGGGTGGGTGGAAGCAGTGCCAAATAAGTGGCAAACTTTGCTCTCACCTATATATGTGCATCTCGTAGGGGGGATAGAATGGGGTTTGCAAAAACTAAAGAATTCCTACGCAATAGTGACAAATAAAATAATATTATCATCAAATCTAACATTATCATCAGTTCTGTATCTGTGTTTTCAAGAAACAATGGTTGTTGCTGTTGTCATTTTTCCTGAATAGTAGCATTAGATAAATGTGTTTTTAAATCTATTCATTTACTACAATGTGAGAGATTAACTGGAAACGTGTCACCTGTAATTCTCCCCTATTGCCTGGAGAAGAGTAGCTTTGACAAGCATCTCTGGGCCTCACTGACAAACGCATAGTTGTGTGTGTGTTCGTTTATTTCTGTCTGCCGCTGTGACTAATTCTCATTTACTCTTTCTCCTTCTCTCCTTCACTCTGTCCATCCACAGTGTGGCACAGACTCTTTGTCAATGGTAAGATCCCTCTCCTGTGTTTCATTCCACTATCACTCTGGAGAATTTCTCTACACCGTACATGTTATTGTGCTTGGGTTTTATAGACCAGAAGAGCTTATGTCTAACTTATACCCAGTTATGTGTGAGCTCGTCTGTGTGTGCGTCTCTGTAGACCAAATGTGCCCACAATGTGATAAAGACCTGTTATTTGAACATTTTTGGAATTTAATAAAAATCTGTGAATGCACTCAAAAAAAGAAACCTTCAAAAAGACTTGTATTTGTTTGGCTACTTATGGTTAAGGTTAGGGCTGAGTAGGGGTTAAGGTTGTCATTGTTGGCATTAGGGTAACAGCATAGAAATGAATGAACAGTGGATGGTTCCCACAAAGATATGAATACAGGTCTGTGTGTGTGTGTGTGTGTGTGTGTGTGTGTGTGTGTGTGTGTGTGTGTGTGTGTGTGTGTGCGTGTGCGTGTGTGTACATGAGATGTCTTTCTTGTTGATCTACAGCGTGCATCCGCCTGCCACCTCCTTCATCCACAGCTTTTGGTTGGTTATATAAATACAGTGTGTTTAATTTAGTCGATAGAGCTTGTTTTCGTCATGCTAGCAGTCATGAACACTCCTAGGAAAATTTGGTTTAAGGCCTGAGTGAATTAAATAGGGTTTTTGTATCTTGTTATGGAAGCTTCTTAGGAGCCCCAGTGAACGTGGGCTGAGTGAAGTTTACAAATGGCGGTCTCTGGATGAAGGTGTTGAGTAATGCAGATTTAACCCCCACTGATTCTCCCCCTTTCCCCAGTGTTCCCAGAGGCCAGCGTTCACGGCAAAGTGCGCCACCATCGTGACGAACAGAGGAACTTGCACTTCTTCTCCCCGGAATATGGCTGTGAGGGTCCCCCCCCCCCGATGATTCCCACACTACTGACACCATTTAGACTGGTCACGGGGCGATTCTAGGATTTTTTTTTTATTATTATTTGGGGGCATAATAAGAGCCATAATTCATACACAGAGAACATCCTTATCATTAGCCAAAAATTTATTTTGAATCGGTGAGTGACAGGGGAGGGACACTCCTGGGGCCAATCAGCTTTCAGCTGGGCCCCTGTGGCTCCACCCCTACAGTATATACTGGTCAGCTGACTTGGGAGTGGATTTTTTTCCCTAGTAAAGTTGTCGACGGTCACCTTGTTGCCTGGGAAAAAATGTAGTTTTAATTGTTAACCCTGGGTGGCTCCCTGTTGTGTTGTCGATGGTTTGTCTTGTGGTGTCATTCTAGGCCTTAGAAAGTTGGCATAAACCTATTTTTCAAATAATTTCAAGATCTAATTGTGATTAACCTCCCTATCAAAATAAATTGCACAACTAAATGCATTTATTACTGTGTATAGTTCAACCTAAATAATTCATGGTCTGATTGCTCTGTATCTATGGTTTGGTTTATTGGTATAAATTGCCCCCCCCCCCCTTCCCCATTTTTGGAGCACCCCATGTCTAGGCCCCCTCACTTCGTTCTGCAGCTTTTCTGCCTGATGTGCCGTACCATGCTTAGGGGGGTGGGGAGTTCTGCCTTCTCGGTTTTGACCCCTAAGTGTCACTAGAGAGCGGCAAGGGACTTGGTGGTCCGCTGTATTCCCCATGCCCTCGTGTGTCGCACACTGGAGGGTTACACCGATGCACCATGCAGGGCCTCTGTACTTTTCAGTCTGTCTGTGTTTTTAAAACCTCACTTCAAACAAGTTAGTGTGGAGGGATGAGAATGTGGGTTCGGTTGGACTATTATAATCTAATTTTTAATTAACTTGACAATCAGGGCGGCACAGTGTCACAGCAGGTAGTACCGTTGCTTCACACCTCCAGGGTTGGGGGTTTGACTTCTACCCCCTCCCCACCCCTCATGCATGCTGTCTCCATCTTGCTCCAGTTTCCTCCTGCAGTACAATGACATGCCCTTTAGACTGATTGGCTTCTCCAAATTGCCAGTAGGGTGTGAGTTTGCCCTGTGATGGACTGGCATCCCACTTTGCCTCACGCCTGAACTGGATAGGCAGTTGAAAGATGCGTAGTACTAGTAATAATAATAATATGGAACATTGGTTCTCAACTGACCTCAGGACCAAATTGTTAAAAATTTTGACCCACATTTACTTCACCAAAAATAGTGCAGTAATAGTAAATAGAACATTAACAGTAGCACTTCAGTAATACTTCATGTACTGAGAAGTGCAATATTAGAAAATATTTTCTTTTTCTCCAACCAGACATTCTGCGACCCAGTGAAATAGTCCCACAACCAACATTTGGGTCGCGACCCACCAGTTGAGAAACAGTGGTCTAGAAAATACACCCCAGAAATTACTCTGTGACAGGCAGCTGAATTGTCTTCAGAAACAACTGCTTCTTTTCCAAAGTGAAATGCCTCTGTGTGCCGGGACACTAGGTTGTGCTTAAAGGAGCCTGGTGATGCCGCCTTTGGACTAGGTTTCATGCTCCTCCACCTCTGCTTGTTCAAAAGACAATCTGGCAGCTTTTAAAGAAGCCATTTTTGTCTGCCAGGTGAATAACGTGTGAAATCCATTTGAGTTAATCTCACAGGTTTAGCATTGTCGGCCGTTGTAGGAACATGTACGGACGTACCAGCTCATTTTTTCCCCTGCATCTCCTCTCTGCATTTCTGCCTGCGCATCTTTTTTGCAGTCACACTCTTCTTTTCATGTTGGTTCTCTCTTCATCTCAAGCCTTTTGTCTTTCTCTCACCATTTGTTTATTTCCCTTGTTCCTCCAGCTGGTGAGGACGACTACGCCATCGACATCTACTCTTTCGGGATTTGCGCTCTGGAGGTGAGAGACGTCTCTTTTCTTGGCAAAAAGATGTGACGCTTCCCTGTTGCTCCCTCCCTCCCTCCGTCTGTTTCCTGCAGGGCAATGGCTTGGTGTCCCTGCAGCCAATGGTGTGTGACTGAGTGGCAGCCATGGGCGAGGCAGGGGCGGGACAGGGTGGGATATGGGTGGAGCATACCAACGATGGTTACCCTGCCCCTGCAGGATGAACCGAGAGACCTGATTGGCTGGACGGAGGTCTCTGTCAGTTGCCTGCAGGGGGCGCCGTAAAGCTGGAGCAGACTGCGGCCAATTGAGCCAGCTGTCTCTGTCAATACGATGCTTTACCCTTCAAACTGCAAATAGTAAATGTAATCTGTGAACACTGTGTTGATGTTGGGTTTCCAATATTTAACTGGTAATTTCTGGTTTTCCAGTAGCTGTAAAAGATCAGCAGCACTGCTTTCAGCTGTTTCCTTTAAATGTTATCTTTATGTTTGGGAATTAGCATTTGTAGACGTTGTGTCAGTAATTGCTGTATTTGATATGTTCACCAGCTCTGTATAATAAATCCAGTGTTTTTGTCAGTTTCCCCATTTTTGAGTGGAGGGGACTGTTTTGTGAGTTAACAATAGAGCTAATGTATATTCATACATGGGCACACAGACACAAAGACTGACAGAAACATGGCAAATGGTAATGAATGCAGTTGCCGAGGGGGCTTCTGATAGCCTGAGCCAGCAAAGGCACAGAATTGATGGGTACCTGCAGTTCCCTGCAGGTGCCAGCAGCAGGAGGCTGGTGCAAGCTCTTCCTGCCAGTAGGGAATTTCTTGCATGGCACCATGTGACCTCATTTTATATAGAAATCAATCACTCAGGCTGTTGCTTTGTGATGCATGTTATTTTTTTTCTTTTACAATGATGATTTTGTTCATCAGGTTATTTGTAATCGTCATCTCTCACAGTTGTTTTATTTTTTGTTTGATGTGAATCACATATCACTCCTACTTGAATCTGTTATGGGATAAAGCTTATGCTAATGAAAAGACAGAAAAACTGTCTTTCTAAAAAATTTTAAAGTGAAAGGACATAAGAGGGACTATAGTTCATACAGAATGAATTATTCATTAATCATTGGCTAATGATAAGGCTAACCCCTAGCCTTATCATTAGAAAATGATATGTTTTGAATCATTGAGTGGCAGGGGCACTGTGGGGGGCCAATCATGTTTCAGCTCAAGCCAGTGTCCCTGTGGCCCCGCCCTTGCATACCCCCATTGAATAACATTGCCAGCAATACTGTCATTTCGTGCAGATGGCTGTGTTGGAAATCCAGGCCAATGGGGACTCGGTTGTGTCTAAGGAAGCCATATCCAACGCAGGGCAGTCCCTAGAGGATCCACTCATGAGGGTGAATGTCATATCCTGGATACAGTTACCATGGGAGACATTAATGATAACATGTGGGAGTTTCTCTTAGTCATGCTCACCTAACTTGAGGTGGGAGTGGGGTAAAGTCTTCCTAACTAAATTAAGTACTCTTATCAAATACCACTGGCTCACTGCAACCCCCTATCCCATAATGTTGTGTTGTCACGCAGGAATTCACCCAGTCGTGTGTGCGTCTCGAGGCAAAGTTGAGACCCACGGCACACGACCTCTTGTTCCACCGTGTGCTGTTTGAGGTCCACTCCCTGAAGCTACTGGCTGCCCACTGCTTAATCAACAACCAATGTGAGTCCTTGTGGTCAGAGGGCTTCTGTAGACCACACAGATGCCTCAGAACCTCCACATGATATTGCCATTGGTGATCCTCTGATTAGCGTACTAATTGTCACGCTCACTTGGTGACCACTGCCAAGTGAGATTTGTGCAGTCTGTGCTGTTCTCTGACATGTGGTTGACCACGTCTGACTTTAGGGAGAGCATTCCATGTACCTTGTTGAAGACCTATGGTCCAACTGAAGCGCCAATAGTTTTTGAGATGAGAGCACCAATAACCTAAAGTCAGGCTTCCTCATCATGGCCAAACCCATTCAGTCCTCATGTAATGCAACAAAATAATTTTGGTAAAGTTCCAAAACTAAAAAAAAAAGGTCCATAGAAATTTTCTCAAACATATGTAATGGCTTGACTGAGTTTGGAAATTTGCTCTTCAGTTGTGAATTCAGTTGTGAGTTTTTGGTCCATCAAAGGCTCCACTCTTCCATTTTTTTCTAGATCTCCTCCCTGAAAACTGTGTGGAGGAAAAAACAAAATCCTTTGATCCTAATGCCATCATGGCTGAGATTGAGCACAAAGACCGGCCAGGAGTACAGCTCAAGTGAGTCTCGACTAGCTAAAGTAGCCGTGAAGCGCTTTTCTAATAGCAGTGTCCTCCAAGGGATCATCATCCTCTCCCTGCGATTTACAGATACTCCCACGTCTCCCCGCTTGAACTGGACAAATTTCTTGAAGACGTCAAGTAAGTCTGTCTACCGCAAGTGTGCCGATGGGCTCTTTGGCACTGATTGGGTTACAGGGAGAGGTGAGAGTAAGGTCCAATCGAGTTCCTTACCTGAAGGTCTTAGCTTGTCCTGTTAGACACAAAAGCTTGTGCATCTGCCATGAGTATTGTATCATGGCTGTCTCCTTATACTACAGGAATGGCATATACCCCCTGATGAACTTCGCCTCTGCACGCCCCCACCCTATTCCTCGCACCCTTTCCATGTCCCAGGAGAATATGGAGACGGTGAAGACCCCAACCCCTGAGCCACAGGAAATCGAGACCAGGAAGGTAAATGTGGAACAAGTCAGTAGTGAACGAAATGGAGAAAACAACAGACAATGTGTAACTGCTCATTCTGTCTTTATTTGCCGTCCTCTTTCTAGCTGTAAGTCCTGCTGTTTACATTGCAGGTTATCCAGATGCAGTGTAACCTGGAGTCCAATGAGGAAGGGACCAAAACCCATGTAAATAATAGGTTAACTTCACATGCAAAACAAACTAGGAACCGTATTTTTGCCTGCTTTTCATCACCATTATGAAGGGCAATAAATGTTACCGTCTCACTCATTGGTTGGTCTTTACAGGCAGTCCAAACGAGTTACGAATGAGATCCGTTTCCTAAGTCTTTCTTTAAGTCGCATTCACAAGTGGGAACAATGCTAATGCGGCACATAATAATACAGTAATAATAAAAGTAACTAAATATAGGACTGTACTGTACATCGAGCCGATGAACCACTCAAGCTGTGCAATGTTTTTATGGGCATTTATGCGTATTATTATGACCCATTGTATTTAACTCAAATTTTTGATATAATAGGCCAGGGGTGGCAAACCAGATCCATAGTGAACCGCTGTGGGTGCCAGTTTTTGGGATGACCTCTCTATCAGCCAATATTAGTGGGTTCTCAGGCCTGTTGAGAACCATTGCTTTATTATTGGCTGATTGAGAGGTCATCCCAAAGACCTGCCCCCACAGCAGCTCTCCGATGATCCGGTTTGCCACCCCTGAAATATGCTTTATGTTCCTTACGGTCCGTTCATAAGTATGAACTGTCCATAAGTCAGATGTTCTTAACTGAGGGGAAGCCGATAATGTTTCATGGCACCCAGATAAGTTACATAGCCATCCTTAACATTGCTGATGTACACCTGTTGCGCAGCTGTCTTTGTTCCTGAAGATGGACGACAAGCTGCATCGACAGCTAAGCTGCGACATTCTGCCCGGTAAGTTTGTCTCTCTGCGGAGCCGTGGTCTGTTATCTAAAGGAAATGAAACCTCCCACGTTCCACAGAGCCTCTCAATGGGTTTGTGCGACTCTGTGCCAGGAGTTCAGAGCTGCAGCCCGCGATCAGTGTTTAGACAGATGTGATGCTGTATACCATGTGACTCGCTGAGGGTAACGTGTTATGGAGTTTATATGCTACGGTCAGGCAACTTTTTGTTTGCTTGGGAAACACGGGAAGAACAAAAAATAAGTGATGAAATGTCCCTTTAATGTCTATGAATAGACCTGGCTTTGGCTACCTTGGTTTTTGGCTTTAGCTGAAAGATTTTCTGGTGTACTGTGGTCATATAATATATAAAAGTCTCAGACTCTGAAGTCATTTTATAAGTGGATTCCAAGAAGATATTTTTAAAACGTTTTCTCATCAGTCAATATACAATGGCGTATAAGTAGCTAATAAATGTAATAGTACTGAACTTATATGATTTTTTTTGCCATTTTAGCTTACAAAACAACTTTTTTCATTTGAATAACATTCATTTAAATTACATTTTATCTCAAAGTTGCAGCTGGGATTATATGCAGGCTGAGGTACCCTCAGACATATATCTGTATCTTGTCTTTCTAGTATAAAGTATGTCACTGTAGCTTTGCACAATCAGACAAAAAAGACATTTATCTTTCAAAAAATGAAATCAACTTGGTTTGTCGGCCCTGTCTCCATAGATCGGGGGTGGTTTACTTTAGCATTTGTTAATATCCTGTTGGTGGCTTTGTGTGAAACGCACTTTGACGCAGACCTCCATAACAGGGCTGATAATAAAGGCAACGGCGCCATCTCTTTGTTGAGTAACATACTGCAGCCATGCCTGCGATCTCGTACCCTGTGTCATACATCACCTTTGTGCTGTAGTTTTCCTTTGTTTATAAACTGTGAGGATCCACCCAGGGAAACAGGCATCCCATAAATGCTGCTCTGGTTGCCCAGCTTATGTTGTGGGGTTTTTGAGTTAATTAGCACACAACAGAGAACCTTCCAGATGTCTGTTTCAAATCTCAGGGCTGGTGCTGATACAGACAGAGGCAAAACCGTTAATCAGTGCCACCTCACTGTTTCAGAGCCCTAATGGGTTCCCTGCAGACACCAGCCCCAAGTTAACGAGCCAGAGGCACATTATTATAATTTTATAGTGACCTTAGTTATCCGTCCGTGCAAACACTACACAGATGACTGTGCTGGTGCTTTGCTGTTTGGCTAATCTACACACTTCTGTGATTGGCTTCTCATTGGCCAGCTGGCAACTATTGGGGGTATGACATTACTCTGGTTGTGTTTTTTTCAGGTGATAGCTCGAAGGACCTGGCTAATGAGCTGGTTCACTATGCCTTCATCAGTGAGGTATGTGACAGAGGAGGGATTGTGATTTTTTTTTTTGGTGTCTCATTCTAAGTGCATTCTGGGAGACTGATACTGCATGTTTCCAGGCCATTTATCTGCGTAAGTTTTTTTCAAGGATCCAAATGTTCCAAAGCTTTAAATGAAATACTTGCTTGTTAACTTCCCTGAAGACTTAAGCAACACATAATGAAAAATAAAAATGAATAACAGAATAGTGAACAACAAAATACAATTAACTGTTTTTATTTTATTGTGTGGTACACTGGATGAGAGAAATGTGTGTTACAAACAATTTATGATTATTATTATTGTTGTTATATTATTATTATTATTATTATTATTAGTAGTAGTAGTAGTAGTAGTATTAGTATTATTATTATGAAGTAACATACATACAATGTGAAAGACAAGCTGCTGAGATCCAGTAATTCTTTAATTCATTTTGGTCCTCTGCAGTGGACATTTTGTGTTGGCTTATAGCTTTCCTACTATCCCACTATACAGGAGTTCTGTTGATCCTTAGAGTATATGGGACAATTAGGGCTTTAAGATGACATCACATATGCGGGGGAGGCGTGACTTTTTTAATATTATCATTATTGTTGGAAAATAGCTATTCCTGATTCTTGAAGTCCAGATCCTGATGGTCATTCATGAGTGCTGATGACATCCCCCCCTCCCTCCCGATCTGTCCCTTGGCACCACTGCAGGAGGACTGCGATAGGCTGGCCGGTTTCCTGGACGACGCGTTGTCCAAACACCGACCCGGGGTGGCAGGCTGCTCTGGTGGGACAGCAACAGCAGCGATGTACTGACAGGGGAGAAGAGGAGGACTCGGGCAGGGGCACAGCAGTGGCCGATGCAGGCTGGCGCGCTGGGGCCACGTGGGAGATGGGCGCGTGAACTAGAGAGGGAGAGGGAGGGACCTCAGCGGCGTGGCACGCGGGGGGAGGGGGGGAGCATGTGGCAGTTGTTACCAGCAGGACGGGCCTGCACTGAGAGGACGAGGGCTGAACCCTTCACTTTAAGATCCTTCATTCCAAATGGCTGCTTCCTGTCGGAGGGCTCCAACCAAAGCCTGTTCCGGCACCACAGTAGGGAATCAGTGTCAAACCCTCACAGTTCTGTTTCTAAGTTCTCTGCCTGCCCTGTGGTTTTATTCCAGCACCATCTCACCCCGTCTTGTGTTTGTGGGCCGAGAGATAAAGCACAATGCTTTTCCCCCGGGGCAGCTGGGAGGGGGGGGCAGTGCCACACACCTGTGAGTGAGGAGGACCTTTCCAAAAATACCAGTTATCTATTGATTGTTTGATTTTTGGGGGCCTGTATGGTACCTTGAACTCCCCAGGTATAGCTGACGTCCCAGTTGATTGATGGAGAGCTCTATCGCAAGCAGATGATCCGCAGTTGACCACCGCCGGAGCAGCGGGCACTTCTGGAAAGCTGAAGACATAATTTTCATATTATCCTACTCGGTTAATGAAGTGAAGGTTTTGCTCCAAGCCATCGTTCGAGTTAGGCTTGAGTGCCTTGGTATGTGCTGACAGCGGTCCAGCATGTACGGTGTTGTAGTTCCTTGCTTGTTATTTTATTCTTTGGCCCCAGTGTTCAAACACATCTGAAACCCCTGTATTATTGATGATAAGGGGGCAGAAAGGCCTTAGTAACAATACAAAAAGGAATTCTATCAGGACCCGCCACTTAGTAACCTTATGCTGTTGTGACCAGAACTCTTGAGTTTGCAATTTATAACTGAAATATCCTTCATAACAGATATCCTTCATATTGGGTTGCTGTGAAAGAGGCCTTTTGTCTAGTACAGGAGGTCTTCCAATCTCTAAACCCACAAACTATCCTGATCCATTAGGCATTCAGAGGAAATAATATCTAAAATGGGACTCTCTTGTTTTTAGGATTTGTTTTTTGTATCTAGGGAAAGCAATATGGTAAATGTGCACCGTTTTGGTGTAACAGACATGTCATTTTGATGCCTTTAAGCTGGAAATACTGTTCCGCTGTCAAAGATCTTTGCCCCTCAAAACTGTGTGAAACACTTAAACACCACCAATGACATGTTTGGGAAAAAACAATTTTCGAAACGGCACTCCATACCCGTTGACCGATGTATTGACGCAATCATGTGAAAGGGAGGAGGCAGACAGTGGTGTCCCACTGTAACCAGTTCAAGAAGAATTACATTTTTTGCACAATTTGCATCTAATGGATCTGCTTCTCTGAATATACGTCTGTTAGTTTTAGAGCATTTTATATGTGATGTAATTATATAATGCACAATGTAAGTTGCTTGAGATAACATTGTCTACTGTTGTCTACAGCTATATAATATATACTTGGTTTAGTACTCTGTGTAGTATATATAATTAATATCATCCAGCAGATGCTGTTATCTAAGGTTGCTTACATTTAGCCTTTTCTTAGATTTCTCCTCATGGCCTAATTGGATTGTTACATGTGTGCTGCCATAAAAACAAATGTTACACCTATAATCAATTTGTCATTGAGAAATATCCTGATGATATAATGTCAAAGAAACACATTCCATCCAATATGGCCGCTCCACATTTATTTACTTAAGTGGACTGGTGATGTAGTTGTCATTCTAAAAATAATTAATTATAACTCTGATGATGCTGAATAAACAGATGAAAATAGGGATTAATTGACAACTAAGTCCAATGTCCAGGTTAACCACGTAGCGGCATAATATCCAGTGTACCGATGCCTTAAAAGAGAATAGTTTAAATGTATTGGAAGTGTGTATTAGAACTCTCGACTAAAATTGATATGTTTATATGGCACATGTAGGGCAGACATAAAATAGTAATACTACAATTCACACCATCCCTATACAGTACCAAGAATTGAATTTGAATGTGAGTTTAGGGTGGAATTTGAGTTTGATGATTAGAAAGTCAGTAATTTGTGAGACGCAGGAGAGATTTGCAGATTTTTTTTCCATGATCTGTCTTCTACAGTCTCTTCTGTATGCAGAACAGGGACATGGAGACTTTATAGTTTATGAATGCCTGCTCTGTGTCTGTATTCACACTGAAGCTGCATCCTTTCTGCATCAGCCAGTGCTAAAGAAGATCCATTGTCATTTCCAGTAATCTCTGCTGAAAACCTCTGATCGCTCTGGTTGTTTTTCGATGGTGTGCTAGGTGAGCATGAGCACCGTCGCTGCTCTGACTTTGTGCATCTTCACCGAAACTCCATGAGGACGACTGGGTGGGATCGACGCTGCTGCAGCTGCTTTAAAAGTAAAAGAGTAAAGGGGCGGCTGGCCGTACAGACGATGCCTGGTCAACAGAATGTGCAAAACCTAAGGAGAAATCCTTCTGTCCATACCCCGCTTCACTCCTCCACCTGCTCCTCTTCCCTCTATCCTGGAGCCTTTTCATTCAGTGTGGCCTCCTTTTGTAATTTCCAAGTTCCCTTTGTTTGATTTCGTCCTCATGTAAGATATTGTACAATAATCACAGCAATTAAAATAATAAAGCAGGAACATGTCCACAAAGTCCTGGCTGCGAGTGATTGTTTCTGAACATCATCTTGAGTCATTATTCAATAAATAAAAAAAATCATCTGTGGTTAAAAATGACAACCTGTTTCCACACCTGGGAGTAAACATAGTTGTTTGCTTGTTGTCCATTTAGGAAAAATTGGGACATCAATGTTGTTCTGCTGCGAGCTCTATAAAACATTTCCACACTGTTTTAGAAGACTAATAATAATAACATAACCTTGTGTTAACAGAGAAAATGCAACTTCATGTCTAGTTTAAATATCAGCTGGCGAGCATCTAACAATCACACCCCATTACTAGGTTTCAAGCCTTCCTTCATAACTAAAGATTCAGTGACCAGAACACCATCAGAATAATATTACAGCGCATGGGGAAAACATGTTGTAATTGGAGGAAGGCAAAGAACTGGCTGCCTAACTATTTTAAATCAGACAGAAGCCAGTATGAACTAATTAGGAGTCCAGCCCACTCTTAAGGTTGCTCAGCAGGCTAGCCTATGGCAGGAGAGGGTCAATCTTCGGCCGAAAGGGCTTTTGGATATGCAGGTTTTTGTTGCTTACTAATTACATTACTAATTAGAGGACTGATTGGCTGAAGAATTCTCATGTCTGAGTTTCTATAGCTGGCTTAAAGGTTATCCCAAAAACCGGCATACACACTGGCCCTTTGCAGATAAGATCGCCCACCCCTGGCCTGTGGCATCGTATTACAATAGGGATAGGCAATATCACCAATGTTCTTTTTGATGCAGTTTCAGTTCAGTTGGAGGTTGGTGTTCCATTTCCTGAGTGTCTCAGACTTTATTTGGCAGGTATGACAAGATTTATGAGATACTGCCTTAGGGAAGGAGATCTTGGCCAGTCTTTGAGGTGTTGACCCGGGTATGAAATGTCCAAAATGACCTTACCAGCACGCTATATGACCCTGCTGTTGTTTTCCTGTAGGGAGTGTAGATTGTAGCTGATTTTTTTTTCTACAGTCCTAATCAGCCTTAGCACCTGCGATATACTGAGTTTCTTCAGCTGTCTTAAGAAATAAAGTTTCTTTATCTCATTTCTGATGTGTGGCTCTAAGGGGGCTTTAATATACAGTATGAACTTATCCAGAATCAAGCCTGGGGGCTCCGCTTAAAAAGGGCCTCAAAAAGGTCCCCTGGCCGACAGTGATTATCATTGCCATCCCCCCAACCCTGATCGACAACTATAGAATAGCCTAGTGGCCCCTGATCATGTTAATATGCCTCTGCCTATTATAATATAAACATTTTAATTATAAGGTAAAAAAAAAATCGATATTTAAATGTTAGAACTCATCCTCAAAATGAAAACATTCAGATCGGGGGAATCAATTTTTCAGTACTGTTCGGCACATCCTTAGTTTCTAAGCCTTGCAGCTCAGCAGGGCTGCTGACTCTCATGCGTTTGGTGTGACACTCATGCCTATTGACTCACAGAAGAAATCTGTATTGTTCCATTATTAATGCAAAATGAGCAACATCAAAAGTGTTGGGGTAGTTTGCAAACCCTACAGACTATTTACAATGTAATAAAACTGATACATACATGTAAAGGAGTGTGCAGACTTGTTTGGATTTTGAAATCTCATGCCAGCCAGCTGACCAAAGTTGACAACCCTGAGCTCAGACTCAGGTGAGGGCTTACAAGTGCAGGGGTACCCAGACTGCTAATGAATGATTATCACTTAGTATATGACTATGTATGACAACAATAAAGCATTTGCTAATACTGAATTGATTCAATTCCCCATAGATTTATGGTAATATATGTATTATTTAGTACCTGAAATTAGAATTGGCCATGATATTTCTTAAGTTTCAGTATCACATTTATAATACAGGCCATTTAGATAAAACAATTCAGATAACTGCATGATTTTTTAAAATTTTTTTAATTGTAGATTTTTTTTGCAAACTGCAACGTCTCTGTGCCAGCTCTGAACACCGAATCCATGCACCATTATTGCTCAAGAAAAGGCTCCTGGTTTCCTAGGCACAATAAAGTGGGATGTATATATGAGGGGAAACAATAGCAAAGAATTCAAATCTCGATTCCTTGTTAATTTCACATTCGTTCTTACAAATGAAGTGCACAATGACAATGTACGAACGTCTTTTTAATATAGTCGGGGTGATCAAACATTAAAATACGGAAGAAACGAGCGCCTAGAAAATTATCGCGAGATCACCTTCCATACAAGCGACCTTTTCAGGTTTCTCGCGCAGTCTCGCGGGACTTTGGTTTCCGAATTCAGTCGGCGCTGTGTACGATAGTGTGCTTCATGGCGGTGGCGGTGGCTGCGGTAAGGAAATCGATCTTTAAGCTTTAATAATCGCGTCTTGCAGTTTTCCTCGTTTAGTATGCTTGTAATCTCACGGAAAATGTGCAGCAGCATTGGCCGTTTTCCCGTTCGGGAGTGCAGTAGGCCGACCGGGGGGGGGCTGGCTACGCATGGCCTCTGTTCCCGGGTGTCCTACTTGTCCGGAAAGCTGAGTCGAATCGAGCTGAGCCCAACGGAGCAGACCGGTGCTGTTAGTAGCCCAAGATAGGCTTTTCAGCTTGTCTACAGCTCTTCAGCATGTTCTAGAATAAAGCTGTTTATGCCATTAGCCAGTTATGTAGCTTCGTGACGGAACTGCGGTTGTGGCTGACTTCAGGCTTCCCCCGCTGAAGTAGCTATAACACAGTGGGGCCGGCTAGTCATTTAAACGTGGTTATTTAAAGCCTTTTTACGGGGTAGGTAACCAACCAGTCGGTATGTTTGGGGATGAGCTTCGGAACAGATACTTGCAGAGTATCATAATGGCTCCCCGATCAGCTGTTGGTAGGCTTCGACAGATACGGCAACTTAGCCGGTCACCGTTAGGCCGTGATAAGGTGCTGTTTATGCTGAACAGCTGCTACGCCATTAAAGGGGGCTAACGGTCTTATTTTCTGAATACCGAGACTGGGTCGCTGCTGGGTAAGGCTTTCAGTCGCCTGGGCCAGGGGCGGTCGACAAACGGTCCAGCCAGTCGCCCCCTAAGGACCTGTGGTGCGTGTTAACTCCGTTTGGCGGACGAAACGAGCTTGAATTGATTTCCCGGCTAAATCTTTGCCTATTTCCTTCCCAAAAATGTCTCAACCCGTCCAGGCTGGCAGGCGTTGATATAGATGAAGACGCAAGTTTTAATATTTGCTTGACAGCTTTTAGTGCTCAGTGAGTAATTTGACGAAAACACAGCGACCATGAGCGGGAAATACATATTTGTTAAAAACAATTACCTAGCATGTAGTTAAGTAGTAAAATAACATGCCGAATATCTCTGTAAAATTGGGCTGATCCGTATCCTTCACGAAGTCATTGGGATGGTCCGTCCCCGTACAGTGTTTGTGTATAACATGTGACTTATCACAACTAATAGATCTTGTTTATGTACAAACATAAGTTCGTATGCCTGTAATCTATATTAGTAAATGTGTGATACATTTCGTGGTTGCGTGACAAATTGTTTGCCCTCTGTATTTATGCGACACAAAGTACTGGTTTGTCTGCATACAAACAAGACTGCTCAAAGAACTCCTAAATTATTACTCTCAAAATACGTTTCTTTAGTAGTAAAAAGGAATCCATGTAAAACAATTTGTCATTCTTACACAAGCATAATACACACACATACTTTTTGGCCTTATTTTTCTTAATTTTTAGACAAGCGACTTGTTTCATTACTTTGCATGACCTTGTATGTGGCATTTCTGGGAAGAGAGCACAGAGCCTTTGGAAACATGTGTAAGTTAACTCAACTAAAGGCCTTTTCTTTTCCTATAGAGCCATTTGAACATATAAAGCTCTTCCCATTATTTATCTCCCACGGGTAAGGTCCCCGTGACCCCGACGGAGAGCGGGTGCTAGGTAAGACTCCCGTTTTCCCAGTATGCAACATGCTTCTGAGTGACAGCCATCTTTTCAGTAGAGCCGACCCTCAAGTGTGCTCTGTTCCAATAACACATTACTGGACCAAGTTTAAAAATCTTGAAGACTCAGCAGTCACTGAACTGCAGTAATATTGTGTCATTTTCATTTTTACTGGAGGTATAACTACACAAAATTCATGGATCGGTATAAACCTTTAGTTTTTGGTTCATGGTTCTTTGTGATTTAGGTAAAGCAAGGAAAACGCAAGTTGTTTTGAAATGAATTATTTAAACGGCAGACAATTAGGAACAGTTGTAAATCAAAGGTATACTGTCTGATGTGTCTAAATAGCAAAATCTGAGATGCTTATTTCCACATTGCAAAAATAAACAAATGAAATAAAATGTATCAATGACAATTCATTCTCTACTGTTGCGTATAGTCATATTTATTGTGATTAACTCCTATATCCGCCATGGGGAGGCTAACTAGCCATGATGGTTTCTGCCTTGTTCAGGTCATCTACATTCTCAGATGTCTTCTCTAATAAGTTAGCATGTTGGATGTTTCCATAGCAACATATCTGAGTTTGGTATAACGGAGCCAACTTACAGTCTTGCTCTTATCAGTTACTCTTTCTCCAATACTGGTGTAATTTATTGGGCAACCAAAATGTTCCTTAAATCACTGATATTAGATCGTGAACGATTCTCTGCAATGTGCCTGTATGGAGAGATTGTTAGTCGTATGATAGTGTGTCAGTTGCAATTAGGGCTGCTACTAGTGACACTTTCTATAGATTAATTTTAGGGATTTCAGTTGCAATCAGATTCTGATATGACTTTTTTTTTCCTTTTTATATATGTTTTAATATTTTAAAACTAATAAAATACAGATGGAAAATGGATGCCAAAAAATATTTTTTTTGCGTTTTTGAAGCATTTTGCTGTTCAAATTGAATATCTTCCAAGAGAGTATACACAAGTGGTGAATGCTTACAATGCCCCACAATTTTTCCACTGGCAACAGCGTTGCGATGGCAGCCACCTTTGTGTCACAAGCTGTAGTCAGTGTTCAAAACAGCCTGAGCTAGCGACTCCTAAATCAGCCATTGCTTTTTTCATATTACTCATGTTATTTTGCACAATTTATTGTGCTTTGTTTAATGGCATTTTCTACTAAACCACTCCCGCCTCTCAGAACTTTTTTTTTTTTTTTTTTTACAAAGATTGCAAATCACTGTGTTACTAGTTGCTGTTAAAAGTGTAAGATACTTCCAGATCGTGATTGTCTTATCTGATGCTTTTATGCTCCTCGTACTCCAAGGGGTATGTGGTGACATCACAGCGGGTGGAAGTCACTGCACTCCCACCCACTGAGTAGCAAAAAAATTTTTTATTAGCGTTCAGCTTGAATACCGCAAAAATACATCTAAGATGGGAAAACGCTATTGTGTAATTGTACAAATGTATTTAACGTTCAATAGGAGCATTCTTTTTAGAGACTACCAAAACCTAAATGAGTAAGTATCAGACATGGATCAGTCACATACCGTTGATACCTGATTAGTCTAATAGGTCTGGATTGGTGCCGATACCAATCTGAATATCGGATCAGTGCGTCTCTAATCTATCGACTATTACTGATTGGTTGATTAACCTAAATGATTAATTTTCCTCCAGAATATCAACTTGACCGTTTGATTATATTTTGGCAACAAACTGTATATCACTGCAGGGCTTTAGATAATGGACAATGGCTTTTCTGCACTATATGTACATAATTTTTGCCCACAATTCGACAATTATATTGTCTCCCTAAAATAGTAATGACATGCATATTGTGATGCCCAAAAGTTAGTAATCTGCATAAACTCGGTGTATCCTTATGCTTCTTAACTTTGATTAGCAAAGCGAGCCACATGCTACTCTTTTGGTAAATTATGGGAGCAATAAGCCCTGAAGTGGTAATGAAGAAACGGACATTTCAGCAGCCATAACTTTTAAAATAGGAGATACTGTGGTTAAAGAAGGTAAAAGACATTGGTGTGGCAATACTTTTTGCAGCCCATCACTTTTTTTTTTGGTAAATAGTTTTCATTTTTATTTCAGTTCACAAATTATTTTTTTTATTTATTGTGTGATAGTTGGCCCAACACACACACTCGCACTGTCAGTTAACATAGAATAAGCTCAGACTCTAGCCTAAATATTTTCAGATTCATTATTCAGGTGCATTTCCTCTTCAGGTGCTTGTGCGTAGTACTACCGCTTTGCAAAGTGTAAAACTGCCTTTTTTGATTTGTGATAATTTGAACTACCATAATTATGTAGTGATATTACATTTGTTTTACTGAATTGAAGCGATGCATCAATTTAAAATATCGACCCATTTTTAGCATCGACGACTGCGTTGACTAATCACAGCAGCCACATCTAAAGTTCTTTTGGCACCCAAATCCTTTTTGACAGTGTCAGTAAAACGGCAATAGCAAACAGAAGGTAGCACCTTGGATTTCTTACCCTCTCTCCTTCACACCCTTGTCCCAACATGCCAGACATCCCCTATTTGGCAACAAATCGGCATGAGCAACATGCCTAAAAAGAATTTGTCATCAATAATATGGAACTTGTTTGGATTTTAAAAACTGACAGTTACTGTAGAGTAACTTGCAGAATAGTTTTTAAACATGAAAAAGGATCGTGATCGTGCCTAAAAAAATCTTTTTGCAATATCGCCTATCCCTACTGCTGGTTATAACTGCCATAGCCTAACTGACTCACAGCCACAATTACAGTAGTGTTTTCCATGTTAATTATTAACTTGTGAACTTAGGTTTTCAGTAAATATATCCATTCTTTTCATTGTGCTTTCGGAAACAAAAATGATGTACAGAACTGTACACATTGAGTGTGTGTACCGTTACAGCCCTAACATAATTACGAAAGACTTTCAAGTTGCTGGGTAATATTGTTATGGGGCAAACCTGATTGTCTTATGGCAGCATGAGAGAAAATATATTGCCTGTGGTTTTAAATACAATTTATCAGGAATATGTTGAACAACTTTTGGAAGGGAGGATTTGGTTTAAAGCTGTAACGATTGTCATTTTCGCTGCTAAACCTTGTATCTAAACTGTCTCTCTTTACAAAGGAACTGTTACCTGTATTTATGTCCAGGGTGGTCTACACACAAGTAGCCTCATTTGTGAAATCTGTTTAAGATCCTGGACCCTTTTATGAGGACCACCCTATATAATATTGCTTTTCTAAGTATGTATTCACAGTCTTTGTGTTGCACAATATGGGCTTTAATTTTATGATTTCTTGTAATCTGGAAATGCAAAATTGCTGATTTTAATATGCATTTAATTTACTTTTGGTTGAACTTTTATTAGTGCTTTTCAGTTTTTTTTTTCTTAAGATTTATTGCATAATAGACATATTTGCAGGAGTGTTTTAATGAACTGCTGTGAATGGATTATTTGCAGACATTTAAGATGTTGGGTTGAAGCACAGTTAAAAGAAAATGTCTGGATCAGCACAATAGTGAGTTGTTTGATGTGCAACACATGAAGTCCCTGACTGCCTTTATGAATAACCAATCTGTTTTTATTATTTCCATGCATATCTGTCTGTTATCCTGATGCCTCTGCCCGCATCCACAGGGGGGCGAGCATCTAACCATGGAGAATGGACAGGGCACTGGTGCCAAGCTTGGCCTGCCTCCCCTCACACCAGAGCAGCAGGAGGCCCTGCAGAAGGTGGGAGCTGCTGCCGACGCTGTCCCCTCCTGGGCCGTCTGCCCCAATTCTGCGTTATGTTTCCATTTTTTTTTTAACCATTTCCAGGGGTCTTTATCTTGAAGCGGTATTTCTTACTTAGTTGGATAACTTGTTGGATTTATGTTAGCCTGGTCTAAATATAAATGAAAGAACATAGTACTGGGCGGTATAAACGGTATACGATATAAATTTGGCCAACGGGAGAGATTTTGATTATACCGCCCTAATGCAGAAATTTCCGCTCATCATTTATTATTTATATGAAAATTGTTTATATGATTATTGCTGCACCCGGCAGCAGAGTCCTGCACGGGTCTGATTTTG
>JAODKE010000001.1:25588648-25600142 GCA_026779605.1 Mormyrus hasselquistii | reverse complement strand
GATAGACAGATCGAGAGCCTTCGATCCTGAAGGAAATTGCAGGTTTACAGCAGCAGAATATATACATTTAGACGGTAGACATTTAGACGTTAATCGGCCTGGGTGCCCCCGCCTAATTGCGGAAACCTGTTCTGTAGACCTTGGCATTGCCTGGTAAGCTTATCATTCTTTGAAAGCAACAGCAGCCGCACAAATGGAAATTAAGATGATGCTAGTATTATGCTTGTTACGATCAGTCCCTTTAATGTCAGTGATCTGTATTGAACAATGGAGTATCTCTGTGATGTACTGGAAGGCTGCGTAGCCTCAGGAAATGATCTGTAGCTGGTCGTGCAATCAATAGTACAATTTAGGATTAGGGCTGTGAAATATGACGATATATATCAGAAAACGAAAAAACATATATCGTTTCATATTATGCTCTATAGCTTGTTTTGTGATTTGGCAAAACACTATTTACAGCAGCATTTTTTCATTTGGATGACGGTTTGCAATGTTACATTGCACTCAAACCCATTTTATGGAATATTTTACTATAGATCCACATATCCCCACATACAGCATCTAGAAAGAATACCAGGGAGGTGTTCCTGAAAGTTGGTTCGGGTTTAAACCTTAACTTTACATTCAGTTTTCCGGCTGTAATATCTTTCAACAAAAGTAAGCAACACCACCCACCTTGATTTTCCAGATTTCTCTATGGGTGAATTTTTATTAATGTTTCGCTGCTTGTGTTTCTACTGCACATTCGGTAGCCCCGGTGTCTTGTTTACAGGCACTAGCGGTGAACTGACACAGTGCAGTTAATAGTCTAAAAACACGTATATGAGAAATACATAGTGTGCTTTGTCCCCCATAGTTTAATGCTTAAGGCACACTTAACTGAACATGTCTGTATTGTTTAGATTTATTTATTGTTTTTAATCAAATCCACAAAAATAGGGAGCCATGTGTACACAAGGGGTTTTATGTATTTTTGAATCACTTCCTGTCTATTTGTGGATCACGTTACATTGTTACTTCACCCCCTATTCATTTATGGATTTCTTTCCCAATTCATTTGTAGAAATAAAATCACAAATCTTTACACCTGAAACAGGTTTTTCCACATTTGTGGAGCACTTCCTCACTATTTGAGGATCAAGTTACATTTGTCACCTTGCTCCTGTCTACGTAATTCAGTCTGAAACCTGCTACCACAGAGTGTGTATAAGAGACCAGGAAATGCTTAAAGCATTAAGGTCATGATGAGGGAGTGGTACCGTGATGAGTATGGTATTGCTGTACACTTCAAAGCATTAGGCTAATGATGAGGGAGTGGTAATGTAATGTGTACGGTATCGCTGTACATGTGAACCATTTGAAAAGACATTTTATCTCCTCTGAAGGTGCAGGCTGGTTCCCAGAGTAACTGCTCTTAAGCAGGACTGGGAAATCAGACTTGCTGTGCATTTCTACGGCTGTGGCTGGGGCCTGGTAATCTGTTTTTACAACCACTTATCACCCCCAGGGGTGCTGTAATACAGGCACATAGTAAAATTTCAGGTTTGTACCCCCTGAAATTCATTTGGTCTGAAATTTGCTCCCTCCTCCCACCTGATAAAATCTATCAGGAGGCACCTACCTGGACCCCATCCCAAAATGTATTTCTGGTTATGGACCTGGTATATTAAGCTTCTTTTTTCTGTTTAAATACAGGTCCATTTCTTTAAATAGGTCTGTTTGCCTTTGTCAGCCCATCAAGACTCAACTTGATGTGTACAAGATTTAGCAGCTCTGTTTCGTTTTGTTGTGTTTTGAGTTTTCCATCAAGTTGTGGCTAGATTTCTTAACCAACCCATTCGAGGTCTGCATTGGTATAGTTGAACACGTTTTGACCCATACAAGTTTTAGCAGGAATGGTCGGGTTCCAAGATTTCAGTCGAGGTACAAGTCAAAAGATATTCGACAGACCCATTGATGTCCGAGTTAGTCGAATTGAGAGGCGTTTGAGTTCCGAGATTCTGTTGTAGTTGGTGACCAATGCACTATTATGACCGCAAACTCAGAGACATACATATTTTCAGTCACTTTTACAAATGGCATTTAACCAAACTTGGAACCCCATGCCCCCTGCAGGTGTGACACCAGTACGGCCGGCACTTCCCGTGCTGCCACAGGTCGGCCTGGTGAACCCAGTGCTGGCCTCACCGCCCGTGCTGGCCACGGCGCCGGCTGCCGTCCAGGAAGCCAAGAAGGAAGAGGAGGAGGAGGCGTCCCAGGATGGGGCAGCCCAGGAGATGCTGAGCGAGCAGGAGCACATGAGCATCTCGGGCAGCAGTGCCAGACACATGGTAATGCAGAAGCTGCTGCGAAAACAAGAGGTGGGTGTGGGAAACACACCCAGCCGCTTTCACCAGAGTACTGATACTTACCGTACCTGGGAGCGATGGTGACGCTGGTGTGCCAACAGGGGGCAACTCATTCTGCTCTTCATGTCTCTTTATGAAGATATTCCACTGAATTTACTTAGAGGTTGTGTAAGCTGTTCACCTGTGTGGGTACTTAAGAGAAGCACTCCTGATACTCACTCTCCATGCCTACAGTCTACCGTAATGGTCCTGAGGAACATGGTGGGGCCCGAAGATATCGACGACGACTTGGAAGGTGAGGTCACAGAGGAGTGCGGCAAGTTTGGCACGGTCAACAGGGTCATCATCTACCAGGAGAAGCAGGGCGAGGAAGAGGATGCCGAGATCATCGTCAAGATCTTTGTGGAGTTCTCCATGGCTTCCGAGATGAACAAGGCCATCCAGGCACTCAACAACCGCTGGTTTGCTGGTCGTAAGGTCGTCGCTGAGGTTTATGACCAGGAGCGCTTCAACAACAGTGACCTTTCTGCATAGGACTCTGCGCCGCCTTGTTTCCCACACCTACTGCGATCAGTCATGCACGGCCCCCGCCTCTGCCACTAGTGACCTGGGCCTCTTTTAAACTTGTAATTACTTTTTTATTGATGTTGATATTAATATTATTAACCATCCCTTTTGGGGATTTTGGAAAAGCCTCATGGAACCCCCCCCCCCCCCCCCCCCATTCTCCTGTCACCTGCTGTAAAAGACTCAATTTTTTTGTTTTTTTTCTTTTTGCTATTCGAAAACGTCATGAGCTGGTTATCGTTCATTTGCGATTATTTTTTTTTTATGATGACCAAAGGTAGCTCCTGTAAGGACTTGAATACCTTGCTCCAGAGCTATTGGTACCAGTTGCCCAGAACAATAAATTCTTCAAATATGAAACTTTGCAGTGTTGTTACTGTGTGTTGTTCAATATTTAACATGAAGTAGAATTTTCTAGTAAATGTTGTTGTGGGAAGCAAAAGATATGGAACTTAGCTGCTCTTCCGTACATGTAATACAAAACTTGAAGATGATCTTTGCTCATTGAGGGCTTTTGTGCTGACCTGTTCTTATCCGGTATACCTAACATACTCTTACGTGCTTTTTTGTACCAGGACTGGTCAACCAAGAATCAATCAAACCCAGTGATGTAACTTGTTGAGAGGGCACCTTGGTATTTTTTATCCTAAGATTGTCTACTCCTTGTTTGTGTATGTCACCTGTCACCCAGAAGAGTGGCTAAAATGAGTATGTGGTTTTTTGTGTTTTTTCATTTAATTATTGTTACCTGGGGCTTCTGGGGAAGCAACATCTTGTTTTCTGACCGCAGGCCGTATGGAAACAGGTAACACCTATAACCAGCAGGGTGCGCCACCGCACCATGGGTGGGATATGCAACAGCCTGCGAATGGCCTCCGAAGCCTTAGGGGTCGCTGTCGTTTGGCCGGCTGCTTTATAGCGTATGCAAGGGGGCGGTTAAAAGGAAAGTAATAGTCCACAACGACGAGGCGGTGCTGGTAAGCGGCAGCGGACCCCCCTCCTCCTTTAGTTATTTGCTGTGCGCCCCTGGGTGCGAATACTGGAAATTCCCTTCCCGGCTCAGCGGAAAGCAGGCGCTCCACGTCGGCTGCTCGTTGGCTGCATGAAAAAGAGAAGTGCAGGGAGGTACGGAGCTTTTCCCGAGAAGCAGACGAGCGGAGAGACAGGCACAGCTGGCTGGTCCCTCTGGTCCCGGCCTGGCGCTAGGAGAGGAGCGAGACTCCATTTGAACGGGATTTTGCTTTTAATCCATTGATTTCGACCCCAGCTCGCGGATTGAAAGGGCGCCTGTATCGAAAGTGCCTACTGTGTACCGAACCCAGCGACGTAAAGTCCGGGCTGGCCACCGGCACCAGCGCTGAGCCGTGAACGGGGCATGGCTACGGGTTACGGTGAAAGGGGGATCGTCCGCCGCAGTCTCTGCCTTGCATCTCCCTAAGGAGCGGGGCGATTGAACAAGTCATCTAGGCGACCTTACAAAGGAAAGCGGTTTTTAATAATAGCTAGTATTTTATTATAATTGCACGGGACTTCTAGTTACCCGGACAAGCTGCCAGCTTCAAAAGTAGAGCTCTGTTAATATTTTAACTATTGTTTTAAAGTTATTTAGCTCATTTCTTTTAATATACTAACTTAGTTACGTGCACAGTGCAAAAAGGGAAAAAAAAGAAGAAACGTGGGAGGGTGAAAAAAAATCACTGTTTTTATTTAATGTAACATAGCTGTGAAAACTGCCGTTTGATGGATTGCAGTATTTTAAAAGAAATCTTAGATGAAAACCAGAGCTGCTGAAGACAACACCCGGGAATATTGCTTTTTAGACATTTTTTATTTCTCCCTGGATTAATCTGCCTTTTTGAGATTTCTTCTGTCCGTTGGATTTTGTGCATTTTCTACATTTTTTTGACCTGTACCGTTTGCTGTGGATATTGTATTCTCGTCCGTCTGCCCCTCCATTTTCCCCCTTCCACACACCTGCCCCCACCCGGTCACCCTGTCCGATGCGGAGTACCTGAGCGGCCCCAGCGCCCTTCGCCCTGCCGGACATGCTGAAGTGCATCCCGCTGTGGCGCTGTAACCGCCACGTAGAGTCGGTGGACAAGCGGCACTGCTCCCTGCAGACGGTCCCCGAGGAGATATTCCGCTATAGCCGCAGCCTGGAGGAGCTGCTGCTCGATGCCAACCAGCTCCGTGAGCTGCCCAAGGTAAGCCGGCACAAGCAGGGAGCCGGCCCATGCCATCTACCGGAGCCACTTTATCCAAGGGGTGTGCAAAACTGTGGTTAGATGTTTGTGATTGCAAAATGTTATTGAAGTATCGAAATAATTTAGATTTTAAAACTATCACTTTCGGAGAAACGTTACTCACGCCCTTAATCAGCGCCTTTGATATTGAATTGTTAGTTATAGATACTCGTTTTTTTTAAAAAATAAAATAAAAATAGCGAAATAGCACAATAAAACCTGAAGGTGCTGAGACCGTTGGGTTGTGGGATTGTGTTCTGTGTGATGTGATGGGTCGCTGGCGCTTGGGGCACCCAGAAATACAAAGGATCAAATTATAGATGGAGAGGGGGAAGTAAATGCTGAGCAAAGACCACCCTCTCCGTTTTAAAACATGCGTCGCTTTTTTTGTTATCTGTATGTGTCTTATTGTTGCAGTGTTGCAATTTTCAAACCGAAAATACCAACACCTTCATTTGATCAGTCCGCCTTGACACTTTGCATTCTCACATCTTTTATTCACTTTCCTGCGTGTTGTATTAACTGGGTCCGTTTGCTTATTTCCGAAAAACTGTCTCCATGAAAGCATGTGATCTTAACACGGATAGGGGGAAAAATTATTTCATTTCATTTCCCAGGTCATATCATTTTCGGGGAGGAGGGGGGTCTCCGTCAAATGGGGTCGATGCATTCCTTCTTCAAATGCATGCATTAGGCGGGTTGTCCAACCGGCTTTAAAGCTGGCGATTTTAATTGAAACTGGCAGACATTAGTAGCAGAGGTGAACCCAGCGGAAAACCGCCAACTATGAAGACGCATGAGATCGCTTCATCCCGTAGAGAAGGGCGACAGCGAAGCGTCCTTTTGTTGTTTACTTTCGGGGTGGGGGGGGGGCGTCTTTGTCCCGGTCCCCTGCATGCGGTTGTACAGAAACCATAAAGCGGGGTCATTATCGACTGGCCTGACCACCCCTTACGTCTGCCGGCTAGAAATGCTGCCGTTTTAATGAAGAGAAAAAAGATGGAGGTACTTTAGATGACGCTGTCATGCCATTCTGGGATTAGGCATAGAAATTTGTTTGTACAAAGTGTGCAGCGTTTGTCCTCTGATTTTTATTTTTTTTTTTTTGTCTCCTTCTCGCCCCCTCCCCCCCCCTTTCGCGTACGACTGCCAGCGCCGATACAACGCGCGCTGTTTACCGGCGCACTGACGCGCGTTTGTCTAATATTAAATCCCCTGCCCCGGGCGCAGTCCGCACCGGCGCCTGCACGGTGTGCACTGTCCAAATGTAAAACGGGACCCTCCCCAGCTTCTGGCGTTTTCACTAGACCCGACAGACCGCCACATACCAGACGCCGGGCTGCGAGGCCATTCGCTGCGTTGTCCAGATGCAGAGTGATATAATTTGATATAATTAGGTATGTTGTGTTACGTTACGTTAAAATGTCATTGAAAAAAGTGTTATTTCATTTCATTATTGTCTCTTAACCTATAGACAAGGGCATCCATATTTCATATTTGTTAGAAATTGAGACATGCAAATTCACTTTTAAAACCATATCCTAACTACTTTCCCCTCATCCTTTGTCGTTCATTTCTTCTGTTTATTTTGGTTTATTTTCATAGTGTCCTGTTTTATTCTTTATTTTAACAAACATTGCCAGGAGATGACTCCAATACGCAGCACTTCCTAAAATCAGACACCGTCTGGTAGCCTCATGAGAATGACGGCGCGTTTCCACCCCAGCCTCTCATGCCTCGTGAATCTTCCTGGTTTCCCGATTGTGTGCCGCAGTTAGAGCTGCATTCACCCATGTCTGGGTGTCAGGGGGACGTGACCAAAGGGGGAAGCCTCTAGCCAGGATCTGACAGCCTCGTGTAGAACATCATTCTAGTTACCTTCGCTCTCATTAGGTTCCGTCAGGTAAGAACTGATATTTGGAATTTCAATGCCAAATAAAGGAATGCAGAATTTCAAGTTATTATCTTTTGTGGTGTTTGAGGTATGCCTGCGGGGGGTACCCCATGACCTGATGAGTGGGGACCTCCTTTTCATTTCCGTGGCAGATTTTCAACATTGACTATAGGACTTTGTTGTGAATTTTCTATTTCTTTTTTCCCAAACATTATTTTACTGTCTACTTTCCTGCAGGTTTTCGAAGGTGTCCATGGAAATAAAAGGAAAATTCAGGGTGAAATATACCAATTTAGCAGAATTGATGCATTTCTTTAGATAATAGTGCAGTTTCAGAAAGAATTGATGATAAGGCTTAGGTTGACAAAGTAAGAAATACTTTTTTCCCCATACAAATAAGATATTTAAAGTGACATTTCTGGACGGGGAAGTGATACGTTGAATCAAGCATTTTGGGCCAGGTTTTGCTCCTGTGGATGTGCTTGCCTACTGGTGCCTGAATGAGATGAACGTGAGCCCTTGGCATCTCTTTCTGTGCCACTCTTATGAACGAGACGGTAGCTACGAGGTCTCTGCTAACGAGTCAGCTGACACTCGTTAATTTCCCTTCTCATGGGCCTCATGTTTCTGGAGAAACCCGTGGGCTTTTCACAGAAGTGTCTCGGACGGAGTATGATGCGGTGTGCTGGAAGATAGCTGACCCTCGTTTCCAGCGGAAATGGGGCCCTAATTAAGACGTATGTCAAAACCTGTAGGAGGCCAATCTTCTGCTCGAAAGGATAACATTTGCGTAATCCGAGCTCAGCCAGACTGTATTGTGACCTGGGTGGGGGTGGTTGACAGAATGTCACATAGACGACATGGGCACTGAGCCCTTACCAAAGACAGCCAGGTAGCTGGACTCCCCGCCGGTGTCTCAAAGCTCCCCAGGTCCTGTTGCTTCTCCTTAAACACTCATTCCGATAACAGTATATCTCAGGTGATAGCTTTAAGATGGGTCTTCTTGGTGGTTCATGTTTTCTGCTGGTGCCTTAATGCTAATCCAGGGTCTCCTGTTCCTCACATTAAATGTTTGTTTTGGTAACTGTGCTTTCTCAGTGGCTTGTGCTCCTGGGGTCTGCGCTGCGTGGATTGCACCATGCAATGCGAGCGCAGCATTTGCTGATGAGATCAGAGTGGTGCGTTGCAGCCTTTGCTTTTTTTAGAACTTAGAAAACCGCTATTTTGGTTTTGCTTCAGTTACGGATTCACGTTGAACTCTAGCACCTCAACTATTAAAACGCTGGCAAAATGGTAGACACTGTAGGATCCCACCTCCAAGGTTGCGGGTTTGAATCCTGCTCTCGACTCTGCATGTGGAGTTTGCAGTCCAGAAAACATGGGGCTGGGTGAAGTGGTGTGTTTGTGTGCTGCAGAGGACTGCCAGTGTGTCTCCTGGCAAAGGCTCCGGGCTCACTGTGCCCAGATACTGGATAAGTGGCATGTCAGATGGTTGGATGGTTCAGGCTGTTTCCAGTTGGTGGGACCCTATCACTCAGGCAATTGACAGCTTTCATCAAAGAGATGACCAGCAAAACATCGCCACTACTCAAAGTACAGACTGAAAGTGCATGTTCCGGGGTTATGGTGATAAATAAAGGCATAACAATGCCCCCTTGTAGTCATGAAATAAGTAGTTCTTGTCAAGAGGCCAGTGTTCCAGTGGCTGCTTGTTTACAGAGGAACTCTGTGGAGATACAGCTCTGTTCCTGCTGTAAGCGCACCAGTTAATCTGTGCTGTTCCTCATCGTCCCGTTAGAGCAACTGTTGAGTAATTTTCCACAGACCAAAAGCCTGGTTGTGTTGGTAACAGAAGCAAGCTGTTCTGGGGTTTAATTAAAACGCCGGTCCGAAATGCGGATTTGTTCCTGAACCTAACGGGACCTCCTCAGAGGCCTGGAGAAGGTTGTTTTTCAGGTTGAAATGAATTGCATAGTAAGTGTATACCCTATGATTGCTTACAGGGCGGTCTCCTGCATTTAATGGGTTTTACTGCTTCCGGAAACTGCCGTGGGGGACTTTTTTTCTTTCTTTCTTTGTGGTGGTGTCTTTAAACCCTCTGATAGTCCCTTTTGAAGCCATGACAGGTTACACTGAGGCTCATCCGCAGCACGTGCGGCGTCTTTCCCACCGCTCTGCGTATCCGATGTCCCCGCCTGTGCTCCCTTCCCTTCAGGGTATATCCAAGCGCCTTCTTGTATTCCAGACCAAAATCCAGTGACACTCCCCCCTCTAAGCAGTGTTCCTGTTAGAACACATGTTTCTCAACCCAGTCCTCTGGGACCCCCAGACAGAACACACTTTTGCTCCCCCCTAGCAGACCTCAACCAAACAAACAATTCCCGGTTTAGGTGAGCTGGGAGAGGCAGAAATGTGGACTGTCTGGGGGCACCTGAGGACTGGGTTGAGAAACACTCATTTGGAATAAAGGGGGGGGGGGTAGCCCCAGTGCTTCAAAGGTTGATGCCCCCCAGGAAATGCCAGCAATCATTAGTTCCTTAGAGTGAATTGTGTGTCTCATGCCAGCCATGTGCAGCTGAGTCTTCTGGTGTGTTCACTCATTCCTTGGGAATCATGTGACGGTGAAGAATTCCTCTCCTCTGAATTGAAGAAAGTCCTCTCCTCTTACTCACCCGACCCAGAGCTGAGTCTCCCATTCCCAAGGTCCGCGTGTAACAGGAAAAAAGGTATTAAGTCATCAATTTGGTTAATATTTTACATTGTTAGTTTGTTGCGCAGGATCTGTAGCTGCACCTCCCAGTTTCTCAGTGGAGGTTATGATCTTTTCTCAAGCCTTGTGTGGAATGCACACTTTGACACATCAGTTGAAATGTATGAAATAATTCTGTCTTGTATCTTTTTTTTTTAATAACCTCCGTGACTCTGTTCCTGTGTCTGGAAGGCCGCTGGCTTGAGTTTGGGCCTCGGCAAAATAGTCACATGTCCGTTGGGCCCTTAACCCCTTCCCCACTGACCCAGGCGTGCCGGATAAGTGCCCTGTGCCTGTGCTTAGACTGCGCAGATTGCAAACGAATGATCATTTCTCTCTTGTATGACTGTGCAGGCTGGGTTCAGAGCTTTAAATATCAGTCATGTTCTTTATCCAGGCTTTCAGGAGAATGTGGTTCTGTGTTGTTTAACTGCTCAACACTGTAATATGTATATTTTTCCGCTTTTTTAGGATACTAGCCTAATAATGACACAGGCAGCAGTAGGATGTCTGTTTGTGTGGGTTGTTTATATCCCGGTGATCCATCACCTGGCTAAACACCCCCCTGCTCCTAATACTGGCTTGTAAACCCTAACCGGTGCCCTGCTGCCTTGTAAGGTGACGCGTGGCGTTTCTGCGCTGCCAAGCAGAGCGGCGTGCGGCACTGCCTGTGTTTGTCAGCTCTCGTTATCTTAAGTTGCTTTCACCGCTACACATCGTCCCTGGCAGGCTGTGAGCGTCAGCCTTTGGGGGGAGGCTGCTTTCCAGGTGTGGGTCACAGAAGTCTTTCATCGGGGTTTGGATCTGCAGCAGGTTTTGTTTTGTTTTGTTTTGTTTTTTGTTTTTTTTTTGGTGACGTTATCATCGTGCACTGGATTTCGAGAGCACGAGAGAGAGAAGGACACACGCAATGTGTTGTGAATGGCCCATTTTAATCATTAGTCATAATGCTTTATTGTAATACCAAACAAAGACGCGCATTTTAAAAAGTTACAGTTTAACAGTTTTCATAATATGGGGTATGCCCTGACCTGATGAGTAGGGACCTCACTTTCATTTGCATGACCGGTTTACTAACGCAAGTGAAATACTGATATGTTTGTTCACCATAAAAGATGCGTCATGACTAAAGTTGCTATAGACTATAGTGATGATTACTCATGATTTAATGGTTTGTGCGTCAGTAGTAAGCATTACCCCTCCAGATTTCTTTATGGGCACTTTTTATTAATATGTCAATGCTTGTGTGTGCACTTTACATTCTAGAGCCTAACTGTCTTGCTTACTGCCACTGGCGCCTGTGTGTCCAGCACAGTGCAGTTATTAATCAAGTCGTTTCTCACAGAAGTCCGTTTTTTTTTTTCTTCTTTTTTTGACCACTCTTCCCCCCCCCCCCCTTCCGTCGATGTCCCATCTGGATGATGGTGAAATTGACCAATATTTTAGCTGAAGGTTAGAAAGTGATTGTATTTTACTGGATAATTTCACTGTTATTTGTGAAAGAAACATCAATCATTAAAGCATCGGTTGGGAGAAGGAATGAGGATGATCCTTTGTTACATTTCTGGGCAGTTTAGCAATGATGGGTTGAATCTGAAGCGTTTCTGCACTTTTCTCCAATCAATGTGCTAACCTGCCAGCTCATACTTCTAGTCAAATGAGTGATCTCTGGTGCTGCTCCTCCCCCAGG